>BFEA01000168.1:1129934-1144297 GCA_003427395.1 Chara braunii | reverse complement strand
TCGATGGTCTTTTATGGACGGAAGGTGGCGATGAGAAGGTCGGCCCATTGAAGGAAGGTGATGCGGGGAAGGCCGTTGGCTCGGTGGTTGTTGGCTTCGGTTAACCACCATTGAGCGGCGRCRCCTTGGAGGCGGGAGGTTGCGGTGGGGAGCCAATGAGCGAGGGGCATGTTGTGGAGATCGAAGGCGTTTTGAATTTGAGAGAGGAAAAGGAGGACGTCCTCGTGGGGGAGACCGGAGAACGTCGCGATATCGGTGGAGCGGAAGGAGCGGGGAATGTCCCCGTTGCGGGGGACGATGCAAGCGAGGGTGTTGAAGTTGCGGTCGTCGGGAGAGGTGTCGTAGCAGGTGTGATCCTAACTGCGGTCACCAAGGAGGTAGCAAGGAGGAGGTTGGAATATGGCGGGGTAAACGCCCGAAAGGAGTTGGGAGTAAGAGGGGTGGACAGAGGGGATGATGGAAGTAATGAGGATAGGTTGGGTGAAGGGGGAGGAGAGGTGAAGGGGAGTGGTTMGTGTAGTGGTGGAAGCGCTTGTAGTAGGTTGTGAGGAGGGGAGGGAAACGGGAAGGGAAGTGATGGGGGTGGAAGAAGGTGTGGTGGAGGACGGTGGGGGGGTGGTGTTGGAGGATGAGGCCTGGCCGGCTTGGCCNAGGGAAACGGGAAGGGAAGTGATGGGGGTGGAAGAAGGTGTGGTGGAGGACGGTGGGGGGGTGGTGTTGGAGGATGAGGCCTGGCCGGCTTGGCCGGCGGAGAGGCTTTGGGCAAGTTGGCCGGAAGAAGATGGTCGGCCGGTTTGGCCGGCGGGGGTGGATTGGATGGATTGGCCGGAGGAGGAGGGGGGTGATGACGTTGTGACGATGGTGATGGCGGGTGTGTGGTTTTCGAGGGAGGTGACACGATCGGATATGGAGATCATGGAGGCCTCGATTTTGCGGAGCGAGGCGGAGAGTGCTTGAAACATGGAGAGGAGACGAGTGTTCTCCTCGGTGCCTGGCTGGTCGACAAGCTTGCGGTGGATATCCTCGACGGAATCCATGCGGAGCGAGCCCATGTTGTTGCTTGAGGTGCCTTCGGCCATGGGGAGGGACGAAGGTGGGACAGGGGGAGAAGATGGAGTGGAGGGGACAACGGAGGTGGCAGCAGCGGCGGCAGCAGCGGCGCGTTGGGCGATTTTGGGTAGGTGGGGTGGCATGTGGTTTTAGGGGGGGGGGGTTTAGAAAAACGATGGGTGATTTAAATTGGACTTAGGGGGAAGGTGTTATGGGGGGGGAAAGGGGGGGGGGAGCGGGAAAAAAAATTCGGGGGAAAAGGAAAGGGAAAAATTAAAATTTCAAAATAATGAAATTTAAATTTATTCGATTAATTTTCAGAAAGGAAAAAACTCTTGGAAAGAAAATTTAAAGGACAATAAAAAAAATTCGGGCTATTTTAGGTGACAAAATGCTAAAATTTTAAAATTGGAATAAATGAAAAAAAGTTCAAAAAAAAAAAATTGCTTTATTTTACGGGTTTATTTCGATTTTTTAACGAATTTAAATGATAATTATGAAATTAATTTAAATCGGGATTTTCGAATTACTTTGAAAAAGGAAAAGAAATGTTGGAAAAGAAAAAGGACAAATTCGAGAAAAATAAAACGAAATTTGGAAAAGAAATTCGAGATTTTTCGAAACGAAAAGAAAGTTGAATTCGGAGCTAAAAGTTGGTTTGGTTCTTTTTTGGGATTTAATTATTTAAGTAATAAAAATGTTCGGGTTTGTAAAAGTTTAAATTTGTACGAAAGGTTCAATTTTAGCCGAAATTCGCAAAGAAATTTTTGAAGAAGGGAATAATGTTTTTGAATTAAAAGAAATTAATTTTGAAGAAGTTTTTAAATTCGAAAGTATTTTCAAATTTAAAATTTCGGTACGAAAAAGAAATTTTGAATGCAAAGATTCGAAAGGAATTGCAATTTTTGGGTGAAATTGAAACGTTTTTCACCTTTTAGCAGTAGCAGATGTAGCACCCAGGCTTCGATCCCTAGACCTCGCCCTACCCATGTACAGTATCTGTGTAGACCCCGAGAGTTGAACCTGTGATCTGTGTATTCGTAGACAGTTGGTAGGTCTGTCATAGGTCCGTAGGTAGCAGGGGTTCGATCTGTGGATCTATAGAGTAGAAGTTTTAGTGAGTTCCAAAAGTCTAGCTGTAGTCTAGCTGAGTTCCAAAAGTCTTAGTTGGTAGATCTATGGAGTAGCGAAGGAGGGAAAGAGAGGACAAAGGGGGAGAGACCGAGCACAGTGAGGGAAGCCATAGCCGAGAAGAGGCAAAGGAGGAGCCGATAAAAAAAAAAAAAAAAAGAAGACAGTCGGGGTGAAAGGAGGCGAGGAAGGTGAAAGGCAGAAGAGGGTTGACGAGGAAGAGGAGTCGGCCGCCATAGTTGACCGGAGGGTTGACCAAGAGGGTTGACTGGAGGTGTTGACCGGCGGTTACCGGAGTTGGTCAGGGGTTGACCGGGGGCTGATAGCAGCCTTGACCGACGTTGAGCAAGACTTTGACCAAGCTGGAGCAGGTAACATCTCGCCAAGCCTTCAGCCTATCCCTCGCCCTATGGATGTGCACACACCCCTTGGTACTTGCTGAGTCTAGTCTGTCTGTCTATTCTTTTTGCATCGAGTCTCTTCTGTCCTAGGTGATAGTACTCTGTGGATGAAGGATAGGGTCTTGTTGACCAAACCCACACGGGATGAGTAGGGCTAAAAGTTGTGTCTGACGACTCGACTGTCTCAGAGGACATGAACCCTCCCAAGGACCGGTACGGACCGACGGGCTGCTGGGTGTGGCACGGTAGGCCCGAAATCCGAGCTGTGGGCTGCACAACAGACCGTCTAAGTCTTGAGAGACCTGCTGATCGCATCGTCCTGTCTGCGACGTTAAATAATTCCTGAGGAGTTCGGGGGATCTCCTTAAATGCCTCCTGATCAACAAAGGTCTAGTATTGACAGCCATAGTTAGGTCCAGGCTAGAGACCCTTGTTGGCAGGATCCCTGTCCGGATTCTGTGAGTCTTAGATTGAGTTTGTAGGTCTGTCGGTCAGGGGTTAGAGTCTACGTGGTGAGGTTTGGAACCACTGATCTGGTTGTACACTTATCACCATGGTTGACACCCGGAGGGGGTTGAGCACTAGCCCTTACACTCAGGAACAGCAAGAGAAAATGGTCGCCTTAGTGAGAGAGAACAAAGAGAGGAAAGAGCTCCAGAAGCAGGCGAAGCTAAAGGCTATCGCAGAGGAACAGGCGGGTAAGATGAAGAGATTGGAGGAGGAGATGAAGAGAGTTCAGAAGGAGGAGGAAGAGAGGAGAAAGGTTGCCGAAGAAGAAGCAGCAGCGGAGGAAGAAAAAGAGAGAATGAGGATTGAGAGTGGAGAAGGGGGTAGTGGCACGAAGAGGGATAAAGATGCAGAGATGGAGAAGAAAATAAGTGAGTGGGTCGCTAATTTATCGTTGGGAGAAGACAAGGAGGCGGAGTCTTATGTGACTTAGGATGAGAGGGATGCGCTAGCGAGTGAGCTAGCAGCAATGAAGGACCCTATGGAACGGCGAGAAAGGGAGGAGGAGCATAAGTTGGCTTGGAAACTGAGGATGAAGAGGGAGAAGAAGAGGAGGAGAGAGGAAGTCAACAAACTGACCGCAGAGGTGGCGAAGGTACAGGAGTGTAGGAAGGAAGTGGAGGCCCAAGCAGACGACAAGGCCAAATGGGATAAGGTGTTGGGCTACCTTGAAGTGTTGAGCACGACATGGATGGAGGAGCTCCAAGCCAGTTGGAGCCAAGAGGTAGCTTTGAGTGCAATGCGGTTGGGGCTTAGAGATTTTGCGCGCGAGATAGTCACCCACATTGGGGGCGAAGTTAAGCATCTGAGAGACAATGTGGGGAAGTTTTGTGAGGGCGCTATTGAGGGCGCCGAAGCGATAACCGCTGTAGAGGGCGAGGCCAGGCCTCGCAAGGACCCAGTCAAGCTTAAGTTCCCCGATGCTGATGGGGGGAAATCTAACGAGAACTTCGATAACTGGGAGGCTAGTGTAAACCGCTGTCAGGACAAAAATCCCTGTGAGGGTTTTTGCCCGAGGTTTTCGAGGTCAGACACTGTCCGACCTTTTTGTTGGATTAGGAAACTTGATGAGATTGACGTTGTCAAAGTTATTCGGGCCTGACCTATGACTGATAGACAAAAAGTTTCAGAAGTTAGTCCGAACGCGTGTGGTGTCCAGGAGTAACAGATGTGAATGGTAATGCTTCGTTTTGTCGAAGCCGCAGGAGTGTGCGAACATGGGAACGGTAAAACTCGACCTATTCTACCTAAAAGAGAGACAGCCGCGCGATTCAGGGCCTGAATGGGCTAAAAAGGGGGATGCGCCGGGTATAGTGCCGCGACGCAAAAGGAGTGGGGAGTTTTGTTTGAACCGTGGAGGTTGACACCGAGTCAGGGGGTTGCTAGGCCAATGCCAGGGTCGGGCAGCCGTCCGACAGGGTAAGGCTTGCAGGCAGGGTCTACAAGGCCGCAGACAGGCAGGGCTTGCAGGACCACAGGCAGGCAGGCATGGCCTGCAGGGCGACAGGCTGACGGGCTGGGCCTGCGAGGCCACAGGCAGGCGAGACCGCAAAGCCCCAACATGGGGGGATAGCGACTGGGCCAGCTCTTTATAGAGAAGAACTGCTCCTATCACTACCGTGATAGGAGCCAGCCCAGTAGGTTACAGCACTAGACTTTCACCCGTCGGGTACTGGGATCGAATCTGAGAACCCGCATACACCACTGGGCTAGCTCCTTTTGGAGCTGGCTGTTGCTGTTGGAGGCCAGCGCAGTCAGATCTGGCCGTCCGATGGTTGAAATCGCACGACCTAGATCTGGCGCACGCAGATCTGCATGGCCCCTGTGCAAGGATGAGACACATAAATCAAGAGATGGTCCAAAAAAAATTTTCGCACCAGGCAGGGCTCGAACTCGGGCCTGCGGTTTGGAGGACGTGGCTGAAGAGCCACGTGATTTCGAACGTTGGCATAAACCGACAGATCTAGGGGAAAAAAAAAAAAAAAAACCCTAAAAACGAACTAAAACGAAGTGCCACTTGGCACACCTGGATGTGGCTGGGGCATTTCAAGCCCCAGTGCTTTGACAGTGCCCGTCCGTTGAGAACGGGCAGCTATGGGCCTCGCTGCACCACTCTTGAAATGGGTAGAACGAGAGTGAATCGTCCGCTAGAATATGGAAAGATACACGACCATGATTTTTGTCTATTGTGCATTGCTAGATTAGTGCAGCAAGGCCCTATCTTAGGTAGATTTCCTTTTTTTGTTTTTCTTGTTATTTGTTTTAGATTCTGTCTAGATTTCTATTCTTATATTTTGTTTAGATTTTTCTTTTTCTTTCCTCTTGAGTACCTGTTCGTTTTTGAACGAACAGGCAGCTCAAAAGCTCGACTGTGCCAGACTGTTTCGTCGGGTTGCACCGACTCTTCAGGAGGTTGGGCCTCGACAGCCATCGACAGGATGGCAGAGTCGAATGAATCAGCCGCACGAACGCGGCTGTATACGGAGAGAGAGAGAGAGAGAGAGAGAGAGAGAGAGAGCTACTTACCTGCACCCGTTGGTTGAGCGACGGGCTGCAGACCGCCGCCTGCACGTGGCGCTGTGGGCGTCCGGGTACGGGCATGCGGGGGGCAGGGAAAAGAACCCCTATTGAGCTTGACTCTAGTATGACTTTGCGAAATGGCTAGGAGGGGGCGGCCGTTCGTTTCAAATGGCGAGTTCCCCCGTGCATAGAGAAACGAAGGGGGGTAAAAAGCAGGAAAAAAAAAAAGGGGAAAAAGGAAAAGGGGAGAAAAAAATATGACGGCCGCGAACGTGGCCGCGGCCATAGAACAGGTGCAGCCCCTAGAAGCTTCTAGGGGCTGATGGGACTGCATCTGTTCGAGTTGAGCATGCAGTCCTGAAATGGGTTGGTACTGCCATTTTGGACTGCACCCGACTGTCGGTGGCGGCCAGGTGCATAACCTAAGCCAGGGACTTGATGTTCCTAGTAGAACATCAGATCGAGGGCTAGGCTCAGCCCCGTTTTTTTGGCTGAGCCTCAAGTGGCTACCCACCACTTCAGCCCAGCTATAAAAGCAGGGCTGGCCAGCAGCAACCTCATTCATTTGAGGTGCTGCCCACACTCTGATTGAGTGTTGGCCAGCTGCTGGGAGGAGGTGCGACTGGAGCTGCTGGAAGGAGGAGGAGAGAGGAGGTCTGCAATGGAAGCTGAGTGGAGGCTGCCATAGCCACCATCTCAGCAAGGGTGGAGGTGCTGTCGGCCAAAGCCGCAGCCATGGCGACGATGGTGGTGGGGGAGGCTCTACTACTTTTCGGCAGCGGCTGCGGCGGTAGTGCGGAAGCGCTGCCGATTTTTTTTTGGCGGCAGCATTCTTCAGTGAGATCATGCTGTCGGAATTTGCGGCGGCAACGATATTTTCACTGGGTTTATGCTACCGGCATGTCGGCAGCACTATTATGAGGGAAGATGTTGCGGGTCCTCTGCGTCACAGCAGAGGCAGTTTTTGTGTGTGATCAGGTGAAGGTGTTGTGGGGCAGCCATGGTACCGGTTTGGACAGTGCAGCGAGCAGTGGTCCGCCGTCATTTTTGTGGTACGCTGCGGTTATGGTGGATTTTAGTATGGCCTGGAGGATGGACTGGCAGTGGTGCACATTTGGGAATGTGAGGCAATGGTGCATGGACCGGCAACATGAAGCGATCGCTCAGTGGATGCACGCAGCACTGGCTATTGGAATTGCAGCGCTCGCGATTCGCGCCGGAGGAACACCTTTATTTTTTTGGGACTCGCGGCACCTGCGGGTTTCACCGGGGCCACCTTTATTTTTTTGCGGCGCGCAGTGAAAGCGATGTTGAGTTCTGGACCATCTGGTATTGCGGGCGATAGTATGGGATTGCATTGGGACCATCTAGGACCTTTTCGGGACTAGGTGGGACTGGTTGTTGTAAGCGGGACCGACATGCTTATGTGGTTATTGTGAGCAAAGAGGATGTTGGGGCGGCATGGACTTGTGATTGGTTGAGAGTATCCTTAGTGGGGGGAAGTACAGTTGGGACTATGTTAGGGCAGCCTGGCACATTAAGACCGCGTGAAAACTCATTTGTGGGAACACCCTCCTGGAGGGCTATCTCGCTCGAGTTGTGTGGTCTAGCCTCTGCTCACTTGAGCAATTGGTGGAGGACGCCGGCCGTCATTCAGGAGGAAAGCCACAACTTATGAGTTGTGTGCCACATATTTTTCTACGGCAGTCATTTTCTTTTGGTTGGAATATTACCCGACTTTCTTGAGTGGGTCGGACCAAACTTCACTCGAGGTCAGTTGAATGACTCAGATTTCCCTTCGCACCTGTGTGAACCCACACTTGCTTGACCCTGTTCTTTGAATGTTCACTGAAGAGGTAGAGGAAGTTGTGTTTTGTTTGCACGTGGGAACGGGAGTCTTACCTGAGTTTGGGACTGTATTGTTTTCTTTTGAACTTGTTGTTTGATCTGATGTGCAGGTAAGTAGAGGGATGCTTGGAAAATGGAGATTTAATCATGTCAGCGAAAGTGAATGGAATGATGATTGTTTTCTATTTTTTGCTTGCATGCATGTCGAAAGGATGGAAAGACAGCAGACGACGAGAAACGGAGCGATCACACAATGGAGAAGAAGTGAATTGGACGTAAATTTTCCCTGAGGTTACACGTTCTCTCCCGAATGACCCTGTCTGCCTATACCCGTCTGGCTGAATGATTCTCTCTCTTTTCGTCTAGGTTCGCTCTTGACGTCAGGCGATGAGGGTTGACCGTCTGCTGTGGTAAGTGCATTTCCTTTCCCTAGGAGGCATCTGAGGCGGGGGTTCGTTGCCTTAGGGGCCGGCCCTGTTAACGACTCAGAGTGGACCGCTTAGGGGGGGGGATACCACGCTGTCGAGGTGGAGCCAGCCCGACATCTGAGATCCGAGGTTCGCTCGGGCGAGGACGAGGGGTTTCCAAGACCACCTCCTAGGGGATGGACGTGTGCTATTCACGGAAGGCGTTAAGTTCTTGACGGCTCACGTTAAGAAGAACCGTTATAGTTTACCCTTCTAGTGGCCGTCTTAGGAGCCACAAATGAATGGGGAACTGACGCCATAAGAAGCCCAGTCCGTGTGTTCACTAGCTATGGACGGAGTGCGACTAGGCGCTGCCTTCACGGACAGGTTTGCGCCATAAGAAATACAAGCCTAGGGCAATCAGGCTAGTTGACGAAAAAAATGTGACTTTGAATATCTTTATTTCGCAGGTTGGCATTTAAGTACTCGTGGAACAGAAAGAGTAATTACTGCCCAGGAGGACAAAGCGACCAACAAAATTTGAAAGTGGACCCTTGACCGTAATGAGGCATTCAGTGTCTGGTCGTTCAAGTCGAGCACTCTCTTGTATGGTGGTAGCCAGGTTACTTGCAGATGGCATTCACACCAAAGTTAGAAAAGTAGTGAAGTCATCATTAAAGCAATGACATCCTAGCTCTACTTGAGTATTGGGAATTGTCTGCATTCTTTTCTAACGGTTCATATGGGGTGGAATGAAAAAAAAAGTGGCGACACATCTCATCAAGGCGAAAGTCGTGACAACCCAAACGAGTGGTATGTATGATTGTGCCGATTTCAGAAAGTAACTCTTTTGTCCGAGTAGCTTTCGGTTGTCTTTGAAAGAAGGGACTAGGATTGATTGAGATTTTCTTACGCTTGGAATATCACGTCCTAGTCAACGGACGTCGGTCTGATTCCTGGGAGATCAGCGCCCCAGGGACAGACGACGTTCGGGTCCACTTTGGCGTTAACCATGAGTACCTATGCTACAGTGAACAAGCAAACGCCCTCGACTGACCTACCTCTGCAATTGCATCTAAAAGCTTTCGCATGTGGGTCGGTAGCTCGACGGGGATACGCCCCTAAGGGTGGTGACAGCCCCTTAGGGAAGGTAAGTTGTGCCGCGCGAGAACCTATCCTGTCGTAGGGGACCGTGGGATGTACAACTGGCGCACTCAGCCGGAGCGGCGAAGGGTCGACGCGGGGGCCGATGCGCTCGACACCGCTACGTTTATCTACAGCACATCGCGCAGGATGATCAAGTCCTGGTAGGCTTCCAGGCCCTCGAGGACGAAGCGCCTAATTTCGCTAGGTCTCTCGCGCGCGTGGCCGATTGTGAAAACAACATGGTCGCCTATTCCGAGGTCACCCCCTCCCTCAATTCTTCAAGCTCCTTAGAGAGCGCTTCGCTGATCTTCGCAAGGGCGTTTGAGCCTCTGACAAGCTCCAAACGATCCACTCACGACAGTGGAGGAGTGCCAAGGCACTCAAGGGCGTTATGGACGACTTAGTAGCCGTCCCAAACCATGGGGTAACTGATCCCCAACTGGTCCAATTATTTTATCGTGCCATGCGAGAGCCCCTGCGTGGGCACTTTTTTGATAAGTCCCAACAACCCACCATGACGTACGATGCGCTCAGTCGAGAGGTGGTGCCGTTTGAGGCCAACTCCATGCCAGTTTCCACTTTCTGGCATAAGGATTTAGAAAAGGGCAAAAGTTGGAAAGGCCGTACCATCTCAGGCCAGGTGAGGGCCAAGGATCACATACTTTAGAGGAAGGTGGTACTGATGAGGTCCGATACAGTCAGATTGAGTGGGGCCTAGAGGAGGAGGACAGTAGCGTGGGATAGGGGAGGTCCTATGCTGCTGTCGCGGCTGGAGGGAGGCCGCCAGTTAGAGGAGGAGGCCAGGGCCAGAGGGGCCAGGCCATGGGAGGCCGAGGACCGGGCGCACTGGGTGTTGGCGGACAAGGAAACCGCCAATTGGGAGGTAGGGGTCAAGGTCCCCGCCAAATCGCCAGAGTTCTAATCGGTCCCCACAGCGAAGAGGTGGAAGGCCACCTCAAGGAGGATGGCACCCAGGCTTGCCACAGGGCAGGCCCTGGGAAGATTTGGGCTTGGACCAACGCTTATGGCAAGAACGCGTAGACCAGGGTCAATGCATATTTTGTGGTGACCCGGCCCACGTAATCAAATTTTGTGCATATTTTGCGTAGACCAGGTCTTTGTAGGTTATGTTAGACCTGTCACTGGCTCTCTCAAATGAGTGTAGGCTCCCTAGTCCATCAGGGGAGGTCAAGACTGCCCGCCTGTTCCATGTGTCAGGTGTAGACAACACCTTGGCACACTTCTGTCTCAGTGCTCCCGCGTTCGTGCGACTAGTGAAGGAGCAGTTGGAGGACCAGGTCGTTGTAGTTTATGTTAGACCTGTCACTGCGGCCAAGAAAGAAGATAGTTCCACAGATCCAACCATAGCCAAGCTGCTGGAGGAGTTCAAAGACTTGAATGAGTCGCCGACAGGAGTAGTGCCGCGACCCATCCAGCACAGGATAGAGATAGAGCTTGGCAGTAGAACTCCTAAGGGAACAGTCTACAGGATGTCCCCTAGAGAGTTAGGAGTTGCGCAAGCAGTTAGACGAGATCCTCGAGAAAGGTTGGATCAGGCCCAGTTCGTCTGCTTTTGGAGCACCAGTCCTGAAGGAGAGCTGAGAATGTGTGTAGACTATAGGGGTTTGAATGCTATCACAGTGAAGAATGCCGAGCCGCTGCCCAGGATAGACGATCTCCTAGATCGGGTGCAGGGTTGCAAGTATTTCTCCAAGATAGACCTGAAGTCCGGTTATCATCAGATAGAGGTCCATCCTGATGACCAGTACAAGATTGCGTTACGGACTCGTTATGGGCACTATGAGCTTATAGTGATGCCCTTTGGACTAACCAACGCGCCAGCCACCTTTCAACGTTGTATGAATGACTTGTTTAGACCATGGTTAGACAAGTTTGTGGTAGTCTACTTGATATCTTAGTTTTTAGTAGGCCCCTCCAGGAGCATCAGGGTCATTTGAGGCAGGTCTTGGAGAAGTTGAGAGAGTCAAACTTCAAGATCAACGCAAAGAAGTGCGCGTGGTCTTATACTTGGGCCACGTATTAGACGGAGATGGCATCAAGCCAGAGGACAGCAAGATAGCGGCAATTAGAGACCAGCCGACGCCTTGCACATTGACAGAATTGCGGTCGTTCTTAGGCCTAGCTAACTACTATAGAAAGTTCGTAAGGAACTTTTCTACTATCACCGCTTCCTTGCGCAGGTTGCTTAAGAAAGAGGCAATCTGGCAATGGGACAAAGATTGTACGTCTGCACTAAAAAGATTGAAGCGTGCATCTACTAGAGCACATTGTCCTCAAAGTAGCAGATCCGTCCTTGCCGTTTGTCGTCACCACGAACGCAAGTCAGTATGGGATAGGCGTCGTGTTAAAGCAAGATGACGGCAATGGCTACAGACCCGTAGAGTTCATGTCAGCAAGGATGCCCTTAGAGAAGGTTGCCACCTCCACGTACGAGAGGGAACTCTACGCTCTCAGGCAGGCTCTAGAGCACTGGAAGCATTACCTGCTTGGGAGGCACTTCAAAGTGTATTCTGACCATGAGACCCTTAGATGGTTGAAGACTTGGTCCAAAATGACACCTAAGTTGACTAGGTGGGCCTCAGAGATAGACCAATATGACTTTGAGCTTAAGCCAGTGACGGGCAAGTACAACGTAGTTGCGGATGCTCTAAGTAGAAGATCATACTACTTTGGAGCCATAGTACATCATCTGGATATAGGGAGAGACCTGCAGGAGAAAGTGAAGCAAGCGTATGCGCAGGACCCTATCTATAGTGACCTCCTAAAGAGAGTTAGAGAGGCCCCAGAGACTGAGCCAGATTATCGCACTACAGACGGGTTGTTGTTTGAGAAGACTAACGTATTTGACCGCCTGTGCGTTCCCAACAGCGAAGAGATACGCAGCTTGATCCTAGGGGAATACCACGATACTGAGGGGCATTTCGGTTGGCAAAAGACACTAGCTAATCTAATGCGCGCGTACACTTGGCCAAGAATGAAGAATGACTGCAAAGTCTGTCAGAGGAATAAGACTACTACGCGCGCCCCTCTAGGTCTTCTCAGACCTTTGCCTATTCCTGATCAGCCAGGAGACTCAGTGTCCATAGACTTCATGGACACCCAAGTCAAGAGCAGACATGGTTAGAGCCAAGTCATGGTCATAGTTGACCGATTTAGTAAGTATGCAGTTTTTGTTCCTTTGCCTGCAGAGGCACGTACGAATTTAGTGATTCAAAAGTTCTTTGACTTTTGGGTTAGTGAGAATGGAATCCCATTGTCAATAGTTAGCGATAGAGACAGTCATTTCACCAGCCAGAACTAGCAGGAACTCATGCGAGTCTACGGATCTAAGCTATTGATGTCGTCTGGCCGCCATCCAGAGACAAACAGTCAGACAGAACAGATGAACAAGATCTTACAGCAAGTTCTGCGCATGTACATTTGACCCGATCAGATTAACTGGGACGAGATGTTGCCCGAAGTAACTAGCGCATACAACAACAGCGTGCATTTGTCCACCTGCACAAGTCCTTCAGGCCTCGCAGACCACTCGAAGGACTGAACCGGGATCAGATTCACAGGCTATCGCCCGACACTAGGGAGTTTGCGATACAGCACGAGAAAGAACTAGCAACAGTTGTAGAGAACCTCAGGAAGGCCCAGCACCGAATGATAGAATAGGCCAATAAGCATCGTCGCCCATCGCAGTTTCAGGTAGGCGACGTAGTCTGGGTCAAGGCTAAAGAGTTTGCACCTGAGGAAAACATCTCGCAGAAGTTACTGCCTGCATATAGAGGACCGTGGCCGGTTCTAGAAGTTAAGGGCGGAGAGGATGGACCGTCCTACACTATAGAGATTCCAGCACACTTCCACTCATACCCTGTGTTTCATGCTTCAAAGTTGCTGCCCTGTGTCACAAGTCAATAGTTCCCTTCAAGAAGATCCATGATCCCCCCGGATATGGATGAAAGTTATGACATTGACGACATTTTAGACGAGGATGTGTTCAGAACAGGAGGTAGAGGTCGTCCACAGAAACAGTATAAGGTCTGGTTTGCTTATCAGGAACCGGAAGAGGACTGCTGGTTCACAAGAACAAAACTTCTAGAAACAGCTCCCGACATAGTCAGAGCCTATGAGCGTGATAAGAAGGGTAAAGGTCCTGCCTTGGACTGAAATATCCTCGGAGGACCTCGAATTTAAGACAGCAGGAGTGAAACGGTTTTCACCTTTTAGCAGTAGCAGATGCAGTACCCAGGGTTCGATTCCTAGAGCTCGCCCTACCCATGCACATTATCTGTGTAGACCTCGAGAGTTGAACCTGTGACCTGTGTATTCGTAGACAGTTGGTAGGTCTGTCATAGGTCCGTACGTAGCAGGGGTTCGATCTGTAGATCGATAGAGTAGAAGTCTTAGTGAGTTCCAGAAGTCTAGCTGTAGTCCTTTTAGAAGCTCAACAAGTGGGCAAGTGGTCAAGTGGCGAGTCAAGTGGTGGACTAAACTGTAGTGCAATCGCAATACGACCTGGGTAGGATAGCAGTGAGTCCACAGTCAGTCAGCGGTAAGGTCCAATCAGTCCCAGTCCGGTCCAGCAAGTACCACGAGGGATTGTGAGCACCATGGGCCGATGGAAAGGGGCAGACCACCGAGTTTCAAAAGTATAAATCAAGAGGCAGCGCTCAACCTTTCATTCATTCTTGCGTGAGCCATGCGGAAGCGCTGTCACGGCGACTTGTGCAAGGAGTTCTGCAGTGAGCCCGGAGGATGCAGTGGGCAAGAGAGGAGGAGCTTAGTATAGCGATAGGGTAGGGGCAGCCATAGCTGCCATAGTTGTAGTTAGTGTAAAGTGTGTGTGTATATGTGCGAGTGTTCAGGGTTACGCGTGAGGGATATCTAGGGTGATCCGGTGTATGTGAACAGGGAGTTGTTGGGCGCTGAGTTGCCATAGCCAATTGGAAGTGAACTCGTATCTGGATACCATATCTCTGATTTTTGTGTGGGCGCATGTCGCCAGTTTGCTGCGCTGAAGAAACTGATTTCGAAGTGCAAAGTATTCGGAAAATTTTTCGAAATTCAAAAGTATTTCAGAATTCCAGAAAAAGGAGCTAGAGAATAACTAAATTGATTAATTTACAAAAATAATTTTCGAAAGATAATTGTCGAGAATAAGGAAATAATAGTCGTTAACTATGAAAAAGAGAACTAACTGCTAAAGAACAAATTTCAAAAAGAATTAATTTCAAAACGAACAAAAAAAACGGGCGAGTTTAATGATGTTCGATGATTCGTAAGCCTTGTCCTATTGTGCCATGTGTCGTGCGGGTAGGGGATGGAGCGCGAAGCAGGTGGGGAA
>BFEA01000168.1:1089329-1125013 GCA_003427395.1 Chara braunii | reverse complement strand
ATCGACAAAACTTTACAATACTTTATTCTCCCATTTTGAACAATAAAATTACTTGAACTTCTTTATTTTTAAAAATTTACATTTTCCTTTTTGAAAGTAAATAATTAACGTTTCGTATTTCAAATTAGATTAGAATTTTGCATCTTCACCTTATTATCAAACATCAACTCAATTAATCTCCTTTTTTTTAATTTTATTTTTTGACATCTTTTTTTTTTCAAATTTCATTTTCAAATTTCTTGGCAAGTACTTAAATTAACTTGAAATCCAATCTAAATCCGTTAATTTACACTAAAGTAAGATTTAAATCAAATTAGTTTGTATTTAATTCATGTAATAAAATTTGTCGAAATTAATTACAGTCGCTTTAAATTCGTTTTGATTAAAATCCCTTAAATTACATTGGTATTAAACCCATTCATTAAATATTAACAATATAAATTTGCATTCAAATAAATATTTAATTCATTTCAATAAATATTTAATTCATTTCAATATTTTTTAAAAGTCATCTCTATTTTAAATTTCGATTTTTTTATTTTTTTCTCAAATTAATTATTTTGGAAATCTTGAATTTCGAAATTCAATTAATTTCATTCCTTTTTCTGTAAAATCTTCTTCTTAAATTTTAATTTTCTCGAATTAATTTATTGCGGGCATTTTTGCCGAATTAAATTGCACACTGCCTCCACAAAAATCCCTAAATAGTAAATTCCTTTTATCCTTTCCTTTTTCAAAAAAAAAAGAAAAATCATCCTCCTTGAAATTTTTTATTTTTTTTTTTGACATTTTGTAAATTCGGAATTTTTTTTTCTTCGTTGGAAAACCTTGGCAATTATCTTTATTTATTGATCAATAAATAAGGGATTGGACCCCCCACCTCCACATGCCACCCAGCCAAACCAAGAACTCCCAACGTGCCGCCGGCGCCACCACTGCTGCATCATCCTCCGCACCCGTTCAGGCCATGTCCTCCACCCCCTCTTCCCCTGAAATGGCCGCATCCTCCATCAACATGTCTGACATCCATACCGACTCAGTCGATAGCATCGCCCGCAACCTCGCAGGCGAAGACATTGCCATCCCCGACCTCTCCGCCATCCTCCACGCACTCAACACCCTTCGAACCTCCGTCACCGCCTCTATCGACGACATAAAGGCCAACATGTCGTCCATATGTGACCGCGTCACCACAATCGAAGGGACTATCCCCTCCATCACAGTGATCACGACCGTGCAAACCACTCCCTCCTCCAGAGCGCAAACCACTCCCTCCTCCACAGTCGCCTCCAGCAACACCCCCCCGCCGACCTCCTCCACTCCTACCACCTCTACCACCACATCCACCAACCCTTCAACCTCCACCACCGTTCTGTTCCCTCCACCTCCTCCCTCATCCGACGCATCCAGCACACCGCCTCATTCTTCGCCTATCCACGTCACCCCTCTTCCCCCCCGCACTCCCAAACCCTCTCCCAACCCATCATGACCACCTCCACCATCCCCACCATCCGCCCCACCTATTCCCAAGTCACCTCCGGGGTTTACCCCGCAATGCCACAACTCCCCCCCAACTACCTCCTTGAGGACAACAACCAAATCGACCACACCTGCTACGACACCACCCCCGATAATCTCAGCTTCAACACCCTCGTGCAGATCTTTCACCGCGACGGGGAAATCCCCCGTTCCTTCCGATCTGCCGAAATCATGTCCTTCTCCGGCCTCCCCCACGAGGACGTTTTTCTCTTCCTAACCCAACTTCCGAACTCTTTTCACCTCCACCATATGCCCCTTGGCTCCCCATTGCCGCCTCCCGCCTCCTCGACAATGCAGCCAAATGGTGGATGGCTGAAGTTAGCAACCACCGAGCCTCCGGAGGACCACGTCACACCTTCCTCCAATGGGCCAACCTTCTCACTGCCACCTTCCGCCCCCAGAATACCATTGACAACTACCTTGAACAATTCTGCCACCTTCGCTAGAACGGTCCCATGGACCACTTCGTCCAATATGTCGCCTCCCTCCGCCACCACCTCCCCCACACCGTCATTCCCAACTTTGCGTTCATCTCCCGCATCAAACGAGTATGCCACAAAGACCTTGCAACCGCCCTCGCCCACGAACCCGACATGCCCCTTACTGACCTCCTCTCTTGCATGCTTCACCACGATCGACTCCTCCACACCCACTACCAGCCCCCGCCCGGCCCCTCCCGCACCCGCTTTTTCCACCACATCACCCTCGACGACACTACCTCCATCACTTCCTCGGACGAGTTCACCACACCTGACCCCGATGCATCTTCCGATTCACTCGACTCTTCATCCCTCACTTCCAAGGAACTCAATGTCGTCCAATTCATGAGAATGGAGCGCAGAGATCGCAGCTCCCGACCCCCCTCATCTCCCCCCCCCTCCCGCCTCAAGAAACTCACCCCCGTTGCTCACCTACCTCCAAGCAAAAGGGGGTTGCTTCCGTTGTCGCCAATTGGGGCACCAAAAAACCAACTGCCCCAACGCGGCACGATTCACCCGCCAGTCCGCCTCCACTCGACCCGCAACCTCCGCATCAGCGCCCTCGGCAAGCGAGGACCCCTCCTCATCATGAACACAGTCCCCAAGACATTGACCCGACATCGACATCGCGTCTGTCGGCGTCCTCCGTCCAACTGATGGCCCAGCTGGCGTCGACAATTCGTCTGCCTCCCCCCTCTCCGGTGATGCCTCCTCCACCGGACGACTCCCAGGCGTTGCCCCACCCTCCCGCCTCAAGAAACTCACCCCCGAGGAGCGCATCTACCTCCAAGCAAAAGGGGGTTGCTTCCGTTGTTGGCAATTGGGGCACCAAAAAACCAACTGCCCCAACGCGGCACGATTCACCGGCCAGTCTGCCTCCACTCGACCCGCAACCTCCGCATCACCGCCGTCGGTAAGCGCGGGCCCCTCATCATGAACACAGTCCCCGGGACATTGACCCGGCGTCGACATTGCGTCTGTCGGCCCACCCATCGGTGACGTCCTCCGTCCCACCGATGGCCCATCTGGCATCGACAATTCATCTGCCTCCCCCCACTTCGGTGACGCCTCCTCCACCAGACGACTCCCAGGCGTCGCAAACACCTCCCACTGCCTCATGCTCCTCTACCCTTCTTCCAAACCCATCCACTATCACCATCTCCGATGTTGTTGAGGAACAAGCCCAACACGATCGGCTTGTCCACTTAGGCAACGAACAACGCCGCCTCAACACCATCATCTCCACCGCCAACTCATCTCGTTTCCACCTCAAGTTCATCGCCGCCACCCTTGGTACGTCTACAACTATGTTCCGGGCCCTCGACATTGGAGCCACCGATAACTTCATGACTGACGCGTGTGTCCGCAAAGCCAGTACTGGTTATGACTCCCCGATCAAGATTCGCCTAGGGGACAAAGACACCGCCGTCGTAGTAGACCGCACGGTTCCTGAGACCACCATGACCGTCGGAACCCTCTGTAGTCATGTCTCGTTTGATGTCATGCACTTGATGTGCGGCATCGTCTTAGGAACCCAGTGGCTGGACCGCTACATGCCATAYGCATTCCACCCCAACTTCCTTCGCCTCACCAACCCCCCCGACACAACCATCGACATCCCCTATCTCCCATATCCGACCTCCCACGGCTCTGTCACCCCACACCAATTCCTCCACATGGCTCACCTAAACCCTGACTCTGCCTACTACTGTCTTGTCGTTGATCGTGAAAGTCCCGAGGACTTACTCCCGACGAACAAACCCGATCAAGCGCCCCCCTCCAACCCCGCCATCACCTCAATCCTCGACGAGTTCAGGGACGTCTTTCTTGAGTCCTTACCTGCCGGACTACCTCCGGATCGTGGCGTATCGCATACCATCGATTTGGAACCCGGACATTCTCCACCTTGCCGCCCTCCATACCAACTCTCTGTTCCCGAAGCCGAAGAAATGAAGCGGCAACTCGGTGAACTCCTTGAAAAAGGGTTTATTAAGCCAAGTTCATCCCCCTTCGRAACCAGCTGCCTTTTCGTCAAGAAAGGTGGAACTTCGGAACTCCGCATGTGCAACAGACTACTGCGCCTTGAACCGGATCACGATCAAGAACAAGTACCCCCTACCTCAGATTTCTGAGCTCCTTGATCATTTCCGTGGAGCCAAGTACTTTACCAAGATCGACCTTCGCAGTGGCTTCCACCAGATCCGTATCCGCGAGGAGGACACCCACAAGACCGCCTTCCGCTCTCGAATCGGGCACTACGAGTTCCTTGTGATGCCATTCAGACTCACCAATGTTGTCGCTACCTTCCAATCTACCATGAACCACATCTTCCGCAACCTCCTCGAAGTCTGTGTCGTCGTCTACCTTGATGACATCCTTGTCTTCAGCCCCACCTTCGAGTCCCACCTTCAGCACCTCCGCCAAGTCCTCTCGATCCTCCGAGAGCGAAATATCTATGCCAAGCTCAACAAATGTATGTTTGCCACTTCGAGCGTCAAATACCTCGACCAAATTGTCTCCGCTGAAGGCATCCGTATGGACCCCTCGAAGGTCACAGCCCTCGTCGAGTACCCGCCACCCAAGACCCTTCTCCAACTCCGTTCCTTCCTCGGCCTTGCCAACTATTACCGCCCGTTCATTCRCAACTTTTCCGAGATCTCTTACCCTCTCCACGAACTCACCCCCAAGGACCAGCCCTTCCATTGGAACGATCGCCGCCAACAAGCTTTCGACTTACTCAAGCAAACTATCACCACGGCCCATGTCCTCGAGATCGCTGACCCCACTCGCCATTTCTATATCACCATTGACGCCTCCGACTTCGCTATCGGAGCCGTACTGTCCCAACATTTCCCCTGTGACACGGCCGAGACCCCCTTTGTCAAGGACTCACCCACTCACCTCGAGGCTCCACCTGGCGAATACCCCATCGCCTTCGCAAGCAAGAAGCTCCTTCCCGCGAAGATGAATTACCCCTGCAACGAGAAGGAACTCCTCGCCGTGATTCACGCCCTCACAGTCTGGCGCCCGTACCTCGACGGGCAATACTTCACCATCTGCACCGACAACACCATCGTCTCCTCCATCCTCTCCAAGAAAGATGTCACTCCACGCCAAGCCCACTGGCTAGACTTCCTTGCCCAGTTCACATTCACCATTTGCCATACCCCCGACAAAAGCAACCGCATTGCGGATGCCCTCTCTTGACGACCCGACCACAAGCCCCCCGAGAAAGTCTACGCCACCATGACTCATATCCAACTCGTTCCATCACTTCATCATCGATACACCCAAGGCTATCTCTCCTGCTCAGACTTCGCCACCATTTACAACAGGCTCCGCGATCTGGACCTTGTTCCTGACTACTCCCTCCACAATAGCCCCCTCTACATCGATACCAAAGGCACTCGCCGACTTTGCATCCTCGACGCACGAGGACTCCGTACTCAGCTCTTGGCCGAGCACCACGACGCCAAGACCGCAAGACATCTCGGTTTCCAAAAAACCGTCGACACCATCTCCCGCTACTTTTACTGGCCTTCCCTACTCGCCGATGTCAAGGCATACATTCGCTCATGCCCCACGTGTCAAGTTGTCAACCCCTTGAACCGGGCCAAACCCGGCAAGCTCCAGTCATTGCCATCCCAACTCACCGGTGGCAGTCCATCTCAATGGACTTCGTGTGCGGCCTCCCCAAGATCGACCTCGGGCATGACTGCATCTACGTCATTGTCTGCCGCTTGACCAAACGTGCCCACTTTGTCCCTTGCACGACCTCGCACAATGCCAAAGACGTCGTCGTACTCTTCTTTGACCATGTTGCTCGCCATCACGGCCTCCCCGAGAACATCATCAGTGACTGTGATCCTCTCTTCCTCTCACAATTCTGGAAACACCTCTTCACGGCCTGCGGAACCACGCTCAAGTATAGCACTGCATTCCACCCACAGACCGATGGACAAAAAGAGAAGATGAACGATACACTCCAAAGAATCCTGCGGAAGTATTGTCATCCACACCAACACGATTGGGATCAGGCCTCACAGCCACCGAGATTGCCTACAGCAACGCCGTCTGCCCTTCCACCGGCATGTCCCCATTCTACCTCGACCTGGGCTACCGCCCTCGCTTGCCCTTTGACTTCTTGCTCCCTTCGCAGCTTAACCCATCCACCCCCTGCCCCTCTCTCAATGAATGGGTAGCAACAATGAACAGACTCCTGAGAGAAGCCTCCGAAGTCGTTGAACGAACCCAAGAACAACAAGCCAACAAGAGTAACAAACATAGACGCGACGTGTCATTCAAAGTAGGGGACAAAGTCTGGCTCTCCGCCAAACACTTTGAACCCGAACACGGCTCGTCCAAGAAACTCTCCAGCAAATGGCTCGGTCCCTTCCCCATCATTGAACAAACCTCCCCCGTCAACTACAAACTCCAACTTCCCCCTGACATGAGTCGTGTCCACCCAGTCTTCCATGTCGACTACCTAAAAGAATACCATGAATCCCCGCCCCAGTTCGACGACCGCCCATATCCTAGACCTCCACCAATCATGCTACCCACAGGCCCAGAATTCGTTGTCGAAACCATCATCGGCCGACGAACCACTGAGGTATCTGATCATCCGGAACCAATGGACCGGATACCCCGACGAAGAATATACATGGGACCTCTCTCTAATCTTAAGAACGCCATGAAACTTGTCCACGCCTATGATAGTGCTAATCCTACATCCTAGATACCTATATCACTATGGCATAAATCCCCGCTAAACCCTTGCAACCCTGGTCTACACACACCCTTGAACCCAGTTCACCCTTCCCTTGATCCGCATTCCTGATGTCTGATCTGCCCTTGCCCTCGCCTAGCCTTGTCCCGTCTGTCCTCTCCACTACCTTGTCTCTCTTGTCCAATGGTTGTGAACTTGCGTGACGCCGGCGATAAAGGATCTAATGGCAAGCGCACGAGGACGATGGCCTGCTGCCTCACTGTTCATGGAGATTATGCAGCTGGTTTGGCCACCATGCTGTTTCATTGGCCGGCATCCCCGACTCGCGGACTTACTGGAGCAGCAACTTGTGACATGGATCTTTGCATCAGTCTGCGACTTCCTTGCTTCCAGATCAGACCTCATTGCAGTTCGTGTACTGGACGCACCCTAGCACTTGGACTTTGACACTTGAACTACTACTACGCTTCTTGGACTTCTACCTATCGCCGCTGCTGAAGACCGCTTCTACCACCTACTCCAAAGACCTGATCAAGACCGCTGCAGACCCCCTTTCAAGAGACTTGGACACACCAGCCTTTGCATCCTGAACAAACATTTTCATTTTTATTTTTCCGACTTTGACAACCCTGTAGAACATCGTTAGCAGATCCGTGTTTCCCTAACCATTGTTTCCCGTACCCACTAGAACATTGATAGACATCCCCTGTTCCCCTGACTATTGTTTCCCTTACCCACTAGAACTTCAATAGAAGTCCCCTGTTCCCTGAACTCGGTTCCCCCTTAACCTATAGCAAAGCATGAAGTCCCCTTAGTTCATCAGTAGGACTACCCTGCTTCCTGCCATTCCTATAGTTCATTTGTAGGACTACCCTGTTCCCTGCAACCCCCCTAGTTCATCAGTAGGACAACTCTGTTCACCGGTACCAAACCCTGTTCCGTCTTACTCACGCAGCGCATGCAACCCACATTATACCCCTCTTCCCTTTCGACTTGTTAACCAGTGATCGGCCCCGTCCCGTCCTTCACAGATTTCAGCATTGCTTCATGATTTTTGGCAGTCGGGACAGTGCCTTCTAGAGGGAGGGGATAGTGTTACGGACTCCGCCAGGGCTCGATCCCTGGTCTATCTTTTTGCTGTTTCGGCTGCATCCCGTTTTCGGCCTGGAACCCTTTTTCCAAACCCCTCCTTTGGTACCGTAGGATTTTGGACAACTGGCGCCATGCTGAAATTCGGGCGCCACTTTCAAATACCGCATTTTTCAGTTCTGCGCTTGGGGCCTTTGCAGAAATGCCCCTGGTACCGTACGTGTCACCGGTAGTTATACCGGCTCCCCGTACGGTACGGGGACCAGTCTCGTACCAGTTTTCTGCTGCTGTACTCGTACTCAGTGTGACTTGCTGTTTCGGCATTCGGAATCCAAGACTTCGACTTTGTGCCTTGCCACTGTGTCTGCGTCCGACCCTCAGTCCGAGTTAGTCGTGTCGAGTGAGTGAGTGTGTGTGTGCTCTCCCTCTCTCCCTCTCAGTCTCCTCTCCCTCGGCTCACCCTTAGCCTTACGCCCGCCACAGACTGTCTCGTGGAGGTCGCTGTTGCCCCACAAACAATATCGGAATCTCTTGTGTATCTTGTATACGCTTTCAGAGAGACCATAGTGGTTTCAAGGTGCTTGAGCAGCTCCGCCGGGCCTGGGGTTTGAAGAGGTGTTAGTCTTCGATCTGCCGCGTCCTCAGCCTTTGGCGGGCCGGCTTTAGAAGAAGAGGCAGCCTCACTTGTAGGGCCGGTTGGTGTTGCTGCCACCACCGCGGCCACTTTCGGCGATGCTGATCTCTGCTAGGCAACCGACCAAGATTCTTGGCTTCCATGTTCATCACTATGATCTGCGCTGCCTTGTTGAAGAGCTCCGCACTTGTGGTGAGGGTCTCCGCTACTCGTTTGCTGCATTTGAAGACCCTGTGATGTAGTAGTGTTTGATGCCTTTGAAGACCGTCGACAAATCCGGCGTGGATGCCAAGCATTGGTACTCGGCAATCCAACCTCCACTTTGCAAGTGTTCTGATGGATCGGCTGGCAATTGAACTTCGGGATGCTCACGCGTGGTGATGAGGCAGGACCGGCAGCTGTGGCGCAAATCTGCTGCTCAAGTTGTTTAGTTCCAGCCTGCTGTCGCTGCACACCGGTCTTGAGAGTCCCGACGCCGATCTCCAAAACGTCGAGGCAACCGGCGTAGTTGGAGGAGCTGGCGCCTGGAGCAGCGATGGGTCGTTCCAACAGCTGTATGCGGCTGGTCAACTGTGCAAATGACTTCTTGTGGTCATCGTCCTCCAGGCAGTGGATATCCTCCTGCTGCGTAATGCAGGTGGCCAGGAGGTCCGTGAAGCGGGAGAGCAACAGCGAGATCTTGAGTCCACTGTTGCTGACGTCGCCGTTTTCTGCCTTTGTTCGTCATTCTGCGGCCAGCTTGAGTAAATCTCTCTCCTCCTTGAATACATTCTCGTGTCGCTGTCGGCGTTCGTCATCTGCAGCCTTTGCAAGCTGACGTTGTTTCTCTGCCTCGTCCTCCTCTTTCTTCTGTGCGGCTGTTGCCCCGTCTGCTCTTTGCTTGGCTTCAGCCATGATGTTCAGCATCCGGGCCGTGTAGGCCGCGGCTGTTTCCCCTGCCATCTGCTCCATGGCGTTTGTTAGTGAACCTGTGCTCCCGGGCATGGGCTGCTGGACCTCTGATGTTAACTGTTGCTGACGTGGCACGGCTGTCGGCTGACGTGTTGCTGACGTGTGTTGCATGCTGCGCCTGCACACGGGCCCCATTTGAGGGACCCGACGGTTGCTGAAGGGGCCCCAGGCCGCGTACCATCCAACACGCGTCCTGGAGGCCCACGACGGCACTCCAGGCCCTAGGCAGCACACTATGTAGATTGGCTGTAGTTTTACTTACCGTGTTTTTGGTGTGTGTGTTGTGTCTTATTTTTGTCTGTTCAGGTGCCTTTTCGGACTTGCAGCCCCAAGGCCGGACCTTGGGACTGGGTACACCGGAGGCAGGCCCGAAACGAGGCCAGGCGCGCTTTGGTGCCAAACCAACCGGTACCAGCGTCGTTTCGGTCCTGCAGGACCCAAGACAGCACCTTGGGCCAGGTGCACCGGTAGAAGGCCGTTTTTAGGCCAGGCGCATTTATGCGCCATGCTGCAGCAGCAGCAAGGTCTGGACGTCCTGTAGGGACCCAGACCACCTGGGCCGTTTTAGGCCACACAGCACCAGGTAGGCCCGGCCGCCCAGCGCTACAAATAGCTGGGCAGCGGCTGGGCCAGGGACAGTTCGGGTAGCCCACTTCTGGGCGACACGCTGCTGATTAGGAGAGCGCCATGCTGTGCTAGGCTGCGGATTTGAGAGTAGAGGCATAGGGGAGGTAGAGAGTGGCGGAGGCCATACCTGCAGTCGGCGAGCTTACCTGGCGCCATAGCTGGGCTCCACGCGGTACCTGCACACGGCAACAGACACAGTCAGTACGGTGCCAGCGACCTGCAGGTGAGATAGCGAGGAGGACTTCTTCTCTCCCTCCTCCATCTCTCTCTCTCTCTCTCTCTCTCTCTCTCTCTCTCTCTCTCTCTCTCTCTCTCTCTCCTCTCCTCCCTCCTTCCTCCTTATCTCTTCTTCTTCGAATCTGAGAGTATGAGAGCTAATCAGAAGGGATTCAGGCAGAGGTTATGCTGGGCGCATTGCCCAGGATCTGATTCGACATTTCTGGGACAGACATTGATTGGACACTCGGCAAGGGACTCTTTTTTGGGATTTCGCTATTGAGATCTTGGTCTACTCCCTCGCCTCCTTCCTCTTCGTCTCGTCCCTCCCCCATCTCTCATCCGTGGTATCTCCCCATGTATGTGCGCGAGGAAGGGACCTTTATTCCATGCTTGCGGTCCCTCCTCCCTCTCTCACATGTGTGATTTGTGATGGATGTCGAGTCAGTCCAGATCAGATCACTGTGCCATTTTGTGCCATCCGTATGTATTTGGAATGTACATTGCTTGTTGATGCTACGCTGCCCTTGCATCGTGCATTTCAGTCCTTTTCGTCACATAGCGGATCCTTGGCTCCCTGCGCATTGTCCCACTGGACATGCGTCAGTTTTGGTATCGGAGCTACGCGTGTGAATCAGGACGACCTGATCTGACGCGAGCGCGGGACAATCCAAGATCGATTGGGTAAGTCATGATCGATCAATCGATTGATTGATCTTGGATTGGTTAATCGATCAGGATTGATTGATTGATTGTTTGATTGATTGATTAATCGTAGATTGATTGATTGATTGATCGTTGATTGATTGATTAGGTTACACTAATTAGTCCCCAAAATTGCAGATTTCGACCTAACTGCCAAAATCGAAATTTTCTCTCCTTGTTGGGTCTCGTTTTCCCGCTATTTCGTTTGTGGTAAATCGCAAAAACAGGGCATCTGAGAGTTTCGTTTTTTCTTTTGAAACCTGAAACTTCGTTGTTGGAGATCCGAAAGACTGAAACTTTCTGTTATTTTGAATTTCGCGAATTTGTTTTTTGAATCCATCATTTCGAAAAAAAATTTCTTGTTTCTGAAATTCGAAATTTCGAGGCAGAGAAGTCCGGAATTTTTTTTGAAAAGTTTCGATTTTATCCATGGTGACGTTTCGGATGTCCGGACCGAGTTCCAGACAGTCCGGAGTACAATGTTCGTGCGGACGTACGGTCCGGAGGGTCCGGAAGGTGCCAAATCCAGACTTTTTTTTTTTCAAAAACGGGTCGGCCTGGACCCTTCGTTGGGTCGAGGGCAACCCCAGAAAATTGGCCCTGGTATTTTTTCGACCCGTTGGGCCTCTGCAGACACGGCCGGATGCGCGCCTCTTAGGTTTTAGATTTTTTTTTTTTTGTTCACTGCAGTCTTGGTGTGGCCTCGATTTCGGGAGGAAACGAGGGCCTGTTCGTATCGAAAACCCTCCCGCCCGCCATTCGGCCGCTGGTACGCTGTCGAGACTCCCATTGCCCGCCATTCGCCCCGCTGGATGTTGACGTCGTCGTTGCAGCGCTTCCCCCATCGCCGTCGCCGTGGCTGCTCTGCACGTGGTCGCCGTCATCGAGCCAACGTTGCCATCAAACACACACACGCACACACACACACACACACACACACACACACACACAGAGAGAGAGAGAGAGAGACCAGCGCAGGGGTGGTCGGACATGGCCTTCAGGTAAGTGACAGCAGCGTATAGACCCCCTGTTCCTTACTTCCTGCCAGTTCTGTTTCTTTTTTTTTTTGTTTCTGTTATGCAGTGTTCTGTTTTTGTTTGTTGAGCTGAGTTTGGATCGGTGAAAACACGGAAAAGTTGGGCACATTTACGGAAGAATGTCACCCCCCTTGGCAATTTTTTTTTTTTTTTTTTTTTTTTTCCGGACCGTGTTTTTTTCCGGACCGTCCGCGTCCGCTTTGTTCGGAAGGTCCGGATCATGTCCGGAATTCCAGACGTCCGGACCGGTCCGGACGTGCGTCCGGTTTCGGGTACGGTCCGGTCTGGGTCCCGGTCCGGCGTAACCATGATTTTATCCCGTTATGAAAATTCCCGTTATTCCGAATTTTTATGAAATTCGTTTTTCAATTTATTCTGAAATTCGTTTTTCATTTCCGAAATTATTTCTGAAATTCGTTTTCCACTTCCGAATTTTTTTTCTGAAATTCGTTTTTCAATTTCGAAAATTTTCTGAAAATTTGTTTCTCAATTTCGAAAATTCCGAATTTTTTTCTGAAATTCGTTGTTTTTTGGGAATTCCTCTTGCAAGCGTTCGTTTTCAAACAGCGCATACTCTCACCTACGATATTTCGAATATTTTTTTTCTGTTCTCGGAATTTTCTGGACTTGCGGGAACCGAAAATTTTTTCTCTGTTTTCGCAGTCCTGTATCTCCATTTGACATTTTGATGCATTCGGCGTCTGAAATTCGAAATTTGTGGCTCTAACTGCTGAGGGGATATCTGGGGGGGGCTACTGAACTTGCAAATTCGAATTTTTTTGTCTTTCTCGAAATTGTTGCAAGTTCCCAGATTTTTTTTTTTTTTTTTTTGATTAGTGGCTCCATATCTGGTCGACCATCCGATTGCCCACCCCCCCCTTCTCTCCAGCTCAACCCTTCATCCCTTCTCCGTCCTTCTTAACTGCCCTTTCCCTGTCAGTTGCAGACCAGGTAAGTCCTCACTTCAGCAGGCCACGTCAGGCACGCGCAGGCCATGGCCATACTTACTCGCTCAAATACAGCCGAGATGGATCAGATGGCAGGCGAGACTGACGAGGCCTACGAGGCACGGCTGGCGGCCATCATGGCCGAAACCAAGCAGCGGGCAGACGCACCAGCAGCAGCATGGAAGAAGCGGGAACCAGAGGCAGAGAAACAGCGTCGTCTGGCTGAAGAACAGCGGCAGAAGCACGCGGCAGCAGTAGCCAAGGCAGCTGATGAAGAACGTGTGCGGCGACGCGAGACCACATTCAGGGAGGAGAATGCACTTCACGCACAGGCCAAGGATTGACAGAGGGAGGCCGAGAGCGGCGAATCCGTCGACAACGGGAGCAAGGTATCTCATCTGCTCAACCGTGTCACGGACCTCCTCACGACTTGCATTGCGCAGCAGGAGGATATTTACTCTCTCGACCACACCAACAAGGCGTTACAGCAGTCACTGGACCAGACGCTCAAGCGTGTTCAGCAGCTGGAGCAGCAGGTCGCTAACGCCAATGCCAGCGCCGGTCCCTCCGACCTCGCCGACCGCGTCAAAGTCCTTGAGATAGACATGGGGACACTCAAGGCCGGGGCGCAACAGCACGTCTGCGCCGCAGCCAGCTCCACCACGACGCCACGCGAGACCATTGTCAAGTTTGATGGGCTCCCGATCTTCTGTGACGCATCGAAGGACCGATCCCATTCAATGGTGGCGCCAGTTTGAACTCAAGCTGGACATCCACCACGTCATCGACGCGATCCGGCACGCCTATTTGTATTCCCGCTCGGGAGGCGCGTGTCAATCATGGCTGGACAATATGCTCTCCGCACAGGCATGTACAACCACGGAATTACATAAGTACATCACCTGGGCTGATCTCACGGCGGCATGGAAGAAGCGTTTCCAAGTGGAACCGTCGGAACACCAGGCGATGGACAAGTTGTTGACGTTCACGCAACACAACATGCCAAGCGGCGACTGGATATCTGAGTTCCAACGCCTGGCAAGCACTCCCAAGCTGCCGCTGAATTTCGACGACATCAAGCTCTATTTCATCAAGAGGTCGTGCCCGGCGTTGCAGAATGCGTTGACTCATGTCGCCGACACCCTCACTACAAGCGAGGAACTTTTCAACAAGGCCGCGCAGATCATCGTGACGAATTTGGCAGCCCGGAATACGGGCCCCTCGTCAAGTGCCGGCCAGGGCGCGAATCAGCATCGGCCGAAAGTGGCCGTGGTTGCAGTGGCAACAACTAGCGACCCTTCAACTTCACACGAGGCTGCTACGTCTGACGAGGGAGACAGTCTCACAACTGCCCCGAATGGTGGCCGCCCCGCCAAAGGACGAGGATGCGGCAAGCAGAAGACAAACACCAATACTTCTTCTGGGCCCGGGCAAGCAGCTCCCGCTCAAGGAACGCGGACAATGTTTGGTCTGACGGAACGCTGATATCACGTCCGCACGAAGTACTGCTATTGTTTGTGGTGCAACAGCTCAGCACATGAGACAACGAGCTGTCCCGCGTAGGCCAAGGGTACCGCCCAGTCGGGAAAGTGAGCACCGCCGAGAGTGTTGCGACATCACTCTCGACGCCTACGGAACCGGTTGCTGTACGAGTAACCGCCCTCGGTTCCGGGGCACATGCGGACGTCGTAAGGCCTCCCACTCTTCATACTTTTGAGGACTATGCTGCCCAGCTCGTACCTTCGCTGAATTCACGAGCCCAAGGACAGGATGTATGTGCGGTTTCTTCTCCGATCGGAAGCAGCAACATTGAGTCGTCTTCAAGTGGACCTTCACGGGATTCGGCGAGCGCGTTCAACATAGAGGACTCGGACCCATTGACGCCCGAGGATTTTGCATGGCTTCCTCTCCCTTCCACCGGCTGCTTACCGGAGCCGCAATGCGCAGCCCTTAGCGCTCATCTCCATGCATACCTAGCCTTCTATGCACCACCAACTTCGCCGACGGAGGACGAAGTCGCGGTGGGGGATATTCTTGCGTATGTGAGCAAGGTGGCCCGCGAGTTTCGCACGCAGCGGTTCGACGACAACAACGCACCGCTCCTTCATGTCCGCATCCAAATCGGGCAAGCGTCCTGCAGCGCTTTGCTGGATAGCGGCGCGACTCGCAATTTCATTAGCCAGTCCTTCATGCAAAGGGCCGGCCTTGGACCACAAGTTCGAAGAAAGGCACACCCTACGTCGATCAAGTTGGCGGACGGAAGAACGCAAAACTCCTTGATCGCTACATCGAAGCCGTCCTGGTTTATTTCGCACCTCATGCATGCGAACTGGTGACGTTTGACGTCTTGGACACGAACTTCGACATCATTCTTGGCATGCCTTGGCTTGCAAATGCGGATCACACGGTCAACTTCCATCGGCGGACACTTACGGTTCRCGACGCGTTTGGCGCCGAAGTACCATGTACCATTCCTCTCCCGCACCCTTCGATACGGTGCCAAGTTGTAACAGCCAAATCTTTTCGGGCCACCTGCACTTACGAGCGGACTGAAGAGATGGGCTTATGTTTTCTTCGAATCGTCGCGGTACCCGACTCTCAACCCACGAACTTGTGTTCAGACCCCCAGGTGGTGCGGTTGCTCGATGAATTCGCCGACGTCTTCGAGTCACCTACCGGCGTGGTGCCGGATCGGCCGATCTCGCACGAGATCATTCTCGAGGCCGGTGTCGTGCCACCGAAAGGTTGCATCTATCGCTTGAGCGAGGAGGAACTTACAGTACTCCGCGCGCACCTCGACGACTTGTTGGACAAAGGCTGGATCCGGACTAGCAGCTCACCCTATGGTGTGCCGGTTCTCTTCGTTCGGAAGAAGAACAAGGACCTTCGCCTATGCATCGACTACCTCAAGCTCAATGCGCAAACCGTCAAGAACGCGGGATCGCTTCCTCGTATTGGCGACCTTCTGGAGCGCTTGGGCGGCGCAATTTTTTTTTCCAAACTGGATTTGAAGTTGGGATATCATCAGATATCGATTCGGTCGCAAGATCGCTACAAGACCACATTCAAGACACGGTACGGGCACTTCGAGTGGGTCATCATGCCTTTTGGACTCACCAATGCCCCGGTGACTTTTCAAGCGGCGATGACCAACGAGTTCCGTGCAGTGTTGGACTGGTTCGTGCTGGTCTACTTGGACGACATCCTCGTCTATAGCCGGACCTTGGAGGAACATCTTGATCATCTTCGACGAGTGTTGGAGACACTCCGGCATGCCAAGTTCAAAGCCAACCACGACAAGTGCGAATTCGTACGCCAAGAGTTGGAATACTTGGGCCATTTCGTCACTCCACAAGGCATTAGTCCCTTGTCGGACAAGATTCAAGCCGTCCAAGATTGGCCGGAACCGCGGAACGTCACGGATGTTCGATCATTCCTTGGCCTTGTCGGCTACTACCAACGTTTCATCAAAGGGTACTCGAAGATCGTGGCCCCCTTAACCAAGCTTCAATGCGAGGATCGATCGTTTGACTTCGGAACGGATGCGCGGGGATCATTCTTGGCCCTCAAGGCCGCATTGCTCTCCGCGGAGATATTGCGGATATACGACTCGCTATTGCCAACGCGTGTCACTACGAACGCGTCCGGCTATGGCATTGGTGCCGTCCTCGAACAACATGACAGCGTGGATTGGCACCCGGTCGAATACTTCAGCAAGAAAGTGTCGGTCGTGCACTCAATCGATGATGCACACAAGAAGGAACTTCTCGTCTTCGTCCACGCACTCAAGCGGTGGCGACACTTCCTCCTTGGCTGACGCCAGTTCCGATGGGTAACAGACAACAATCCGTTGGTCTTCTACAAGTCTCAAGACACCGTCAACAGCACCATCGCCCGTTGGAAGGCCTTCATCGACCAATTCGACTTCTTTCCCGATCACATTTCGGGGAAGTCGAACCGTTTTGCGGATGCCATTTTGCGGTGTCCGGACCACTGCACCGCGGTCTACTCAACCTTCGAGATCGAGGACGACTTGCGGGACAGCTTCATCCGCGGCTATCAAGCCGACCCCGAGTTTCGCGACAAGTACGCGAATTGTTCCTCTCCCAATCCGGCGCCTTCGCACTATCGGATCGAAGAGGGATACTTGCTTCTTCACTCGTGGGGGAAGGATCTCCTTTGTGTGCCGCAAGATTCACATTTGCGCACCCGGCTTCTTGGCGAGTTCCACGACGCCCCCGCCACCGGACACTTTGGAGTCAATCGCATGATTGGCCGACTACGGGAGTGCTTTTGGTGGCCCGGTCTCCTTGACAACGTCACGGGCTATTGCGAGTCATGCGAAGTTTGCCGACGTTGCACATCTCGCAATCATCGTCCGTATGGCGAACTGCGACCATTACCGGTCCCCGTGCGCCGAAGGGAAGCAATTGCCATGCATATCACCGGGCCATTCCCCAAGCACAAGACGGGCGTCGATGGGATTCTCACGGTGGTTGACCGCCTCACCAAGTTTGCCATGTTCTTGCCTTGCCGCTATCACGCCAAGGCACCGGAGTTGGCCGAGGTTCTCTACGCCGGTTTGATTCGAACCAAGGGTTACCCGAAGGAAATCGTCTGCGACCGCGACACTCGATTCATGTCCGATTTTTGGTTGGCGCTCATCAAGCGATGGGGCTCGTCCCTCAAGCCAAGTTTGGCTCGCCACCCCCAAACGGATGGCCAAACGGAGAGGGCACATCAGACCGCACAGGTCCTTTTTCAAACTCTCATCCGTCCCGACCAAAAGGATTGGGTCGAGCGGCTCTCGGATGTCGAGTTGGCATACAACTCGTCCATATCGGGATGCCGCCTTTCGAATTCGAGCATGGCTCGCCGGTGAACTCTCCGGTGGACACAATCATTCCACGGACGACCGAGAGCGACGACCGAGAGCAAGGCACGTGACCAAATGTCAAAGACGGAGCAATGTGTGCGCCAACAGGTCAACCGCCAACGTCTTTCTTGTCCGTTCCGCGCCGACGATCTCGTATGGGTTTCCACTGCGGAATTCAGCCTCAAACAAGATATCTCTCGCAAGCTCCTTCCGAAATGGATGGGGCCCTGGCCGATCGTGGCACCCGTCGGAGACGCACCCGAAGGCCCTTCATTTATCATTCAGGTGCCCATCCACGTGCCCGTCAACCTTGTTTTTCACTGTTCCAAGATGGCTCTCTACACACCAGCAGAATTTGATGACTTCCCTGGGCGATGATCGCAAGACCCGCCCTCAATGGACGGCTTCCAAGAGATCGGCAACATCATATCCCACCGACTGCATGGCCACAAGCCAATACAGTTCTTGGTTCACTTTGCATTCTGCACCCATAGAGCTGACCGATGGCTGACCCGTGCGGAACTTCAAGCACCGGCTCCCAATGCTCTCGCACGCTAGGAGCAAAAGTTGAAGGACAAGCCGGCATCTTCGGCTCCACGCCACACCTGCGTCCAAGTACCACCTTCAGATCGTCAGCTTCGGCCCCGATCGGCTTGACTTCATGAGGAGAGGGGGTTGTTGCATGCTGCGCCTGCACACGGGCCCCATTTGAGGGGCCCGACGGTTGCTGAAGGGCCCCCAAGCCGCGTACCATCCAACACACGCCTTGGAGGCCCACGATGGCCCTCCAGGCCCTAGCCAGCACACTAGGTAGATAGGCTGTAGTTTTACTTACCGTTTTTTTGGTGTGTGTGTGCTGTCTTATTTTTGTCTGTTCAGGTGCCGTTTCGGACTTGCAGCCCCAAGGCCGGACCTTGGAATTGGGTACACCGGAGGCAGGCCCGAAACGAGGCCAGGCGCGTTTTGGCGCCAAACCAACAGGTACCAGCGTCGTTTTGGTCCTGCAGGACCCAAGACAGCACCTTGGGCCAGGTGCACCGGTAGAAGGCCGTTTTTAGGCCAGGCGCATTTCTGTGCCATGCTGCAGCAGCAGCAAGGTCTGGACGTCCTGTAGGGACCCAGACCACCTGGGCCGTTTTAGGCCACACAGCACCAGGTAGGCCCGGCCGCCCAGCGCTACAAATAGCTGGGCAGCGGCTGGGCCAGGGACAGTTCGGGTAGCCCACTTCTGGGCGACACGCTGCTGATTAGGAGAGCGCCATGCTGTGCTAGGCTGCGGATTTGAGAGTAGAGGCATAGGGGAGGTAGAGAGTGGCGGAGGCCATACCTGCAGTCGGCGAGCTTACCTGGCGCCATAGCTGGGCTCCACGCGGTACCTGCACACGGCAACAGACACAGTCAGTACGGTGGCAGCGACCTGCAGGTGAGATAGCGAGGAGGACTTCTTCTCTCCCTCCTCCATCTCTCTCTCTCTCTCTCTCCTCCTCCCTCATTCCTCCTTATCTCTTCTTCTTCGAATCTGAGAGTGTGAGAGGTAATCAGTAGGGATTCAGGCAGAGGTTATGTTGGGCGCATTGCCCAGGATCTGATTCGACATTTCTGGGATAGACATTGATTGGACACTTGGCAAGGGACTGTTTTTTGGGACTTCGCTATTGCGATCTTGGTCTACTCCCTCGCCTCCTTCCTCTTCGTCTCGTCCCTTCTACATCTCTCATCCATGGTATCTCCCCATGTATGTGCGCGAGGAAGGGACCTTTCTTCCATGCTTGCGGTCCCTCCTTCCTCTCTCACATGTGTGATGTGTGATGGATGTCGGGTCAGTCCAGATCAGATCAGATCCTCTCTTTAAGTCTTCCGCTGTGCCATTTTGTGTCATCGGTATGTATTCGGAACGTACATTGCTTGTTGGTGCTACGGTGACCTTGCATTGTCCATTTCAGTCCTTTTCATCACCTAGGGGATCCTTGGCTTCCTCCGCATTGTCCCACTGGACATGCGTCACGTGTCAATGCTGAGGTGGCCTGCTGAGGTGGCCTGCTGTTGTGGCTACTTACTAATGTCGCAGCAGGGAGAACCAAAAGACGGACGGAGGAGAGTAGAAGAGGGATGCAGCAGCATAGACGGGGAGGGTGGGAGTAATCGCGCCCAGATAAGGAGCTACTAATCAAAAATGAAAAGTTGGAAGTTTGCGTAATTTGATAATAATTACGAGAAGCACGTCAGCTTGCGAACTTTGCATAATAATTCCTCACCACAGCCCGCTCTTAAGCATTTCGGGGCCTTTCATCAAGCATGGCTGCCCTCAGTGAAGGCGGCCTTGTAAAATCACATGAGGCCTATTTTGTCCTTTTTGGCAAAGCGGGGCTCAGACAATTACGCTGCGTCAGTTGGTTGGATGGACCCAGGCCGTGGGTAACAGTATCCGATCGAGGGCTTCTAGGCCCTTCCTGAGTTCTCTGGAAACAGGCCCTGGTTCAGACACGAGGCACAAACTGCATGCAGCACGCACGGCAGTTGGACACGCATAACCACCCGGGAGCCTGTGGAATATGTTGGCCTCAGGCCACTTGGGGCCTACCGGAAGCTTTGGGCAGGGGCCCAATGCAGCCAGGCAGCATGCAGCTGCCAGGCCACTTCCATAAAGGAAAGTGCCTGCCTCCTCATTTGGCATTCGGGCACTCGCTGCTTATGCGCAAGCGCTGCTGCGCCAACTGCTGAAGCGGTGCCTACGTGCTCATGGGCGAGCAGGGAAGAAGCAGGCAGCTATTGCCAAGCTGGCCTGCGCGTTGCTGGATGGTGCGCATTGTGGTCTTCGGGTGCATGTTGCATCTGTGTGGAGGATCGAGGTTGTGAGTGAAGTGAGGGAAATACCTGATGCTTGATGCGGACGACATCGGCCGAGATCTGCTCGTACTTCGGGAAGTTGTTGACGTCACCAGCGACATTGTAGATAGGCTAGATTATATTTGCCATTTGTAGCCTGGGCGCTGAGGGAATCGGCATTGGTTGATTGGTGATGATGAAGAGACTATTTGAACATTGTCATTTGTGAGCTTTGTTGTGCTCATATTTGGTGTAACTCGAGTTGCAATTCTGCGTTTGGTTCGAGGTCGAGACTATCTGGTTTCATGTGTATGATGCGGCTTGGTTTCTGAATTTCGCTATCCTTGCATTTTGGTATCAGAGCTGTGGTATGTTGCACTCATCCGGCACTTGTCTTCTCCATATGCGGTGCATGCACGCGGTTAGCTGGGTGAGCGACCGTGGGTAGGGTGCAGTGAGGAGGGCAAAGGCGAGCAGGCGACTCGGGAGGAGAGGGGTATCGCTAAGAAGGCTGTGTAGTGATATTGGGTGTTTCGCAGTGTGATGAGAACTATCTGATGTGTGATTGATGCTGAGGTGGAACGACGGTATAATGCTGGTTGTGTCGAGGCAAGATTGGTCATCGCAGTTGACGTTAAACCACCAGTACTTGGGCACTGCGCGCCGCGCCGGCCGCCCAAATCTCGAAGCAGCGCGGGCTGTCGATTCGATTTATTGACACTCCGCCGGCCGCGGAAATCGCGTAGCGTTAACGCTAAGGCGTCGCCCAAGTACTGGTGGTTTAAGTCATCTGGTGAGAATATCCGTCGTTGGGGGCAGCTATATGGAGGTAAGTTGCTCTTAACCTTATCTACCCTCTTCGACACTTCTTACATGAGGATGTGTGTTTTGTCTTGAGAGTCCTCTCATGTGAGGAGTCGAGTGCGCTCAACCTTGAGTGTTGGCATTGTTCACGTGGAGCATCTGGAAGGAGAGGGCGTTGCCATTTGAAGGGCCTTGGAAGAAGCACTGGGTCACGGTCACCATGCCAACCCACCGGGAGCAGAGCATGCATGCTCTGCCGCTTTGTCCTTTGTGTGCCTGTTGCGCTATAGATAGGTCGTGAGGGGCAGGCCAGCCCTACTGGGGAGACGAGAACTGGATGTCTATAAATAAATACTAGTGGGTTACCTATCATTGGTTGTGATCGTCGTCCTATCTGCGACGTTAAAAAATTCCTGAGGACCTCGGGGGCCTTCCTTAAGCTGCCTCTTGATCAACCAAATTGTCAGTGTAAGGCGTGCTGCACGTGAGGATAAATATGGTGCAGGGCTGGTCAGCTCAACATTGACTTGGGGCTCAGGGGTGGGCCGTGCACACCTTTAGACACCAGTGCCATCTGGATTGCTTAGGAAGGCTGACGTCAAGTGACATCAAGAAGAACTGAGGGAGGGGTAGATTTCAGGTGATAAGTTCGGGAACAATTCCACTTTGCAAACAGCCACACAAATTGATTAGTTAGATGTTATTGCTATTAACACATCTGACGGACAACATAGGTAGAACTATCTGTTTTTTCGTATTTGCTTTCTGTTTGTAGACTAGTCAAATAAAATAGTTTCGTTTGTAGGAATCTGGACTTACCTGATGGACCCTGCTGTGTATCAACTGATAATGCTACCGATTAATTATTTTTACTTATTTTAAATCGGTTTGACCACTACGCTGTTGTAGGCAACCGAGTGTGTCCTAGTGCAAACAGTGTACAGTGCTGTAGCATATGAGCGACAGAGAGTACCCTCCGAACGATCGGATCTTGTGCTCGTCAAGCTGCAGACTCCCGTTGGTCCAGGTAGCTTCAGGAGCCAAGGGAAACCGCCTCCTGTTCAGACTGGCTAGGGAAAGGCAGCGTCAGCAGAGGAGGGACAGGGATGCAGAGGCAAGCAGGGCTTTTGCAAGAGGCAGCTGTCTCAACAGCCGTCATCGCCACTTCTGCACAACAAGGCTCTCAAGGGAGTAATTCTGGCATGCAGCAGAGTTCCCAGTATAGAAGTTCAGGGGCTGTTGGTTCAACGATCGCACAGATGCAAAGTCAGTCCGCTGGTGTGATGGCTAGCCAGCAATTAGTGTTAACTCCTGAGGAGGTCGCCATTCAGCGGGCCAGCACTCGCGAAGCACAGCTACAACATGCATTAGATGAGATACAAGCAGAGAAGGAGAGTGATTAGACGATGAGCGATGATGCAGTAGAGAGAAGCGGACATGCAAGAGTTAGAGGAGATGGAACTGACACATATGGATGATGATGTAAATACCGTTAGGAGGGCCCTGCTAGATATGGTAGAGATGCAGGACTACCATACAAATCTTTTGCAAGACATTCAGAGAAGTCTGGTCGGGTGGGTTCAGGTCTCACCTTTACCATGTGGGCTAGGTGCTTGGCCTGTGGTACATCCTCCTCCCATTGTCCTACCGGTAACTAGGGTAAGGCAATCGATAGACGTCGTGGAGGTTCCCGGTCAAAGAGTCAAGTAAACCGCAATGCTCCTCCATGGGAGAAAGCGGGGCTTACTGAGGACGTGTGGAGAGATCGGTACGCCCGAGCAGCTTGCATTCGTTGTGGCCAATATGGCCATACTCTGTTCAAGTGTTAGAACCATAAGGTCACGGAAAAGATCCCGCCTACGAAAAGACCTCCTACACTTCCCAAGGTAGCAACGTTGCCAACACGTCTGGCAAACACGTCGGGCCATTAGGAATTGTAGTTGTTCCTGCTAGGGTCAAGATGATGGATACACCCTCACCTTCTCGAGAGATGGCCCAAGCTATTGACTCTGACGTTGTTCCGCGAGCACATTCAGACCAATCAATACTCTGCTTGATGAATGTGTTCGAATCCTTAGAGGAGTTAGAGGAGTGGTCTAGACCTGCTCGATAGCTTCTTCGACGGTCCTGGCTAAAGTTCCTAAGGGTGAGTTGTTTGTCAGCGAGGTGGTTATAGGCAGTCGTAAGGCCAAGGCCTTCTACAATACATGGTCGACGAGGAACTTTATCAACGTACTTGTGTTGATCAGCTGTGCTTACAGGGGCAAGTGCAGCACTTCAGTCCACTTGTGCCAACAAACAGCGCATAGTAGTTGATGACTACCTAAAAGATGTTGAATGTTGTTTCCCGTACGCGGGAGGGGAACTGAGACGTAAAATCTCGTTCCTCGTCAGCGGTGATTTCCCTATGGATATCTTGCTTGGTATGTACTACCTTTCGGTTGCACAACCCCAGTTTGACTGGGACCGAAACGTGGTCAAACACACGCTGCCAGGTCGAGGGACTGCGAGATTGTGTAACCATAAAGCTAGTAGTCCGATAGAGTCCTATGGGTGCATGTGTGCGGCCGCATTCTATAATTATTATAAGCGAAATCCGGAAGAGGATATGTACTTAGTGTATGTCTCTGCAAAGGGTGAGCCGGTGAAAATGCCTCCAGAGATAGAGGGAGTGGTCGCTAAATTTCCGGATCTAGTGGACCTCTGGTTGGCCTGTGAGACCAGCCCCTTGGCTTGTTCTCACATGCCTGTGTTGTATTCGGGGTAGTCCAGTCCAGGCCCGTACCTCTGTCGGTACCAACCAGTCCAGTCCAATCCAGTCAGTTCGCTGGGGTATACCCCAGCCAACGTCTGTACTTTGGGTCATTCTACGACACAGTTTGGAGTGCTTGTGTTGGAGTCCCACGTGGGAGCTGCGCTGTGCCATCTTGCTCCACTCTCATCCTCCATCTCCATCTCTATCCCAGGCGGAGCACCACACTTGGTGGGTCCGCCACAGTCGTTGAGAGGGAGGTCGTCCATATGATATAGATTATCCCAAGGTCTAGTATTTCGAAGGGTAAGATCTATCGGATGTCTGTAGCGGAGCTTGATGAGCTCGCCAACAACTGAAGAAGGGAACGTTGCGGATGTGCATTGACTATAGGGGCCTCAATGCCATCACTGTGAAAAACGCAGAGCCCCGACCACGCATCGATGACTTATTGGACCGAGTCCAAGGGTGCCGGTACTTCAGTAAGATAGATCTAAAGTCCGGGTACCATCAGATTGCAATTCGGCCCGAGGATCAACACAAAACCGCTTTTCAAACCAGATATGGTATGTACGAGTTTGTGGTGATGCCTTTCGGCCTTTGCAATGCTCCTGGCACCTTTCAGCACGCGATGAACAGGATCTTTCGTGACTACTTAGATAAGTTTGTCATCGTGCACCTCGATGACATACTTATTTTTGCTAGGACTGTTGAGGAGCATGTAGCCCATTTAGATAAAGTACTCAGTTCCCTTCGGCAACACCAATTCAAGATTAACCAAGAGAAGTGCGAGTTTGACCGCAAGCGGATCTTGTACCTGGGAGGGATTGATGCCCAATGACGCGAAGGTGGCCTGCATTCGTGACTGGCTGCATCCTCGGTCTGTGATTGAGGTGAGGTCTTTCTTGGGTATGACTGGCAACTACACAATTTTTTGCAGAACTATAGCATGGTGGTCGTGCCCTTGTGGGATCTCACACCCCATGGGAGTGGACAAACAGGTGTGAGGCTACTTTCAGACATATGAAGCATGTCCTCACTCACCATGAGGTCTTGAAGCTGCTCGATCCTGACAAACCATTCATCGTGACCACAGATGCCAGCCAATATGGCATTGGAGTCGTGCTTGCGCAGCAGGAGGGAAAAAAGTTGAGCCCTGGAGAGTACATGTCTAAAAAGATGCCCTCTCATAAGTTGGCTAAGTCCACCTATGAGAAAGAACTTTTGATTTACAAAGCGCTGATTCACTGGAGGCACTATCTCCTTGGGCGATTCTTCTACGTCAGGACTGATCATCAAAGCCTGAGGTGGATGAAGACCCAACCGGTACTCTCAGATTCTTTGAAGCGTTGGATCGAGGGCATAGAGCAGTATGACTTCGGGTATATGAAAGGGAAGTACAACAAGGTTGCTGATGCACTGTCGTGTAGACCAGACTTCCTTGGGGCGCTGGTTACTGAGTTTGGGCTTGCGGAAGATGTGACTCAATCCTTGGTGGAAGCCTATCGCGAGGATCCGTTCATGGCTGAGATCATACACAGACTCGAGGCAAAGGACAAGACCACGTCCGATGAGTTTGTGTTGGTCAATGGTCGGCTGTTCCTTGAGAAGGCAGGGAATAAACGTCAATGTGTACCCAATAGAGAGTCTTTGCGTAGTTTCTCTCTCGGAGAGTGTCATGACGCCACCAGACATTTTGGGTATAGGAAGATTGCAGCTAACCTGTTGCAGCGTTTCTCGTGGCCCACGATGATGAAAGATGCCAAACTGTATGTCGAGACTTGCCAAGTCTGTCAACGCGACAAGCCTCGGACACAGGCTCCTTTTAGGCTACTCAAGCCCCTTTTGATTCCGGAGAGGCGCGGTGAAATCCTTTCCATGGATTTCATGGATACGCTGGTCACCAGCAAGAGTGGTATGAAGTATGTCTACGTCATTGTGGATAGGTTTAGTAAGTACGCTAGGTTAGTAGCTATGCTGGAACCAGCAAAGACGGAATACGTCATCAAGTTATTTAAGGAAAGCTAGGTCAGAGACTTCGGCTTGCCTAAGTCTATAGTCAGCGACCAGGATGTCTGATTTACCGGCGATTTGTGGAAGGTTACAGCTGTCGAACAAGGAACGCAACTGCATATGACCTCGGGGAATCACCCAGAGGCAAACGGACAGGTTGAGCAAATGAACCGCACTGTAGAGCACCTGCTGAGGCATTACATTAAGCCTAATCAGGTGGACTAGGATGAGAAGCTTGCTGTCATCTGCAGTTTGCACAATAACGCAATTCACAGTGCAACCGGGGTCAGTCCTAACAGCCTGCTACTAATGTTCAAGCCTAGACTCCCTCTAGACTTCCTGCTACCTGAAAACGAGCCCACTGCTGCTCCAGGCACTCTCGAATTTGCTTATCGGCGGTATGAGAATCTCATGCAGCAAGCAGTGGATAACATGCATAAAACACAGGCGGCAATGCTAGAATCTGATAACAAGCACCGCCGCCCTACGTTTCAGGTTGGCAATAGAGTATGGGTGAAGGCCTCTAAACTGGGACAGGAGTACGGAATTTCCGCAAACTCATGCCACAGTATTTTGGACCGTGGGAGATTGTGGATGTTGTTGGGGATGATCCCGATGGGCCTTCCTATGTAATGCAAATCCCTGGTCACCTTCGCACTCACCCTGTTTTCCATGCCTCCAAACTCGCACCGTTCAAAGAGACCAATCAATTTCCTTCGCGTCGGTCAATGCTGCCCCCAACCATGGATGGAGAAGTCAACATTGACAGCATTGTGGACCACCCAGAGATGTCGATGCCGAAACCTCCTGGCCGGGGAAGACCTCCGAAGCCGAAGTTGCAGTTTCGTGTACGATTCAGACACCACACGGACCCAAAGGAAGACACGTGGTTTACAAGGGAGGAACTGATGCAGACTGAGACTGCTCCTTAGATTGTCACTCAGTGTGAGAAGTTAATGCACAAAAGGAAAGCGCCAGATTGAATGATTGAACTTCTCAAAGGACTATCGAAGTATGGAGGAGGGAATACGAGGCCACAGCCCGCTCTGAGCATTTCGGGGCCTTTCATCAAGCATGGCAGCCCTAAGTGAAGGTGGCCTTGTAAGATCACATGAGGCCTATTTTGTCCTTTTTTGCAAAGTGGGGCTCATACAGTTACATTGCCTCAGTTGGTTGGATGGACCCAAGCCGTGGGTAACAGTATCCGGTCGAGGGCTTCTAGGCCCTTCTTGAGTTCTCTGGAAACAGGCCCTGGGCCAGACTCGAGGCACAAACTGCATCCAACACGCACAGCAGTTGGACACGCGTAACCACTCGGGGCCCTGCGGAATATGCTTGCCTCAGGCCACTTGGGGCCTACCGGAAGCTTCTGGGCAGGGGCCCAGTGCAGCCAAGCAGCACCCAGCTGGCAGGCCACTTCCATAAAGGAAAGTGCCTGCCTCCGTATTTGGCATTCGGGCACTCACTGCTTATGCGCAAGCGATGCTGTGCCAGCTGCTGAAGCGAGTGCCTACACGCTCACGGGCGAGCAGGGAAGAAGCAGGCAGCCATAGCCAAGCTGGCCTGCGCGTTGTTGGATGGGGCACATGGTGGTCTTCGTCTGCATGTGGCATCTGTGTGGAGGATCGAGGTTGTGAGTGAAGTGAGGGACATACCTGATGCTTGATGCGAATGGCATTGGCCGAGATCTGCTCGTACTTCGGGAAGCTGATGACGTCACCAGCGGCATTGTAGATAGGCTAGATATGATATGCCATTTGTAGTCTGGGCGCTGAGCGCCAGATAGGGAACATTTGAAGAGACTATTCCAACATTGTGATTTGTGAGCTTTGCTGTGCTTTTATTTGGTGTATTTTAAGTTGCAATTTTGCTTTTGGTTTGAGGTCAAAACTATCTGGTTTCATGTGGCATAGTGCGCACGGGCTTGCAGGGCCCGACCAGGCAGAATAAGGGCCCTCCAGGCCCTGTGTCGTTTTAATCGACATTTGAAGAGACTATTCCAACATTGTGATTTGTGAGCTTTGCTGTGCTTTTATTTGGTGTAACTTAAGCTGCAATTCTGGTTTTGGTTTGAGGTCAAAACTATCTGGTTTCATGTGGCATATACTGCGCACGGGCTTGCAGGGCCCGACCAGGAAGAATAAGGGCCCTCAAGGTCCTGTGTCGTTTCAGCCTAAACGCCTAGAAAGGAGGGCTATTTTCAGGCCCTCGTAAAGTCGACCTTTCCTGAAACTTAGGCGCCAGACCAATCAGCACAGGCCACTTTTAGGCCCGTTTCAAGACAACCTTTTTTTTTAACTTAGCGCCAGGGTTTGGCACGAGTCGGCATTAGCAAGAGCAGCCTCCCAGCCGGACCAGCTCTATATAGTACTGGTCCGCCCTGCAGGCTGCAGGCAGTTCAGGAGGCAGGGGCGGTAATTGCACCATCCGCCCGACAACGATGGCAGCACCAGCGCATCACAGCAGTACAAGATGTCCACGTTCCAGATTAAGAAGTTTGATGACTATACGCATCAAGACCCGGTCCCTTGGTGGCAAGTCTTTACGATGGTGTCAAGCGCATCGATCCTTCACCACGCAGGGGGGGACTCTCGCGGCCGCGTCACGCAGGAGCTGATCTGTTGCCTCGTCTCGATACACATGGAGCACAAGCTGCTTCGACCGAGTGCCAGCCATACCTCTCGCGAGCCCCTGCGACAGGATAGGGCCAACGTGAGGCACGACTTACCTCCACCTTACGGGAGTTGTCACCTCCCTTCGGTTGGCGTATCCCCTCCGAGCTACTAGTCCACAGTACAAAAGCTAATTTGTTGCAATCGCAGAGGTGGACCAGCCGAGGGCGTTCTCGTCCGCCGTAGCATAGGGGGTACGAGCGGTTTTACTCCTCTATTGGACCCGCACGAGAACCGATGCACTGGGGGCGGAAGTCCCAAGCGCGGCTTAAGGTTGGTCGACTAGGACGTATCCCACGCACCACACGTACACCACTCTAAGAACATGAGAATTTCAAACACAGAAACACACACACACACACACACACACACACACACACACACACACACACACACACACACAACGACACAAACAAAACAACGCACACAATCCTTGTCCCTTCAGTAGTCATCCCATAACTCTGCGATGCGGAAATCAGATAGGCGGGGCGCGCGAGATTTAGTATAAAACCGTGTGGACGTAGGGGCTTTCCCATATCTTCTAGCTATGCATGAATACACAAGCAGTCGCAATGATGGCGTACTATGTAGTGCCCAGAATCAAGCGGTTCCTAGTGGATCCGAGTATCACTTATGACGCTTAAGTGTCAAACTCGAAGTATCGTGAAGATCAACCTCTTCATGATATTGGACGGCTGAAGGAACAGCCGTGCTGCCTCCGCGGCACCTCCAACCTTTAGGCTGAGTGTCACGGTGGGCAGGGCAAATAGGCTTTGCACGGGGGGTGATCCCTTCCATGCAGAGTCTAGGACCTGGGATGTCCTGGAGAAGGACCTCGAATCTAGGCCCAGGACCAACGTCCGACTAAGAAATCTTTAAGAAGTAAACAACAGTAAAGGGAGGGAATTTCCCTTCCTTTCTCAATCTCGACCCCAATCAAACCCTTAAGCGTGGGCTCCTTATGCCACGCGAAACATACAAACATAGGTATGTGCATATATATATGCATTGGGGGATAAATATGTGACGATCACTTCTCACAGTCACAGTGGGACTCCTCTCAGCCATATACATGTATGTGATCGTAGGCAGTCAAATCCGAAGTCCGAACCACAAAACATACCTGCAATCAGATCAAGGATTCAACAAAAAGTCCACGCACTACACGGGGTCAACTTCAACCAATCTCTTCACTCATACTCCTCGCTTTAGCCATGCAAGCCCCAACCTTTGTCCAACCTTCCGTAATTAAATATTTAGTACCTTTGTTAAATGGCCATTCAATAAAAGTCAGGGTGAAACCCTTGACAAAACAATAAAAACCACCAGGGCTAAAACCTTTTAGGTTGAGTATTGAGAATGGGTTGGAGTTGAGTCGTGGACCGACGAATCCGCAACCGACCTGTTATCTGTGATAACAAAAGATGATCTTTGTGGGATCAAGCTGAATCTATTCCAGATCCTGAATCGATCGATCAAGAGGACCTATAACACAAGACAGGCCAATCCCCAAGCTAATTTTACAAGTTCATGGAGAAAAAGCTTCATATCATGATCTCACAAAAAATCGATCTACGTAACTAAGCCTGAGTCTACCCCTAAGCAAGTGCCCAAAGAAAGGTAGACCCTTGCAGAATCTCCTCTATACAGAGTGAATCGCCAGAATCGCCACCGTAAGAAAATTTTGGCAGCGCTTCCTGTAGGAAAAGTATCTTTTCGGAATTCATTCTAGCCCGAATATGAAAACAGGAATAATCTCTAACTTTAGAAAGTCAGATTTTGTCAAACTCCCTGAATTAGTAAAAATTTGGGCAGCATTTCCTTTAGAAAAGTAGCCTTCCCATATTTATACTAAGTCAGATAAGAACTCTAAAGTATAACTTGAGTTCAGCGAAGACACAATTTAACTAACTCCTTAGTTTTGTAGAAATTTCGGCAGCGCTTCCCGTAGATAAAGTAGCTTTCCAAAATTTATACAAAGCTAAGTATAAATCTAGAAGATTTTTACTAAGCCATATATAAAATTTAGACAAAATTAAATTTTGAAGAGTCAAAATATGATTAACTCCTTGGTTTCGTAGAAATTTCGGCAGCGCTTCCCGTAGAGAAAGTGGCTTACCAAGATTTATATAAGACCAAGTATAACAAATGATTCCAGAAAATGCGAGAATTGACCTAAGTAAAAGAAAGTTAGCTCAGAAAAAATGCAGAAATTGAACTAACTCCTATCGCTCTAGCACATGGCGAGCAACTAAAGCAACTACCTGCGTAACGAGCGGGAGGTTGAGGGAGAGCTGAGGGAGAGGAGAGAGAGAGGGAGAGAGTGAGAGCACACACACACACTCACTCACTCGACACGACTGAGGGTCGGACGCAGACACAGTGGCCAAGGCACAAAGTCGAAGTCTTGGATTCTTGAAATGCTGAAACAGCAAGTCACCCTGCGTACGAGTACAGCGGCTGGAAACTGGTACGAGACTGGTCAGTGTACCGTACGGGGAGCCGATATAAGTATCGGTGACACGTACGGTACCAGGGGCAGTTTTGCAAAGGCCCCGAGGGAAGAACTTAAAAATGCGGTATTTGAAAGTGGCGCCTGAATTGCAACATGGCGCCAGTTGTCCAAAATCCTATGGTACCAAAGGAGGGGTTTGGAAAAAGGTGCCAGGTCGAAAACGGGATGCAACCGAAACAACAAAAGATAGACCAGGGATTGAGCCCTGGCGGAGTCCGTAACACTATCCCCTTCCTTTAGAAGGCAACGCCCCGGCTGCCAAAAATCATGAAGCAATGCTAAAATCTGTGAAGGACGGGACGGGGCCGATCACTGGTTAACAAGTCGAAAGGGAAGAGGGGTATAATGTGGGTGGCATGGGCTGCGGGAGTAAGAGGGAACAGGGTTTGGTACCGGTGAACATAGTTGTCCTACTGATGAACTAGGGGGGGTTGCAGGGAACAGGGTAGTCCAACGAATGAACGAAAGGGACGACAGGGAGCAAGGTAGTCCTACTGATGAACTAAGGGGACTGCATGGTTTGCTATAGGTTAAGGGGGAACAAAGTTCAGGGAACAGGGAACTTCTATTGATGTTCTACTGGGTAAGGGAGTCGGTGTTCAGGAAAACAGGGTATTTCTATTGATGTTCTAATGGGTAAGGGGAACAATGCTCAAGGGAACAGGGGATGTCTATTGATGTTCTAGTGGGTACGGGGAACAATGGTTAGGGAAACAGGGATTTGCTAATGATGTTCTACAGGGTTGTCAAAGTCAGGAAAAATAAAAAGGAAAATGTTTGTTCAGGATGCAAGGGCTGGTGAGTCCGAAGGAGTCGGAAGCAGAATCTCATGTAGGAACAACGTGTCCAAGTGTCTTGAAAGGGGATCTGCGGCGGTCTTGATTAGGTCTTTGGAGTAGGTGGTAGAAGCTGTCTTTAGCGGCTGCGATAGGTAGAAGTCCAAGAAGCGTAGTAGTAGTTCAAGTGTCAACGTCCAAGTGCTAGGGTGCGTCCGGTACATGAACTGCAATGAGGTCTGATCTAGAAGCAAGGAAGTCGCAGACTGATGCAAAGATCCATGTCACAAGTTGCTGCTCTAGTAAGCATGCGAGTCGGGATGCCGACCGATGAAACAGCATGGTGGCCAAACCAGCTGCATAATCTCCATGAACAGTGAGGCAGCAGGCCATCGTCCTCGTGCGCTTGCCATTTGATCCTTTATCGTCGGTGTCACGCAGGTTCACAAGCATTGGACAAGAGAGACAAGGTAGTGGAGAGGAAAGATGGGACAAGGCTAGGTGAGGACAAGGGCAAATCAGACATAAGGAATGAGGGTCAAGGGGAGGGTGGATTGGGTTCAAGGGTGTGTGTAGAGCGGGGTTGCGAGGTTGTAGTAGGGTTTATACAGGGGTTTAGGGTTGAGAGTAGAGGAGCAGGTGCCAGTGGGATGCTCGACCGACGGGATAGCAGACATCGTCGGGAGGGGGGCAGGCGGAGTAGACTACATCGCCCGGGGGTCGTCCAATGGGATGTGTGTCACTGGAGGGGGTTAGGCAGATGGATAGTCGATGCCAAGTGAGCCACCGGTGGAGGAGAGATCGTCACCAATGGGAGAGCCCATAGAAAAGTGGTCGATGCCTGGGGAAGATTGCAAGAGACAGCAGGAGAATGTTCAGGTGGGGGAGGGCCCGACTGTCGCGGTGGAGGAAGTGGGAGTAGCAGGGCCAGGTCCCATGGAGCGAGGGGCCGGTCAAGTAAAGCAACTAGCGTTGGGGCTGTTGGTCTGTTGATGTCCTAACTGGCGGCAACGAAAACACCCGTTGTGTTCCTGGAGGTATATGCGTTTTGCGGGTGTGAGTTTTTGGAGACGACGGGGTGGCGAGGCAAAAGGTTGTCGGAAGGCACGATCCTGGCGTTCCGTCTGCATTAGGTGGGCAGTTTGGAGGTCCTCAATGGTGAATTGGGGCAGTGTCGACGACGTCATCGGAGGTGGGTGGAGTGGTGTCGTTATGGAAAAAGCGGGGGTGGGAGGGAGCGGGCGCACACTGGTGATGGGTGTGGAGTCGTCGACCGTGGTGAAGCATGCGTGAGAGGAGGTCAGCAAGGGGCATGTCGGGTTCGTGGGCGAGGGCTGTTGCAAGGTCTTTGTGGCATACTCGCTTGATGCGGGAGATGAACGCAAAGTCAGGAATGACGGTGGTGGGGAGGTGATGGCGGAGGGAGCGGATGTATTGGACGAAGTGGTCCGTGGGACCGGTCTGGCGGAGGTGACAGAATTGTTCGAGGTAGTCATCGATGGTTTTCTAGGGGCGTAAGGTGGCACTGAGAAGGTTGGCCCATTGGAGGAAGGAGTGACGTGGTCCTTCGGAGGCTCGGCGGTTGCTGACTTCAGCSATCCCCCATTTGGCGGCATTGCCGAGGAGGTGGGAGGTGGCAATGGGGAGCCAGTGGGCAAGGGGCATGTGGTGGAGGTGAAAAGAGTTTTGTAGTTGGGTTAGGAAGAGGAAAACGTCCTCGTGGGGGAAGCCGGAGAAGGACATGATGTCGATGGATCGGAAGGAACGGGGGATTTCCCCGTTGCGGGGAACGATCCGGGCGAGGGTGTTGAAGCTGAGGTTATCGGGGGTGGTGTCGTAGCAGGTGCAGTCGAGTTGGTTGTTGTCTTCAAGGAGGTAGTTGGGGGGGAGTTGTGGCATTGCGGGGTAAACCCCGACGGTGACTTGGGAATAGGTGGGACGGATGGTGGGGATGGTGGAGGTCGTCATGATGGGTTGGGGAAGGGTATGAGAGTGCGGGGGGGGGAAGAGGGGTGACGTGGATGGGCGAGGAAGAGGGGTGGCGTGGAGGGGTTGTTCCCTCTAAGCATGGTGACGCGGTCGAATATGGACGACATGGTGGCCTTTATGTCGTCGAGAGAGGCGGTGATGGAGGATTGGAAGGTGTCGAGTGTGTGGAGGATGGCGGAGAGGTCGGAGGTGGCGGTGTTTGCTGGTGGTTGTTCGCCTGTGAGGTTGCGGGCGATGCTATCGACCGAGTCGGTGCGGATGTTAGACGTATTGATGGAGGATGCGGTCATGTCGGGGGAAGAGAGGGTGGAGGACGCGGCCGAAATGGATGTGGAGGATGCCGCAGCAGCGGTGGCGGCGGCAGCAGCGGCGCGTTGGGAGTTCTTGCTTTGGCGTGGTGGCATGTGGAGATGGGGGGCACAATTCCTATTTACAAGAATAGAGCGTCATCAAGTGATTTAGCAATGAAGGTAGCAGAGAATCGCGGAGCCATAATTAATTTTGAATAAATTAATTTGAATTTATTCAAAATTTATTCGCGAGTGTATTTTTCAAAAAAGTACGAAAGCGAAATTTTCAGGAATTTCCAAATGAAGAAAAATAATAATTAATTCCGAGGAAACCAAATTTCGACGAAATTTATTCGAATTAAAGTTTGGGGTAAACTTTTATAATTCCGAAAAGGGGTGATTAATTTCGGGTAAAAGAGATTATTTCAGTCGTGAATTAATCGAGTTTAGTCGGAATTAATTAAAGAGTTCAAAAAAAAAAGGAAGTACTTCTGAATAAAAAGAGAATTTTGAAAAAGAATTGCAAAAAATTATTTTTTGAATTTCAAGAAAATTTGCAAAAAGGAATTTTATGAATTAAAATATACTAGCTAAGCGCCCGCGGTGCAGGTGGTGCAGGCAATGCCCGAAAAAAAAAAAAAAAAAAAAAAAAAAGTTAGGCCCAAAACAACTGCTAAATTTCAGCATTGTTAACGAAGTCAAGAAACGGAACACACATAGAGAGACAGAGAAAGGGAGAGAGAAAGAGAGAGAGAGAGAGAGAGAGAGAGAAAGGGAGAGAGGAGAGAGAGAGAGAGAGAGACACAGATAGAGAGAGACAGAGGAGAAAGAAAAGAAGAATGCGATTGGAGTGGCTTGGTCGGAAGGTGACTGAAGTGGCTCGATCGGTAGGTGCTTGGATTGCCTTGGTCGGTAGGTGCTTGGAGTGGGTCGGTGGGTAGTTGCTTGGAGTGACTCAGTGTGTAGGTTCTTGGAGTGGCTCGGGGTGTAGGTGCTTGGAGTGGCCCAGTCGGTAGGTGCTTGGAATGACTCGGTCGGTAGGTGCTTGGAGTGACTCGGTCGATAGGCGCTTGAGTCGGTTGGTTGGTAGGTGCTTGTAGTCGCTGGGTCAGTAGGTGCTTGCAGTGGCGGGGTGGGTAGGTGCTTGGAGTGGCTCAGTGGGTAGGTGCTTGGAGTGGCTTCGTGGGAAGGTGCTTGAAGTGGCTCGGTGGGTAGGTG
>BFEA01000168.1:1071588-1085751 GCA_003427395.1 Chara braunii | reverse complement strand
GTGCTTGGAGTGGCTCGGTGGGTAGGTGCTTGGAGTGGCTCGGTGGGCTTCGAGTGCTCGTTGAGTAGCTAAAGATTCAGTCTGACCCTTCGTACCACAAGTTTATTTTTAATTAATACTCTCTTCAGTTTGTGATAACCTATAGTTAGACCACCCAAACTTATGGAACCCTGTGTGACTAGCCTGTTCATAAGTAGGATAGTAATAAAGTATAGCCAAGTTATAACCTTTTCGTTCCAGCATGTGTGTGGCGTTGGATCAAGACCACCCAAACTTATGGAACATGTCTTGATCCTCAGCCTGGTTCATTTCTCTTAAAACCGAAGCAGGAAGAGACTGAGCCACCCAAACTTATGGAACATGCTCAGACCTCCTCGTTCAAAAACTAAAGAAACTAAAAGAAAACCCAAAGTAAACAAGGCGACCAAGCCACCCAAACTTATGGAACGTGATTGGTCACTGAAAGTCAATCACAGTCACCCCTGGCAAATCAGAGCAACCAGACCACCCAAACTTATGGAACATGTCTGGTTCTCCAGGCAATTCAAAATAAACATAGCACTGGGCCCCCCCCCAAACTTATGGAGACTTGCCCAGCCTTTGGTTGACCCAGTCGGACACAGCAATACAACCTTTCTCCCATCCTTCTCCCAGATGCAACCCCACAATCTCTTTTCAGTCAGACAACCAAAAACTGAAACTGCATTGCACAATCATTCCTTTGTCAAGTCTGGTTTATGTCCTGAGGTCAAACTGAAAGTCAAGATAGGGATGCAGGCAATATACTCAGCCAAAACACAATCAAGAATACAGATAGTGGGCTATAATTGGGTTTATAGAAGGGAAGCGAAACCTTTACCTTTCAGTTCCCTGCCTCTAGAACTCCTGAGTTCCGGCAGAGCTCCCGCAATCGGTGGGCTGACTCCCCACAGAGTCTTGCTGCGGTCCTACGGGCTGCAGTCCCGCCTGCCGCCTTCCTCTCATTACCAGGACTAGACTGAGATTAAGAAGGGCAGAATGGGGGGGTTCAGACTCTCGAGATACAGGAGGGAGTCTGACTCAACTCCCAGGAGAGGGCCTCGCTACCTTCACTCGCCTGAGGGCCCCACAATGGCGGCCGAAGCGCGCAGCCGCTAATCAATCGGAAGTGAAGCAGCCAGCTGTTGACTTCCTGACAATCCCCCACCTTGCAGCAAAACCTTCCGTTAACAGGGCCGCACGAAAGTTTGTTAGCTCGCGGTTTTCTTCGGGCCACCTCGCATAGTAGGATGAACAGCGCACAGACCAAGTCAGCCTTGCTTGCACCTCATAGTTAGCCTGCTGTGACCTTGCTTAATAGTAACCGGTGCTGTCAGTCAACAGTTAAGTCTGTAGCCTCGTTCCACTTGTCGAATGCCCCCCTTTTTCTCCGTGACCCGAAGTGTACTAGCCACAAGTAAACCCATATTTTCGCGGTTGACTTGGTTATACAGGTTGATAGACCGATTGGTATATGGCTAACGGGCCAATCTGCAGCCCCCGCAACCGATCTGCTGCAGCCATGTTAAACGAGTTGGTCACTGCATTGGCCAGCTGATAAACTCCTAAGCATGCGGCTCCGCTCGGTCTGCCACTTCAATAGATGTAATGGGTAGTGCACCTCTCATAGGCAGTGGTTCGGCCAACAGGTAAGCCTCCAATCTTACGTCCCCCCCCTTTTCTTTTCGTTGTGCCGATTGTTTGAACAAGCGATATTAGAGTGAATCCATCGCTCGAGCCCAGAGGAACCCACTGTCTCCCCTCCGACTGGTTACACCACGAAACCCAAAAAGCTTCCCGCCACGGAGATAGCTGTTGCCTCCCCAACTCGTCGGCATGGTGAGTGGCTACTCCTTTCTCGCCACTTTCATCGATAGGTAAGTACCCGGCCATCAGCTGGCTCGCACTATTTCCATCGATAAGAGTGAGCAAAATCGAATGAATTTTCCGCTAGAGCACAAAAAGATATATTGATTTTATTTCCGAAAGCTCTCTCTTCTCGTACACAGCCCCACACATCAATCCAATCGGAACTAATACTTCGCTATTAATTCTAACACGGTCATTTGAATCGCGACTCCCCCAAAACCCCGAGTTATCGTCTCTCTCCACTTGGTTTCAACAAGATTCGAGTAAGGTCTCGAACCTCCACTTCTCGTCGTCCATAGCTCCGCGTAGCATGCTCCTCACTTAACTTCCTTTTTACTTCCTCTCTGTCAATTATGTCTTTTGAATCGGGGTCGCCTGGGTCGAAAACCATTTGAGTCCTATCTCGGTCAATCTTATTGGGAATCAAGCAAGTTACACACATTTCATCCCGTGCACATTCGCTTTCGCCATACCCAACTCTCCCTCTTTCCTTCGAATGAATTAGGCGCGAAAATGCGCCCTGATTCATTCCTTTTTCTTGCCTTTCTTTGCCTAGCACTAACACCTGCTATCTCCCTACCTTCGCGCACGCCTCGTTCCACAGCCTCAGCGCCCGTTGTCGAGCGCATCGGTCCGACACCGCACAGGGCAGCGCAGGACCCTCACGGCCGTGTCACGCAGGAGTCTGTCTATTTCCTCATCGCAAATATACACATGGAGCTTCCATAAGCCGCTCCGGCCGAGTGCGCCAGCCATACCTCTCACGAGCCCCTACGACGAGATAGGGCCTACACGAGGCACGACTTACCTCCACCTTACGGGAGTTGTCACCTCCCTTCGGTGGGCGTATCCCCGCCGAGCGACCAGTCCACAGTAGGAAAGCTAATTAGTTGCAATCGTAGAGGTGGACCAGCCGACGACGTTTCTCGTTCGCCGTAGCATAGGGGGTACGCGTGGTATTACGCCTCTATCGAACCCGTACTGGAACCGACATCTTGGGGGGCTGAGGTCCCAAGCGTGACTCGTCGCCGGTCGGTTGGGACGTATCCCACTCGCCACGTGTACACCACACTACGAACACGAAAATAAAACACACACGCATGTACACATATATACAAAACGACAACGAACAATCAACGCGACAACCCTCATTGTCCCTTCAGTAGCCATCCCATAACTTTCTGACGTAGAATTCGGATAGGCGCGGCGCGCGAAACTTAGTATAAAAACCTCGCGAGCGCAGGGTCTACTCATACTGACTAGTAATGCATTCATTCGCAAACAGTCGCAATGATGGCGTACTATGTAGTGCCCATAATCGAGCGGTCCCTCGTGGATCCGAGTGCCGCTTATGATACTCAAGTGTCAGACTCGAAATGTCGTGAGGGTCTACTCCCTCACGACATTGCACGATTGAAGGAATAGTCGTGCGGCCGCCGCGAGACCTCTGGCCTTTAGGTTGCGTGTCTCGGCAAGCAGCGCAAATAGGCTCTGCGCGGGGGAAGATTCCTTCCCTGCAGAGTCTAGGGCCTGAGATGTCCTGGACAAGGACCTCGAATCCAGGCCCAGGACTAACGATCGACTAAGAAATCCCTAAGAAGCATACAACAAAAATAGAGGGGGTTATCTTTCCTTTCTCGATCCCAACCCCAAGTGTCACCTTTAAGTGTGACCCACTCAGGCCACGCAAGTACTCAACATAAGTACACATGTATGTAGGGGAATAAATACGTGACGATCACTTCTCACAATCACAGCGGGACTCCTTATAAACATATATATGTTTGTGATTGTGGATAGTCAAATTTCAATCCGAATCACAGTACATACCTGCAATCACATCAAAGAGTCGAACAAAAGTCCACACACTACACGGAGTCAACTCCAACCAATCTATATACTCATACCCCTCGCTTTAGCCATGCAAGCCCCAACCTCTGTCCATCCAACCATAATTAAATACTCGGTACCTTTGTTAAATGGCCATTCAATAAAATTCTCGGTGAAAACCTTAATAAAGCAATAAAACCACCGGGGTTAAAGCCTTTTAGGTTGAGTATGGAGGGTGAATGGGAGTCGAGTCATAGACCGACGAATCGGCAACGACCTATTATTAGTGATAACAGAAGGCGATCCTTATAGGATCAAGTTGAATCTAGTCCTGATCTTGAATCGAACGCCGAACGATCAAGAGGACCTGTAATATAGACAGGCGAATCCCAAGCTGGAACTACAAGTCTGTGGAGACTAATCCCCACACTAAAGTCCTACCAAAATTCGTTCTACTTACCTAAGCTTTAGCCTACCTCCAAGCAAGTGCTCAAAGAAAAGGTAGACTTTTGGCAGGATCTCCCCTATTCAGGGTGGATTACCAAAATCGCCACCTGTCAAAATATAATTTAACTCCTTTAAACTAAGAAAATTTTGGCAGCGCTTCTCGTAGGAGAAGCGCCTTTTCATAATTTATATCAGCCGGAGTATGCAAACAGAAATAGTCTTCGACTTTCCAAAGTCAAGTTTGGTCTAAATCCCTAAATTAGCAAAAATTTGGACAGCACCCCCTTTCGAAAAGGAGACTTTCCAGATTTTTACTAAGTCATATAAATTTTTTAGACAAGTTGAACTTTGAAAGGTCAAAATTTGGCTAACTCCTTGGATTTGCAGATATTTTTGGCAGTGCTTCCCGTAGAGAAAGTAGCTTATCAAAATTTATACAAAGCAAAGTATAACAAAAGATCCAGAAAATGCAGAAATTGACCTAAGTAAAATAAAATTAGCTTAGAAAATGCAGAAATTGAACTAATCTCCTATCGCGTTAGCACGTGGGGTACCTATCAACCTGAAACTCAGACCAAGTAGTAATCTCCCTCAGCCACATGTAGGCCAAACCACAAAGATAAGTACTCTCACCACCCCAAAGGTTAGACCTTGCCAAACAATAGTTCAGTCTTTCAGTGATTTAACCCCTTGTACCCTGCTTACATAGGGCATTGTGCTTGGCCATTCATCTTAGAAACAATGTCAACTCTTTGCCTTAGTTATACACGAACAAGTTGCACAACTACTTTCTTTGCCTTAGTTATACACGAACAAGTTGCACAATTACTTTTCTCTTCATTGGACATATGACTAAGCCATTCGTCTTTGAAACAATGCTTAGTCGCCCTGATCTGTTTAAATAGCCAAGTTATATATATCTCTCTGAACTTAATCTTCAAAAGTGAGCATAGTGCTGAGTCATTCATCTTAGAAGCAATGCTCAGCCGGCCCAAGTCACCTTCAGTTATAGCTCTTAGTTATACTTTCTTGATTTGTGATAAGGCTATAGTCAGACCATTCATCTTAGAAACAATGTCTGCCTAGCCTTGTTCTTATAAACATATAGAGATAGAACATATAGAAAGTCATATTCCTTTGTTCCCATTATAATCATGTGGCCTCAGACTTAGACCATTCATCTTAGAAACAATGTCCAGTCTTTGGCCTGAACCTCCCTCAGAATAAAACAACCAAAAGAGTTGAACCATTCGTCTTAGAAACAATGTTCAACCCCTTTTCTCAGCACAAAAAAAAAGCAGGGTACCTTGGGTCAAGACCCGAAGACTGTTCATAAACCACCCAAAATAAACAACGGCCAGAGTATTCATCTTAGAAACAATGTTTGGACCTCAAAATTCAAGCAACGAGTACCCCACAAAATAAACAGCCAGGCCATTCGTCTTAGAAACAATGCCTGACTAAATTAAATAAACACAGCGACCAAGCCATTCATCTTAGAAATAATGCTTGGCCCTTCAGAAAACAAAACAAAACACAGCAGTCAGGCCATTCGTCTTAGAAACAATGCCTGACCCCATAAGACCCATTCAAGCACAAGCAAGACTGCCTTCCTCACAACCTTCCCCCCGATGCAACCCCTTGTTACAATCTGCTTTGAAACAAACAACCAAAACTGAAACTGCCATTATGCATACATTCCTTTACTTAGTCTGGTTTGTCATGAAAGTCAAATTAAAAGTTCCGGCAGAGCTCCCGCAATTAAAGGTCTGCATACAATACATTTAGTCAAACATAGAAAGATGTACAGATAGGGGTTATACTTGGGTTTATAGAAGGAAAACAAATGGTTACCTTTTAGTTCCCTGCCTCCATAACTCCTCCTGAGTTCCGGCAGAGCTCCCGCAATTGGTGGGCTGACTCCCCACAGAGTCTTGATGCAGACCTACGGGTTGCAACCCCGCCTGCCGCCTTCCTCTCAGAACCAATGGACTAGAGTTAGAGTGAGAGGGGCAAAATGAGATAGCTTGGAGACTCTCAGATCCAAGGAGGGTGCACTCAGACTCGCGAGGGGCCTTGGTTCCCTCATGCTCCTGAGGGCCACGCAATGATGGCCAAACCGCCGCTGCAGCTTGGTCAAAACCGAAGTCAACTGCCGGCTGCCAACTCTTTGGCGATTCCCCAAATCTTAACAATGAACTTCCTTCAAGCTTCGGATCACCCCGCCCTCGTCAACGAAACTCCAAGTTGAAGCATTGACCTCCTTCGCTAGCTTGACTACTCTTCTTACGACAATATTACAGTTCTGCTCAATCCATCATTTCGCAACCAGCAGTCTGTACCACACTAATTAGCGAAAGCTCTGCGGCGGTTGCATGGCAGTAAACAAACTGACGTAGCGAGAGGTAAAACCCAGCAAAAACCCGCAACATAACAGCCCGCAGCAGCGCGTTGTATAAGCTTAGCACGTTGGTGCCGCAAGTGGTGATAGCCCCGCGCTTCACAGCTGGCCACAGCCTCTCAGCTTGCTACCCGGCACTTCGCACTGTAGAATGGGTTATGTGGCATTAACATGTAAGTTCCGGCGCCCTGCGGCTTACCTCCTGTTCTAACGGGGCGGCCATCATGTAAGTTTACAACCTCGCTGCCTGTTCCCCGCTACTTTATTTGGTGGGATGGACAACGCACCGACCAGTTCACATCATGATCGAACCCCGCAGACCGCTCGCTCCCACCACTCATTGAGCCAGCGAGTCACTCTGACAACTCCCGTCACCGCCAATAGGCAACACATACATCCTGAACCGAGCAGCCCCGATCTCTACAGGCTTGGCTCGGTGGGTGGCAGCTTCCCCCGCTCCCGCTCCCTTCTCTATCGAGATGAGTGACCTCTCTCTCTCTCTCTGCGTATGCGAACTTCAGCCGACAGATGAGCAACGCATTGGCCACCAGGTAAGTCTCCAACCCTCGTGGCTGGCTTCGCATCTATTGCTTCGATAAGACAAACAATCCGCTAGAACACAGGAAGGTACATCGCTATTCCTAGGGTCTCCTCTTCGTAGGCGCAACTTTACTTCCTTTCAGCACAGGAGCTACCACCTTTACGCGAGTTCCATCCGTGTTGTTGGATTCACGACACTTCAAAACCACGACCTCTCTCCTTGGTTTGCACGGTTCTATCACGGATCGGGCGGAACTTCGTTATTTCATTCCTCCATTCTCCCGCTTACTTTCACCATTACCACACTGCCTCGCATGTCCTTTATCTTCTGACTCTTATCTTACTAATCTAGAGGTCGATCTAACCCTGTCATCGGATTCGCAACACTTAATAACCCTGAAATCCTACCATCATTCATCAAGAACAGCCGAGAGGCGACCGAACCAACTGATTTTCCACTACTGCTCACTCCTTCTTCCCGCCATAGCCCAACGCACCCTGTTCTCCTAGTAACTCCTAACTCACTAATTTTCTGGCAAAACTAACCTCACTGATAGGGTCGCCCTGGCCCAAACCTTCAGATCGAGCCCCCCCCTTGCCTGATAATGTTAAAAAAAAATGAGGGAGATATACACTCCCTATTCTTCCTTGGCACACCGTTTTCTCTTACTAATCTCTAATCTACTAACTTAAAGCTGAAACTAACCGCAGATTTAAAGTCGCCATGGCCTAAGACCTCGGAATAGGCTCTTCCATAGCCTAATCGCACCAAGAAGCGGGCGACACTAGTAACTCTTCTCCGCCATCTTTTGCTTCCCTCGTCGCACCGCCATCCAAGCTTTCGAATGTACCTGGCCCAAACGTACGCCCGGGTTCCTCCCTCTTCTCCTGCTGCGCGTTACTTCCCACCTCTCCGTTTCGCTTCTCAATCCCTCGATATTTAACACAGCGACTTGCTCGACAACCCGACGACCGAGGAAACTCCTGAAGGAAACAACCACTAGATAACGCGAGTAGCCTTTCCCTTCTGTACTCAGCCCCGACAACCGAGCTACGCAGCAGCACCACTGCGGTCCTCCCTACAACGCGTTGTCGATAACGGACTCGATAGCGATGAGCTTCGGCCGTAGAAAAAATTGAAGGGAACGAACGAATGAGTCAAATTAGACTCCCCACGACCCTCCCTCGATTTATACGTATCATCCTTGAGTAGGGGCCGGGCTAATCTCCTCTGTACTGTTCCAATTTTTACAGATGTCCCGAAGGACTACTAGGCCACACAACCCTTGGGCCGGGCCTACCGATGGAATGCCATCGTGACCCCCTTCCTCTCACCTAGGGCCGACTGTGACCCTTATTCCAACAGTCTATAGGCATACCCACCGAGTCATGCTCATGGACCCTCGGCCCGGGCTCGGAACCGGTACCCGCCCAAATAGAACCAAAAATAATATAAAATAAAATAAAAATAAATGAAAGTCGAAAAAGGAGGTTCTAATATAGCAAGCCGACGGGGAGAGGAGGAGGGACCTTTCGGCACTCCCCTGATCCTGCCAATCGGGCCCGCGAGCGGACTTCCCCAGCAAAACTAAGGGGGATAGTCCCGCGGGACCCTCAACCCCTCAGCTCCTTCATTGCTCCTCTGCTCCCAGGCTACTGCCTGTTGGCCTCGATCCTCGCACTTCTGTTTTGCCAGTCTGATACCGTAACGTATAGGTCCCAACCTGGGACTAGTAGGCGCAAATTCCTTTATAAAGTGGTGTGCACCGTGCCCCGGGCCAGGAAAATGCCCTGGGCCACACTCTAACCTACGTCCAGGCCTACGGCTGCTTAACCGTCACGCCGGCATACCCAAGCTGCGCCGTGGCTACCACACAAGCCCCACCCCGGGCGCCAGACCTACCATCGGTTAGGCGCAGTGAACCAGAGTCAAAACCTCTTAATCCCTTGTCTAATCGATAACCAAAAACTTAAGTCGGTCGACTATACCGGTTCCTTAATCAAATACAAGGAGAAAAAATCACATGCGCGGCTTAAAACTGCGCGTTCACTCGCCTCCTTTATTCAGACAACCCTTAGTCTGCGTACGGACGACCACCGTGGTCCGCGCAGACGCTCAAAGACTCCAAATTAATTTAGCTTTCTGTCACTTGCAAAAACCAGTGCGGATACCTCTGTCAGGGTATTCGCACCGACACCGTTTGCTCCGCTGCCTCAGCATTCCCATTCCCTCTTTTGCCTTCACGTGGTCGCCTGCCGCCAGTCTCCTCAAGCTATTCTCCTGCCACTGACGCCACATCCGGCCGCAGCGGCCACGCAACGCCCTGCACATTCTGATCAGACTCATTGTGGGAGATATTACGAAATCGGTCGACTACTGGACCGGTCGATTAATCTTTCACCCCTATACCCTGCTCGATAAGTCCGCCCAACTGATTTCGTTGCCAGCCCCACTGCAGCCTCCCCTTGCCCGTATTACTCCGGCTGAGCCAACGACCTCATCTGGTCCCCAATGGGCTTACTCCCACTTACCCCTTTCACTGCAGGTCGTGGAATCAGGGGCACTGACCCGTTGCAACTGTGGTATGAGCCTTGGGGAAGCAGTCCTCCGGGCTGATCTTAGTACTAGTACAGAACCGACACGCGAAGGGGGTTCCTTGTGGCCCGTGGCTTGTCGCTGCGCCGCGGCGGCCTCCCCACAATGTCCTAGGCTGCTCCTCACTACTGCGCCCGGGCATAGTTTCGTGCCCTAACGGGCAATCTCACTCCCAAACCTCTCATAGCAGGTCGCTGGCCACTAGGCTGAACGCCCCCGTTAGGCCCACGACACCCAAGGCCGTTCCGCCCCGCGGCTAATCACCCACCGGCTTACGTACATACTGACTTCCTCGGTCCACATTTCAAGACGGACAGGATAGAAAAATTTTGTCAACATCTTGGCTCGCGGGACCCTATAGGTCAATCAAAAGAGGCGCATGCTCAAGGTCCTCGACCGCCTTGACGTCCTCCAAATCCAGCGTCGCGTTTGAGTCAAGGAGCACCGAAACAAAAATATTAAAAATATCTAGAAACTTTTAATCGTCGGAATATGACGAACGAGGAAAAGGAAACCGTTAGTACCGTTCCAACGCCGCCGAAGGGAAAACCAAAGGGGATAGCCCCACCGACTGCAAAACCAAGGGTGATAGCCCCGTCGGGCCCTCAACCCCTCGGTCCCTTCGCGCTATTCTAATATCCCCGCGTCGTCGCCGCTCGTTCTTGATCCCTGAATATCCTTGATGAAAGTCGGATACCGTAACCGCTAGTGCTAGGCCCAAGTCTGGTTTTTAGCTCTGACGGACGCCTAAACAAACGGACACCGTGCGACGCGCGGGTCTACGGAAAACACTTCAAGGCCCCCTTGTTGTCGATGTCGTTCTCTGCGCGTATGCGTAGGTCACAGGCAAGCATACCAATCTTTTTAATCCTAACTCAATTAGAGTAAAAAAAAAAAAAAAAAAAAAAAGGTCGGGCAGCTACGTCGACTTTCATAATCATCAACCAAAAATAAAACGATCACGCGCGCCTCGAATCTGTGCGGCCACACAGAAAAAAAAAATAAAAAAAATTTGGGCCAGCAGCTACGCTGACTTTCATAATCATCAACCAGAAATAAAACGATCACGCGCGCCTCGAATCTGTGCGCCCACACACTCTCTACTCTAGTCAACCATCCAGCCTACGTAAATTACAGACGCAGCTGCGCCTCACGTGGAATACTTAAAACTTTAAACCAAAGCTATTTTCTATCGCTTGCAAAAACCGGTGTAGCCAACGTGGAGGCGTGGAAAACCGGGTGGACCGGTAGATGCGGCGGAATCTCGACCACAAATGAGGGGTCGTCGGGCTCGTCGTCCTTGGCTGATGTTACGGTCCAAGGTCCAAACGACTTGGGGAAGAGCTTGCGCGAGATGTCTTGCTCGAGTGCAAACTCTTCCGTGGAGACCCAAACCAGGTGGCCGGCGTGGATAGGATATGCAAGTGGCGCCGATTGGCTCGCTGCTGCATGCGAACTTGAGCCTTTTGCATGTTTATGTGGGCTTTGGCCAGCAAGTCCCCGTACTTCCGAACAGAGGCGGGAGAGCAAGGGCGTCAATATCGGCAGTCTGTGGGAGTAGGAGATCAGCAAAGATACGGCCTTTCCGGCCACCGTGGTGCAACTCGAAGGGAGTCATGCCGATCGTCCGATGCAACGAAGTGAACTCGATGTCGTGGAGGCAGTCCACCTAATCCTTCTGGTCCGGACGGATGCGCGTACGAAGCATCATTTGAGCAGTTTGATGTGCCCGCTCCGTTTGCCCGTCTGTTGTGGATGCCGAGCCAAACTCGGTTTCGTTTCGGTGCCGGATTCCTTCATGAGAGAAGCCCAAAATGTCAACATGAAGCGAGTGTTGTGGTCGTTAACGATGTCTTCTGGAATGTCGTGGGTGCAAATCCAGCCAGTGTGCAAGAGGCGCGCGAGCTCGGGAGCCGTGGTGTAGTACTTGCAAGGAAGAAATCACGCGCATTTGCTCGATCGGTCAACAACCGTGAGGACGTCGTCGTGCCCGAGGCGGTCGTGGGGAAACGGGCCTGTGACGTCCATAGCAACGGAGAGGCCGGGGCCCGGCCACCTGAATCGTTGCCAAAGTCTTGCGATTGTTAGGTTGAATTCGAAGTGTTCGGAGAGTCGCGAGTCGTGGTACTCGCCGAGGAGGTGAGTCCGGAGGCAACGGTCTTGTGGGACTCAATAGTAAGTCCTTGCCTCGCGAGTGGAGAAGCAAGTACCCATCGACGATGCAATAGTTGTTGGGCGGCGGGTGATCCGAAGATAGCTGCGCATATAGCGTGGCGTAATCCGGATCGGACCCGTAGCCGCGGATGAAATGCCATTGGAGCTCCTCATCGAATGCGAAGGCATGATGTGTCATGGCGCAAAGATCGGGTCTTCGCGATAGTGCATCGGCTGCGCGATTGGAGAGGCCGACGAGATGTTTCGGTGTGAAGTCAAATTGGTCGATGAAATACATCCATCGACTGATCGTGCTGCTCACCGTATCTTGCGTCTTGTTGGAGGGCAACGGGTTGTTATCAGTGACCCATGTGAACCTGCGACGCCCAAGGAGGAAGTGCCGCCATTGCTTGAGAGCCATCACGAACGCGAGCAGCTCCTCCTTCCTTGCATCATCAAGTGAGTTGATGGGAGGCACCTTGTGGCTGAATTACTCCGCGGGATGCCTGTCGTCGCCATTTTGTTGTTCCAGGACTGCCCCAATGCCATAGCCGGAGGCGTCGGTTGTCACGTTCATTGGCAAGGTGGGGTTATAGATGCTAAGGACGGGTACCACGAGCATGGCCGTCTTCAGTGCTTGGAACGGCCGACATGTTTCGTTGTCGAATAATCTCGCCAATGGTGCAGCGATCCTTGAGTACTCGGTGATGAAGCGTTGGTAGTAGCCTGCCAACCCCATGAATGAGCGAACGTCCGTGGTGTTGGTGGGCTCGAGCCATACGCGGATGGCCTCAATCTTGTCCGCGAGTGGATGGATCCCTTGCGGGGTCACATAATGGCCCAAGTATTCGAGCTCTTGCCGCGCGAATTCACATTTGTCGTGGTTGGCTTTGCACTTGGCTTGTCGTAGCCACTCCAAGACGGTTCCCAGGTGGTCCACATGTTCGTCCAAACTCTGGCTGTACACCAAGATATTTTCGAGGTAGATGAGCACGAATCTGTACAGTACCCACCACCACACACTCCTCACCAACACCCTACTGAGCGCAATCCTGAAGATGCAATTTCGGCATGAAACCTAACGTCAGACGCTCTCAGGTAGTGATGGCTGCCTCAGTCCATCATCTTGCCACTGTCTGGGTCTACCAACTGTTATGAACATGATTGCCCGTTGAAATTTTGTCAATGCTCACACACAGGAACTCCCGTACACACCCATACATGCACAGAAGGAAGGGGAGAGGTAGTGGAGTGTCACACCGCCCAACAAAAGAAACGCAGCGGAAGACTCAGGGGAGCGAAGTGACAGAATACACAATACAGTGAATTCTCTCCATGTATGTCCCAACAATCATTCATAGAGGACAACCGAGTGATCACAGCCAGAAAACCAATGAAGAGATGACCACTCAAACACAGTATTACAACTGTTTATTAAACTCAGAGCATCGTTTTCACTGAATAACCCCAGGATCCTGTTGCGCCACCCTTAGAGGGGTAGCGCCTCAACCGCAACACCCTGAACAGCTAAAAATAGCACCGAAACCCCAGGTAACACCCAGCGCCACCCTGACATCCAACTTAGTGGCCTGCGGCAAAGTGAAACAGGCTCCCAGAGCCAATCGCCATCCAGATGATGAAGAAGAAGCTCAGCGCCAACAGTCCCTGATGAAGATGAAGTCCAGACGATGATATCTCTGAGAAGATGCAGCTATGGCTGCATCGCCACTGGGACCCTACTCCTGAGCAGGTTCAGCAGTGCACCACGTGCTCCAACGCATCAGACCTCTGATAGCCCAGACCGCCTTGATTCCCAGAGAGTCAGAGCGGACAGCGTTGACCCCAGTCTGGTCAGCGCTCCGGAGGTCTGGCTATGCCCGCCGTCTCCAACACCGGAATCAGCAACCACAACCTGATACCATGTGCGCAGCAACTTCCACCACGAAGTGTCAACTGCCAAAAACCCAGGACCAATGTCCCCATCCTATCTATACTCTACTACTAGCGTAGACCGACCTAGACCGGACTGACTGACCGACCGTTTCTGTTTTGGCCTCTAGGGGCTCTCCCTACCCGGCTATAGGCTATAGGACCGTCTATCAGCGCAGGCCCATAGGGCCCGTCTGTCCTAGGGGTAGCCCGGGTCTGCTATTCGCAGTTAGAGTAGCTGTAGGAAAATCAAATTAGTACTGGGACCAGGGTAACCGGCGTTCGGGACGGGCCGAACGCCCGAACCCGAACGCCCGAACGTATGGGACCCCTTGGGGATGCGTTCGGCCGTTCGGGCCGAACGCGGACCCAAAAAAAA
>BFEA01000168.1:960931-977415 GCA_003427395.1 Chara braunii | reverse complement strand
GTCGAGATCAAGATTTAGACGGTGGAAAATATTAGCACCACTAGTGCAAGCACTAGTGGGATCAAGTGGGAGAGTCGTGAGAGAAAAGAAAGCAAAATAATGATGACGGGAGGGTTGCCCAGCAGTCCGAGATATCTCGGACTAGCCAGGCATGAGAAAATAGAGCTCCAAAGGGCTCCATTAGAAAAAAAGGTTGTCAAAAGAAAATCGGAGCAAAAGGGGATCAAAATTGAGAGTAACGGAGGCAAAATGGAACCCCCATGGGCATGGGGGTGTCCTTATTGTAATTCGAGATATAACGGTCAACTTTTGAGTCTGAATCTGGCCATAGATGAGGATCCATGGCCTAGAAAAAGACTCAACAGCCACTTGACACTTGTCATATCAGAAAAAAAAAAAAAAAGTAAAAAAATTGAGAGAAAATGGAGGAAGAATAATAAAAAAGGGGAGAAAAGAGTGGAGGAGAATGTGCCGGCCTATTGGGACTGGCAGGTCCTTACTGTGACCTCATTCCTCCACATTTAGTGGAGAGCAATCCTTATTGCAGAGATATGACCCTTGGGGCAATATCTTTACAAAATTTGAATGAAAAAGAGAAAATTGAAAGAAAATGCAAAGAGGAAATGACCAGTTTTCTTTTGGGCCATGAATCTGAGATTTAAATCCATGGAGGAGGGAATATGGCTATTTTTTATGAGGCCAATCCAAACGGCCGACTCCGGAATGAGTTGGCAGTCCGAAATGGAAAGAAACAAAAGAAAGAAAAAGACAAAACTATGCATTCTGCCCAAACGGAGGGCCAGATGCACCCGGAATTGAAAAAGTGTGCCTAAAGGCTCAAATTTGAAGCAAGGATCACCAAGGGGTAACTCGGAATATTGTTGGCCTTGGATCTCAGCCAGATCCAAGGCTGAAATAGCACCGAGGTATGGGGAAATACCTCGACATACCAAAAATGGGGTAGAAACTAAAAAAATCGAAAAAAAAGCCCTCTAGGCCTTTTTTCTCAAGTGAGGCTGCCCATTGGGCATTTGGACCCAAGGGGGCAGTATTTTGAAAGGAAAAGGAGGCTGAAGGAACCAAGAGGCAATCCGAGTCGGTACCAACCACTCAGACTGCATGTACTTGGCCACAATGAGGCCTGGGTACCCTCGGAAGGGCCTAGTGGTGGGTTTTTGCCTTGGGGGTACCTCGGTTCACCTCAAGGCACTTGGGGAGGCCCATGGGCTGGCCGAAGTGCTGGTTTCGGCCTACATAAGCTGAGGTTTCAATCCGCCACACTCACATTTGCATGAGGTGTGCCCATGCTGCCCAAATGAGCTCATAGGAACACTTCTCTCACTTGGAATGAGGAGAGGGGAACCCCTGCCAGTTTGAGAGCCTAGAGGAGATTGTGGAATAGTATGAGGAGCTCTAGAGGCTGGTGGTAGTGAGGCTGGCCTGAGAAGGTGATCCGCCATAGCCCTCAGTCTGTAAGAAAGAGGGAAAGGCCAGAGGGCGTTCCATTAGCCCTCCTAGAGGGGAGGACTCCATAACCATAGTGATAGGAGTTTGCCATCATCAGGAAGGGACTGAGGAGGAAGAGTGGTGAAGGCTTGAGGAGGAAGGGAGCCATAGCCAAGTGAAGAAGAAAGCATTATCAAGAGTGGCACTTCAATTCCAAGATACTTAGGAAATGAGTGGAAAGAAGAAGACTTTTCTTCCCCTTCCCCTTCTTCTTCCTCTTTTTCTCCCTCTTCTTCTTTTCCTCCTCCTCCTCCTTCTTCTTCTTTTCCCTCTTCTTCTACTTCTTCTTCTTCTTATTCCTCTCCTTCTTCATTTTCCTCCTCTCCCTTTCCTTCTCCTACTTCTTCAATGATCTCTCATCTACATCCCTTTTTTCTTCTTCTTCATCGTCTCTCTTTCCATAGACACTTGCCAAAGCTTAGAGTAGATGGGAGGAAGCCTTTTCACTAGTAATGGTATCCCCATGGGCTCATTCTTCACTCCCACATGAATCGCCACTTTCCACCTTGTGATGTCATACATTAGAGTGAGTTTCACTCACTCTCCTCTCACTTTCTCTCCCTTTCTTCACTTAGGAGCAAATCGCAACTCTTGTTTGTGCTTGATCCAGTGTTTTGATGATGTTTTCCTCTTGTTTAGTCCATTTCTTCACTCCCATGTGAATCGTCACTTTCCACCTTGTGATTTCATGCATTACAGTGAGTTTCACTCACTCTCCTCTCACTTTCTCTCCACAACTCTTGTTTGTGCTTGTTCTAGCCCATTTCTTCACTCCAATGTGAATCGTCACTTGCCACCTTGTGATTTCATGCATTAGAGTGAGTTTCATTCACTTTCCTCTCACTTTCTCTTCCTTTCTTCACTTAGGAGCAAATCGCAACTCTTGTTCGTGCTTGATCTAGTGTTTTGATGATGTTTTCCTCTTGAATCGCCACTTCCCACCTTGTGATTCCATGCATTAGAGTGAGTTTCACTCACTCGTTTCACTCACTCGTTTCACTCACTCTTCTTTCACTTTCTCTCCATTTCTTCACTTAGGAGCAAATCGCAACTCTTGTTTGTTCTTGATCTAGTGTTTTGATAATGTTTTTCTCTTGTTTAGTCCATTTTTTCACTCCCATGTGAATCGCCATTTCCCACCTTGTGATTTCATGCATTAGAGTGAGTTTCACTCACCCCCCTCTCACTTCTCTCCATTTCTTCACTTAGGAGCAAATTGCAACTCTTGTTTGTGTGTGATCTAGTGTTTTGATGATGTTTTTCTCTGGTTTAGTCGATTTCTTCACTCTCATGTGAATCCTCAGTTCCCACTTTGTAATTTCATGCATTGAAACTCACTCTTCCTCTCACTTTTTCTCCATTTTTTCACTTAGTAGCAAATCATAATTCGCGCTTGTGCTTGATCTAGTGTTTTGATGATTTTTTCCTCTTGTTTAATCCATTTCTTCACTCCCATGTGAATCGCCACTTCCCACCTTGTGATTTCATGCATTAGAGTGGGTGAAACTCACTCTCCTGTCACTTTCTCTCCATTTTTTCACTTAGGAACAAATCGCAACTCTTGTTTGTACTTGTTCTGGTGTTTTGATGATGTTTTCCTTTTATTGAACCCATTTCTTCACTCCCATGTAAATCGCCACTTCCCACTTTGTGATTTCATGCATTAGAGTGAGTTTCACTCACTCTACTCTCACTTTCTCTCCATTTCTTCACTTAGGAGAAAATCGCAACTCTTGTTTGTGCTTGTTCTAGTGTTTTGATGATGTTTTCCTCTTATTTAGCCCATTTTTTCACTTCCATGTGAATCCCCACTTCCCACCTTGTGATTTCATGCATTAGAGTGAGTTTCACTCACTCTTCCTCTCACTTTTTCTCCATTTCTTCACTTAGGAGCAAATCGCAACTCTTGTTTGTGCTTGCTTTAGTATTTTGATGATGTTTCACTTTTGTTTAGTCCATTTCTTCACTCCCATGTTAATCGTCACTTCCCACCTTGTGATTTCATGCATTAGAGTGAGTTTCATTCTCTCTCCTCTCACTTTCTCTCCATTTCTTCACTTAGGAGCAAAATCGCAATTCTTGTTTGTGCTTGCTCAAGTGTTTTGATGATGTTTCACTCTTGTTTAGTCCATTTCTTCACTCCCATATGAATCGCCACTTCCCACCTTATGAATTCATGCATTAGAGTGAGTTTCACTTACTCTTCATTTCTCTACTAAGTAGTAAAACGCAACTTTTGTTTGTGTTTGATATATTGTTTGGATGATCTTTTACTCTTGCCTTGTCCATTTCATGCACTTGGTAATAGTTCGATTCATACTTGGTTGTTCCATTACTCACATGCATGTGTTCTCACTAGTCACACTCTTACTTTGTCAATTTCATGCACTTGGTGATTGTCTGATTCATACTTGGCTGTTCCACTAGTCATATGCATGTGTTCTCATTAGTCACACTGTGACTTTGTCAATTTCATGCACTTGGTGATCGCCCGATTCATACTTGGCTATTCCACTAGTTATATGCATGTGTTCTCATTAGTGACACTCTCGTTTTGTCAATTTCATGCACTTGGTAATGGTCCGATTCATACTTGGTTGTTCCATTACTCATATGCGTGTGTTCTCACTAGTCACACTCTTACTTTGTCAATTTCATGCTCTTGGTAATAGTCTAATTCATACTTGGTTGTTCCATCACTCACATGAGGTGTTCTTACTACCTTCTTAAGCCGAAAAAAAACGTACGTACGTTCTCTTCGAATTACCTCTGGAAATCGGGTTTTAAGAAAGCGCTTGTTTTTCCCCGAATAGAACGTACGTTCTAATATAACGTAAGTACGTAGGTTGTATTCGAATACAACGTACGTATGTTGTATATAAAATTTTTGGAACTTTGATTTTTCAAAAATAATCAAAAAAATCCGGGAAAAAAAAAATGTTATACAACAATGCAATACAAACAACGTTTGTTTGAGGGTCTTATCAAAATTCACTAGAAAATTCCCAAAAAAAATAAAAACAAGGATGATTTTTTTTTTTTTTGATTTTTTTAGAATTTCGATTTAAAAAAGAACTTATATAAAAAATCTGAAAAAAAGGTATGTCGTACAACATTGAAATGCAAACAACTTTTGTCCGAGGGTTTTGGCGAAATTTCCAACCAAATTTGAGATAAAAATAAAAACAATGACTGTACTACAAGCTTGTGAAAAGTTGTACCCTAAAACTCGTTCTATAACGTACGTATATTGTATTCGAATATTTGCTTCATGAATATTTACTAACCCTTTTAATCCGTCGTTAATTTTTTYATTGTTGTCTTTTCGCTTCACACATTGATAATTAATTTATATTGTGGAAAAAATATTTTTCACCTTGTATCTAGATGATTGAATTTGCATCAATAAGAATCATTAATTATTTTCAAAAAAATATTTTGCGAACTATACAAGGTACGTACGCTTTTTTCGGGTTAAGACGATTGTCACACTCTTACTTTGTCAATTTCATGCACTTGGTGAATGCCCGATTCGTACTTGGTTGTTCCGCTACTCAGATGCATGTGTTCTCACTAGTCACACTCTTACTTTGTCAATTTCATGCACTTGGTGATTGTCAGATTCATACTTGGTTGTTCCACTAGTCATATGCATGTGTTCTCACTAGTCACACTCTCGTTTTGTCAATTTCATACACTCGGTGATTGGCCGGTTTATACTTGGTTGTTCGATTACTCACATGCATGTGTTCTCACTACACACTCTTACTTTGTCAATTTCATGCAGTTGGTAATAGTCCGATTCATAGTTGGTTGTTTCATCACTCATATGCATGTGTTATTATTAGTGACACTCTTACTATGTTAATTTCATGCACTTGGTGATTGTACGATTCATACTTGGTTGTTTCACCACTCACATGCATGTGTTCTCACTAGGCACACTCTTGTTTTGTTAATTTCATGCACTTGGTGATAGTCCAATTCATTCTTGACCGTTCCACTAGTCATATGCATGTGTTCTCACTAAGTCATACTCTTGCCTTGTCCATTTCACACACTTAGTGTTAGTTTTATTCATCCTTGGTCAACCGACTTGACACACACATGGCCTAGCCGGACCCCCATGCTCTAATCAAACGCGGTAAGTAGGAAGCAAGAAAAATGACTGCTTCCTTGCTGGGATTGTTGTTGCTGCTATTGTTGTGCATAACAATGTTACTGTTGCTGGTGAGGATTGACCAAGTCTCTTGCAGTGACTGCTGCTGCTGAAAAACCGACAACCAACCTACGAAGCACAGGTCGGCCCGAAAATGGGACTAAGGGGCCAATGCGACCGGGGAAGCACTTTGGCCAAGTTTCGTCAAACCAAGGATATGGGAGCTGGGACTTCTCAGGCCTCATATCCTAGGCATAAAAATGACATGCAGAACCTGCAGGTCATCTGAGTCCATTTTCCTGCAAAAACGAAAAATGGACTTTACCGAATTGTTCGCCTTGAGATCCGGACGGCGCCTGAAAACGACAAGTATGGGCAAACGATGATGGAATCCGACCAAATTTGGTAGGGTGCTTCCGTAGGGCACAGACAGTGAGCCCACCAAAATAGGACTAATTTTGACCTCGTTTAGGTTAGAAAATGCAAGCCTGTGTTTTTTGGCTCTCCTCCTTGAGCAAAATGGCAAAAACGGCAAAATCTGCAGATCTGCAAAGACTGCGATTTATGAAATCTGTGTTTTTGTGCAAAGTCTGTGCTTTCTGCATATCTGCTGTAGAACTAGTACTGCAAGTCTGAAGTTTCTGAAGTCCGGGGCAAGGGAAGACCTAGGAGACAAAGCCGGACGCATGACGTAGGATGGTGTATCGGCAACCTCACACCATCTCCCTCCCCCATCTTCTCCACCCGTCCGCCATAGCCATCCCCCTCGCGCCATCTCCCTCCTCCGTCTTCTTCACCCATTCACCATAGTCATCCACCTCACACCTTCTCCCTCCTCCATCTCCCTCACCCATCCGCCATAGACAACCACCTCGCCCCTTATTCCTCCTCCATCTCCTTCACCCATCCACCATAGCCATCCACCTCGCACCATCTCCCTCCTCCATCTCCCTCACCCATCCGCCATAGCCATCCACCTCACACCATCTCCCTCCATCTTCCTCACCCATCCACCTCACACCATCTCCCTCCATCTTCCTCACCCATCCACCTCACACAATCTCCCTCCTCCATCTTCTTCACCCATCTACCATGGCCATCCACCTCACACCATCACCCTCCTCCATCTTCTTCACCCATCCACCATAGGCATCCACCTCACACGATCTTCATCCTCCATCTCCTTCACCCACCCACCATAGCCATCCACCTCACACCATCTCCCTCCCCCATCTTCTTCACCCATCCACTAAAGCCATCCACTTCGCACCATCTCCCTCCTCCATCTCCGTTGCCCATCCACCATAGCCATCCACCTCACACCATCTCCCTCCTCCGTCTTTTTCACCCATCCACCATAGCCATCCACCTGACACCATCCCCCTCCTCCATCTTCTTCACCCATTCGCCATAGCCACCCACCTCACACCATCTCCCTCCTCCATCTTCTTCACCCATCCACCATAGCCACCCACCTCACACCATTTCCCTCCATCTTCTTCATCCATCCACCATAGTCATCCGCCTCATACCATCTCCCTCCTCCATCTTCTTCACCCATCCACTATAGCCATCCACCTCACACCATCTCCCTCCTCCATCTTCTTCACCCATCCACGGTAGCCAACCACTTCGCACTATCTCCCTCCTCCATTTTCCTCAGGCATCCTCCATATCCGACCGCCGCATTCCCCCTTCCCGCATCACCTCATCCACCAACCAAAGGCCATGACCTATGAGGGACAAAGAAGCAAGGTGTAGAAAGAGGACCTTGGGTAGCACGGTAGCACAAGTAGGTGGCAAATTGACTAGGAGTAGGAACTCTCTTTCTCTCTCTCTCTTTCTCTCTCTCTCTCTCCCCCATCCCCTATCCTCTTGCTCCTCCTCTCTCAGGCCTTTCTCCTCCTTCCACCGCCTTCCTCTCTCCTTCGTCATCCCTCTCTCGCACTCTAAATGCCTTGACTTTACCCCGACCCCCTCACCCCTCTTGGCATATAACTAACCTTCCCCCACTCACCTGTTACATTGTCAGGGAACGAACGATGAAAGGAATCTGCCCTCACTTGGTGGAGAAAGTGGGCAAGGGGAGGGTTGTCGGTCCCTTGTGCCGCCAAGAAGGAAAGGGAGAAGACGCTGGAGTAATTGAAAGGAGGCAAGTCCGAAAGAGGGACCGGAAAGAGTTGGTACTTTTGTCAAAGGTCAAATTGACTCAACCATCACCCCGACTGCATGACTAAGGGAAGAGATTGGCTTGGATTGAGAAAAGGAAAAGGGAAGCACAAAGGGCCAAGGAAAACGAACTTAGGCTTGTGGGAGTGATTTTTATTTTTTTTTCCCCCTCTCAATTTCACCTCACACTACCTACCTACCACTACTCCTAATTGTAGGCATACGGGGAACCCCGTAGCAGCCAGAACCGTGTTCACGAGAGAACATGCGAGGGCTGCTCCCGACCTGCAGGTGGGCGACACCGGCTAGGGGACAGCTGGTAGCATCAGGGACCATGCAAACAGGACCAATCCCTATGCCTCCCCTCAGGTCCCCTCCCCTATGAACATCAGCAAACTCTGCTAAATGCCAATCGAGGGATCCAGTGGTCAATCTCTAGGTGGCAGGCGCCAAGCATGCCCATGAAGGTACATGAGGCCAATGGGGATTGAACCCACGACCTCCTGAATGCCACTTGCGAGCCTTACCAACGGAGTTAGACCCCATGTGGGGGATGCTTTGCATAAATTGTGTTTGAATGTGCAGGTAAGTAACTTGAAGAGACATTGAGCGAGAGTGGGTCCCGGGAATGCCGGGTGGCAAGGAGAAAGTGGGAATAAGGACAAACGGGTTGTGAACTTAACCCTTGCCCTTGAATAATTGCTTGAGCATGTTTGTGTAAAGCAAAGTCGACTATAGCCAATGACAGAGACATAAGGTGGCCGAGAAGGTCGCCTAGACTAAAATGAAAAATTCGGGCATGTATGAGGGATGGGGCCCCGAAAAGACTAAGGGGTGTGTAGGAAAATGCAAGAGCTGGATAAAGAAAAACATACTTGATGTACGCGACAGCGAAAGTCACGGGTAGGACGGCAAAAAAGGGGAGCGGGCAAAGCCCCAGGGAGGCGTAGGGGGACAACGAGACATGGTCCGCGGGCCCGAGTCGAAGGGCGGCCGCACACTCAACGAGGATTTGAGGGTTCTTGTCTTAGTGAATGCAGGCATGGCCCAAGGATGACGCTTGGCCTGCGCATAAAAGAAGGAAGACTTTCAATAAATCCCCCCTTGGACTGCATGAGCATTGGAAGGAGCAATTGCATGATAACACTTCAAAGCATCAAGAAAAATCGCGGGCGACGGAATGCTGTGGCGAGTCTACCATCGGGCGAGAGGGCGGAGCTACATCCCCAATGTCGAAGCTCTTTCGCAAAATGGCCCATCCCATCCATCGCAAACACTAGGTGGGGGTGCCCCTGTGACGAACGCTCCGTGCTCTGAGCATGAGATCGGGCGGAGCAGAGCCAACTGGGACCCGCAACGGCTCGAAAGTCTAACAAGGTACGACCCTACAACGTGCATGCACAAGAGAGAGAGAGAGAGAGAGAGAGAGAGAGAGAGAGAGAGAGAGAGAGAGAGAGCCCAAACCAACTAACTATGCGCCTCCCCCCTCCTCCCCCCCCCACGCGATCAAGTGTAGTATATGCTTCGATTAGTTTCATATTCAATCCTACCCCCTACACGATCAACCTTAGTATCTGATCCGTGGTCCATCGAGATGGTTTGCGCAAGACGTGGGAGGGATATATATATATACTGGCACGCAACAAGACATGCTGGACACAAAGTGCTATTGTTTGCCATTATCTTTAGGGTCAGTAGCGGAACGTTCTATAAGTTGAAAAAGGTTGTTTGTGAAAATAGCTGTAGATATCAAAAGTGAGAATGCTGACATGAGTAGCAAAAAATGAGGTGAAAAACATGATCGTCGAAAGTTGAAGGGTTTCTTCGTTCAGTAAATATTTGCAGAGTGAATCGGTCCCTACATAGAGAGAGAGAGAGAGAGAGAGAACTTAACCTAACTAATATGCGTTGTCGGGGCAAAAACCCTGACAAGGGTATTTGTTGGGGGTTCTCAACGTCGTACGATGTCCGACTTTTTCTTGAATTGAAGGACTCGATGAGACTGACGTTGCCAAAGTTATTCGGACCTGACCTATGACTGAAAGATTAAAAGTTTTTGAATTCTGGTCTGGGTGCGTGTGGCATCCAGGAGATGCGGATGTGAATGGCAAGGCTTCGCTTTTGTCGTGTGCCGCAGGGACGCGCGGAGATGGGAACGGTAAAATTAAGCCTATTCTAAGCAGGCTAAAAGGGGGTAGCTGCGACGAGATTGGGACCGCATCGTGAAGGGATAGTTAGTTTTAGGGTTCGCAGGGCTTTTGCGCCAAGGACCGGGGGTGATGGCGTTAGGGCTAGCTGAGTGGGGCGGCTGCCAGCCAGCCGCGGTAGCAAGCAAGCTTAACAGGCAGGGGCCTGCTGGGCTGATGCTCTTAAAATAGAAGGGCTGCTACTCTCCTCATGTGAGAAGGAGCTAGCCCAATAGGTATCGCCGCGAGACTATCACCCTACGGATTCAGGGATCGACCCCGACGACCCATGACTGGGCTAGCTCCTTTTGATAGGAGCGGTCTAGCTCCTTGATGTGATGCGGTCAATTTCGAGTGCGGGTGATTTGACCCTGCGCAGGGATGACACTCATAGATCGAGAAATGTCCAAGTTTTTTAATTTTTTTTGGAAATAAAAAAGAAAAAAAAGTAGAGAAAAAAAAGGGAGAAAAACTTACCTATCCGGCATCTGGACGCGTAAGCGCCCAGATACGGGCTCTAAGGAGTTGGCAGCATCAAGGGGTAAGTCGTATCCTTTTCTTTTGTTTCTTTTCTTTTGTTTTGTTTGCCACTAGGGCGAAACGGCACGACGGGAAGTAGCCATTGGGGAAAAAAAAAAAAAAAAAAACGATATAAGAAAAAAAAACTAAAGAACTAAAATATGGCGCGCCAGCTGGCGCGTGTTGAAGTGACCGGGAACTCAAAAGTTCCCAGTAGTGCTGCAGGCGCCCGTTGGAAACGGGCAGCCACGTTTAGGTAGGGTTTATGTTTGTTTTTTTTCTTTTTTTAGATTTCGTTTTAGATTTTTTTTTTTAAGTTTTTTTTTCCTGGTTGGATTTTGTTCGCGTGTACCTGTTCGTTTTCGAACGAACGAGGAAAAATAGTAATAATGACAAAAAAAAAAAAAAGCAGAAAGAAGAAGGGGCATGACGTGCCTGACTTTTTCGTCAGAGTCACACCGACTCATCAGGGGGCTGTACTCCGACAACTCATCCTTGGATGAGCAAAATCGAATGTATCTGCCGCCCGTGGGCGGCTACGTTCGGGGTTAGAGAGAGAGAGAGAGTGGCAGCCACCAGGTAGGTAGTGCCCACTCGTTTTGAAACGGGCAGCTTCCTTAGCCGCGTGCCTGTATCAGGCGCCTATTCTGTGCTAGATACGGGCGCGGGGCATAGGGGAAAGAACCCCCTATGGAGCTTGACTCTAGTTCGATTCTGTGAAAGGACTGAGGGGAGGGGCGGCCGTTCATTTGAACGGCAGGTTGTCCCTGCATAAAATAACGAGGGGGTAGCAAAAAAAAATGGTCGCGTATGTGGCCGCGGCCATGGAACAGATGCAGCCCAGAAGCTTCTAGGGGCTGATGGGACTGCATCTGTTCAGTTAAACATGCAGTCTTGCAAATGGCTTGGTACAACCTTTTTGGACTGCGTCTGGCTGCGGGCGACTGCCAGATGCATTACTTGGTACAACCTTTTTGGGGCTTGACTCTAGTTCGATTCTGTGAAAGGACCGAGGGGAGGGGCGGCCGTTCATTTGAACGGCAGGTTGCCCCTACATAAAAAAAAACGAGGGGGTAGCAAGAAAAAAAAAGGAGAAGTGGAAAAAAAAAAGAAAAATGGCCGCGTATGTGGCCACGATCGTGGAACAGATGCAGCCCAGAAGCTTCTAGGGGCTGATGGGACCACATCTGTTCAGGTAAACATGCAGTCCTGCAAATGGCTTGGTACAACCTTTTTGGACTGCGTCTGGCCGCGGGCGACGGCCAGATGCATTACTAGGGCCAGGAACTTGGTTCCCCTAGGGGAACGTCAAGATTTCCAGCCCTTGATCTTGTTTTAGATCAAGGGTCAGGCCCTATTTCTAGTTTTGGCTGAGGGGCAGAGCTGCTGCTCTTTGCCCTTAGCTGGCTATAAAAGAAGCTAGCAGCCAACCAACATTCCTTCGTGGAAGGCCACTGGAGTGAGAAGGCCACTAGAGTGGTGCGTCCGCGGCATAGGTTGAGGCTGGAGGCTGCCATAGCCACGAGTGTTGGCTGCGGCGGGCATAATTGGAACAGTGAGGGGGAGGTGCTGAACGACAACGGCTGTGTTTTTTTTAATGAACTGTGGAAGCGCTGCCGAATTTTTGCGGCAGCAGCAGTGGTTTGACGACGGTACGGCGGAAGTGCTGCCGAATTTTTGCGGCGGCAGCACCAGGTTTAGCAGCGGTGGTGCGGAAGCGCTGCCGAAAATTTGCGGCAGCAGCACTGGTTTATGGTGGTAGTGCGGAAGCGCTGCTGAAAATTTTGGTAGTGCGGAAGTGCTACCGAAAATTTTCACAGGTGGTGGCAGCAGTATTTGCATGGACTACTGAGACTGGAAGCTGGACATTGCCGCAGGGAAGGTGCCGCTAAGGTGGTGGTGCATTTTAAAGTAGTGTGAGCGTGGTGTCGCTAAGATGTGGTGATACTGGGGGCGAGTGACGACGGCATTAAAATGATGTCAAGTTGTTGGGGGTGAACGAGAGTAACGTGGCATATGGTCGTCACAAGGGAATGGTGTGGATCGCCTTGCGATTGACTTGTTGGGACGAACTTCTTGTCTGAGGGCGTTTAGGCATGCGGCACCTGCGGGATTAGTCAGGGCCGTTTTTATTTATTTTTGCGGCACGTTGAGCAAGCAGGAGTTGAGTTTGGGACCAACGAGTGTTGCGGCGACGGTGTGGGACCATTCTGAGACCAAGTGAGGAGTGAACTGGGTTGAGTGTTGTGGCGGACAGGGGGTGATCAGACTTGGTAATTGGTGGAGGATTGGATTGAAGGTTGAGGTGGCGTTGTTCTTGGTGAGAGGGGTGTCGTTGAGACTGTAGCGGGATTGTGTGGACTTGAGAGTGAGAGCACCCTCCTCGAGGGCCATCTCGCTTTGGTCCTAGTGGATGACGCCTGTGTCAGTGGTGGCGCCTGAGGGAGGGTGTGGATTATCTTTGTGAGCTGCCACAACGTGGGTTGTGTGGCAAATCTTTTGACAGAGTGTTTGGCTTTCTGGAGTGAGCCGTTTCAACTTCACTCAAGGTCAGTTGTGACTCAGTTTCCCTTGCACATCCGTGTGAACCCACACCTTGCATACCTTGCTTTGAATTCAGGGGAAAAGGTAGAGTAAGTGTGTGACGTCATGCGTGTGGGAAAGGGGGCTGACTTTGGCTGGGGGATGGACGAACCTTTGGATTGTTTCTTTGTTGATTGTGCAGCTGGGTAGATGGATGCGTGTGAGAAGGGATCGACGTTGTATTTGTTGAAGGGAATGATGTGGATGCTCACCTTTCTTTCACCTTTATCCAGATGCATGCAAAAACAAAAGCGAAAGGGATATAATGAAAAGGCGAACTGACGGGTGCCGAAGGAACGAAATTCGTGGGAAAAGGATGAAGATAAGAAAATACTTAGTATCTTCCCAAGGAATTCCCGTTCTGTCCCGAATGACCACTTTCTTTTTGTGCTCCGTCCAAAAGAGACTTGCTTCCCTTTCTTCGTGATTCGTCTAAGTCAACCCCTAGCATGGAGGCATAGAGAAAGTTGTCTACACCTAAGGGTCAGGGTTTCTTCTCTCTAGGACGCATCTGGGGCGGGGGTTCGTTGCTTTAGGAGTCGGCCCTGTTATCGACCCGGAGTGGACTGTATCACAGGGGAATACTATGCTGTATCGCGGTGGACCCAGCCCAACTTCTGAGTCATGAACAATGTGTTTGGGCGAGGAGAAGGGGTATTCAAGACCACTTCCTAGAGGGTAGAGTGTCTTGAAACTAACAGTAGTCGCCTTCTCATGCTTTTAGGTAAAGGGGAGGCTGAATCTAGTACCTTTTTGGGTGGCCGTCTTAGGAGCCACCAGCGTATGGGGAACTGGCGCCAAAAGAAGCCCAATTCGTGTTTCATCTGGTGTCATAAAAAGTGCGAGTAGGCACTACTTTCGCGGTAGGACCGTGACATAAGGATCACGGCCTGGGGAAGGAATGAAAATTGAAAATGAAATTGATATATCTAAATTGAATTTGACAAAGTTACTACCTTGCCTTCCAGATGTCTGAGGGAGCAGTGATCCTTCGATTGTTTAGCACGCGTGAGGCGGCAATGGATTGGATAGCGGTGTGGCGACACGATCACGCGCCGATGTGATACGGAAAGGAAGGCGGGTATACAATCCACATGAAATTTTCTCGGAGCGGGACGAGCCGCGGTTTTGGGATGGGAGCGTGAGGAAACCGCCGCGGGTTTATGTTTTCTTAGTAGAGTATGAACGACGTGCCGTACGGTATGAATTTGCGCCCCCTAATCCATCTCGAGAATACAGGGACATGAATCTCGTCGTAATTAACGATACGGATCTCGCTAGAGAAGACATTTTAGAAGTTAGAGGAATGTTTCTCTATATTGCACTTTCGTTGAACGATCACCAAGGTCCGTTCAGCCTCCTTCATCATGTGAGGCGGGTACGAGCGAATAGGTTTAGCATCTTTCGCTCTGAACGTTTAGACGTCATCGGTTTTGACGACGAGGCGTGTGAGATCTGGGAACGTCTCTTTTAACAGGCCACTTTGCGGTGTGCAGATGCCCAGCGCTCGGCGGGATCTTACTCAGGCCTGATATCGGTTGATTCGCGACACTACGGACGAGGAGCTGATTTGGCGTGCGGAGCAACTATTACTGGTTAGGAATGAAGCACCCACACGTTGGGTTGGGTTTATTGGCTTGCGCGGAGATGGGCAGGGATTTTTTCCTCACTCGCGCGCGGACGTTCGTGCCAATGTGGCCCGACTTTCGAAAGAAGTTCATGGATGTACCTTGTATTTCCATCGCGCGAGCAACCTCCAATGCCTTTCTCGGGTCATTGTGAGCGTTAGAATTGCCCTATCCAGGGAACGCTACGGCGTGATCCGGATAAAGGACACCACAATTGAGCACCTCTTTAGGATGCGACAGCCGTTTCGCGCCATAGTTTGGAGGCTCGCCTCACAGATAGCTTCTCTCTATGGTACGTGAAAGGTCCGAGTCACGCGAGGTGGACGCATTACCACTTTGACTTTTGATGACGAGGAGCTTACTCGACTCGACCGGATAAAGGCCGAGGCACGCGAGGGCCAACAAGTCTATCCGGCTAGACGCGCCTTTACGAGTCAGGTGCCGTGGTGAGTTGTCGTTATAGTAGGGTCACACCTACGTGACACTACAAGGGTAATGTAAAAAAAAAAAGAAAAAACAATCATTCGTAGATAGGTCCAACCAGATGGATAGAATCTGGATTACTCCGATGATTGCACTATCATGCTTATGCATTGAGGGGTAATCACATGCATAAAGACGCATGCCAGAAGCAAGATAGAGACGATATCGGAGGTATGGTCGAACCGAGAGATCAAACTTCGGCCAGAAGCCAGATCACTTGTTGATCTGCATGGTAGCAGTGGTATTTACTTGCAAAAGTTGTTCATGACAAGTTTCAGTAGTCATGATAGGAAGATCGGTCCTAGTCTTTCCTTCAATTGATAATTCTTGGAGCGATAGTATAAAAGTTTCTTCAGTCACACAGATTGAGAAGAAATACTTTGGCAAACCAGCTCATCAAGTCAAAGATCTGATCTCTGATAATTTTGATGTAAGGTATATGTATTTTTGTTGTTTTGTTCTCAATAAATCGTTAAGGGACTCGGATTATACCCAAGGGTTTCACGCTTGGTTGAGACCACCCTAGTCGACCAAGGCGCGTTCCGAACTTAGGAGATCAGCGCCATGAGGGACGAACGGCGTTGGGTCCACTTGGTGTTAACCAAGTGTTTCCTATACTGCAGCGAGACGAGCAAACGCCCTCGGTTGACCTACCTATGCGACTGCAAGTAAAAGCTTTCACAGGTGGGTCAGTAGCTCGGTAGGGATACGCCCCTAAGGGTGGTGACAGCCCCATAGGGAGGGTAAGCTTATGCCCCACGGGAACCTATCCTGTCGTAGGGGACCGTGGGATGTACAGCTGGCGCACCTGGCTAGAGTGGCGAAGGGACGACGCGACCGCGGCCGTCTCGGCGGCACGCGGGATCAGTTAGGCATCGTTCCCAAGTTGTCTCTTGATTTTGTTTTTGTTCAACTCCTGCGTGACATGGCCGGGAGGGCTCTCGCCTTGCGGAAAAGGCGGGAGTCGATGCGCTCGACATCGTCTCCCCCTCCCTTCCCCCCCACACGATCAAGTGTAGTATCTGCTTCAATGAGTTTCATATCCGTTCCTCCCCCCCACATGATCAAGCGTAGTACCTGCTTTGTTCAGTTTCATATCTGATCCGTGGTCAATCGAGAGATTCGAGACCTTTCTTTTCTATGTTAAAAAAGAAAACAACAGCACGTGCGGTTGTGAGTGAGCGAGCGAGAGAGAGAGAGAGAGAGAGAAAACCCAACCTAACTAACTATGCACCTCCCCCCCCCCCCCCC
>BFEA01000168.1:928124-948124 GCA_003427395.1 Chara braunii | reverse complement strand
AGTTTTAGGAGTCTTCGGACTATCACCCAAAAAAGTCTCTGCTTTGCCAGTCTTCCCTTCTCCTCCTGGACAAACAATCATGGGCCAAAAAACAGAGAAAATGTCCTACCCACCAATGGGCTGATGGACTGGACTTGACTCTCAATTCCTCAAGGATGATTGTAAGGCTCACTGTCAAGAACTCACTCACAGCAGGAATATTTTTTTAATGAAAAATAGAGTTTAACAGATGAGTCAGGGGTCCATTGGGATGCAAGTGTTGTTGTTATTTTCTTTCGCTCCTTGCCACAGTGAAAGTGGAAACAGTTGCTAGCTTGCTATTTCTCTCATGTGTAGATTTTTGGCTCCGGCTGCTGTTCCCTCCTTGTGCCGTTCCTCTGCACAGGAAATGGATTGTGAGACAATTGTTGCTGGGCTTCTGCATGACACTGTGGAAGACACAATGCTGGTGACATTTGAAGGGATAGAAGACCAGTTTGGAACTGTTGTCCGGCGGATTGTAGAGGGTGAAACCAAGGTGGACTTCTTTTCCTTCCCCTTGTGCATTATGTTCAGTTTGCCTACGAAGATTCTCACCCCCGGCCAGTCCTGCCTGGCCAGGCACCCGGGCGTGACGCCCGTGGGGGTCTGATGCCCGGGGTATCCGGGTGTGCAAAAAAAAAAAAAAGAAAAAAAAAAGAGTTTTTTTTCTTTCTTTTTTGTTTTCTGCGCTCTCCCAGAGGACCCCAAATCCGGGCTCATTTCGTTTTTTGCGAGTTGGCTGTCAAGTGGGGGGGAGGGGGGTGTAAATCGGTTTTGAAGGGGCTGAAAGGATTGAAAAGGGGGTGCCTTCTTGTGATTCTGTTACGTTCTTTTTATCTCCGATTCTGTGAGGAATTATAATGTGTCCCTCAGCAAAAAGTCGTTTGTATTTCAATTCTGCACAACATATTTTTTTCTTCGGAAATTTTTTGTTTTTGTTTTTGTTTTTGTTTTTTGCACTGATGCCAACAGGAGCTCTCTCTCTCCAGTTGCGCATCGCATACTCACATAGTCTCCTCTCTCTCTTCAAATGGCGATCTCGTAGACCCCTACTCAAGGTACCTGCCTCTACGCCATCGATGTCGCCAGTGAGTCTGACTTCCTTGCGTATTCTCTCTCTCTCGTTCCCTCCTTTTTCTTCCCTCGTAACCGTTCACCATTCCATTCTTTCTGTCTTCGCGTGTTGACCCTCGCGTCTTGCAGCCTAGTGGCCCCGGTCCCTCTGTCGCCGTGAGCTGGCTTCAAGGCCGTTTTCCACAGGTTCCGCCGGAGGGTGGTCCCATCGCCACTGGTCCCGTCCATGCCAGGACAGGGTCTCAGCTTCCTGATTGCTCTCCTCACTCTCTGCTTCCGTGTCACGGTCTAGGTGTCGCTGTTCCCTCTCTGCCGTGTCCGTCGAGGTCTCTCCTTCCAGGTACGAGAGACGGTCACCTTCATTTCGTCAGTGACCCCGTCCCGTCTGCACCTCCTCTCTGCCCAGTCCTTGGCTTCTGTAACGGCCGACTGCAAAGCCTGATCTGCTCTCATCTCCTCCTCCTTCCCCCCTTCCACGTTTATCTTCAGCCTGGTCTCTTGATTGCAGCGGCTGTAGTCCAGGACGGCCGTCACCACAGACCTGTCTCCAGACATCCGCTCCCATCTCCAGAGGAACTGGAGGTACCTTGGCCTATATCCATATAGACCGTTGCTGCGCACCATGGCCGGAAAAAAAAAAACCTTTGACAGACAGTATTCGTTACTGGCTGCCAACTCCAGGATAGCCACGGCTGAACACTCAGAGCATGAACGTGCGCAATCGGACGGTCTCCCGCACGCTCACCACGCCGGTTGGCCAGTACTCGGCGTAGTGAGATCGCTCATGTCACAGTGGCCAAAAGCCAGTCCCCCTTTCTTTTTATAGGGTCGCTACTTACCGCGATCCCCGTGCTCTGAATGAGGGACTCGAGTAATCTTTAGAATTCAGTTTATTAGCGATCTGTAATTCTGAAAATAATAAAATGAAATAGAATTACAAATAAAATAAGGAGAAACGAAGCAAGAGACCGAACACCAACGGTCGTAGTACACGTGGACCTTTTGCTATCAGTCCCTTTCACTTCGCCTTGCTGCGGAGTGATTGGGACCCTGAAATGGTGGTCCCATAATGGGATACCAGCCAGCAGCCTCTCTCCTCCAAAGGGAGTCACCGGGCTACAACTAACGGGTACCCGTGTCCGATGGCAAGGAGGGGGCTCATGTCCTCTCACAGGCGGTGACGAATCTCCTACCGATGGCCGCGGGTGCTCCTGGTTTGGGGTCCCATTAATCCAGCGATTAGATGTTCACGTCAGCAATGAGTCGAATGCGAAGGGTCTGGCCACCAGTCTGCAGTCAAGGTTCGAAAATGAACCGTTGATTCCCAAGCGACGTGACTGGGCGGGGGAACTAGAATTCGTAAGGCTAAAAAGAGGAGGATTGATCAGACTAAAGAAATAATAAAGGAAAACAGCTTTGCAGAATTCCTAGCGCCACAACTGTCAAGGGCCATCATATCTAGCAGTTCTAAAGTAGGGGCCCGGATTCAAGCAACAATACAAAACACAGCCCCGTTTCTATTTCTTTTTTTTTTTTTCCTTTCATTTTCTCCTTCGTGCCCTCGTAGTCACTGCACTCATCCCAGAATCCGGTCACGGGGACTCGGCGTGCAGTTGGGAGGGCCATCTCCCGTTTTCACTGTTGTGTCCTTAGATGACAGCGACCACAGTATGCAGACATTTGGTACGCAGCGGAGGGCTGGGACACCGCACCCTCCGACAGCGGGCCTGAGGCTTGCTGGGGGCCTAATCCCAGAACGCTTGCTTGCCCGTGAAGGGCCTTTGCGGGGCTCAGTCCTCGCAACAGTTACTTAAAAGAACATCAAGCTTTGGCGCTCTTGGAGGCTGCAGAGGGCACATGTTTCTGATCAAGGAACTGAAAAGAGCATCATGAAAGGAAGCTGTCTGAGTAAGGCCTCTGAGTGGTGCGAAGGTCAGGGAGAACAAAACGAACTTGGTGATGATATGGGACGCTGGACCTGTTTTCCAGCAGGTGTTGCTACCCAGCAATAAGTTCAGACCCATGAGCACTGGAGTCCTGGAGCTGCTCATACCACCTCAGGAGACCACCCTTGTCGAGGTTTTTTCTCAAAAGAAGAGAAAATAAGAAAAGGTCAGGGCGAACAAAATGTCACCAAGTGGTCTGCTTATGTAGGAATTGAAATTTCTTCCATGTGTTGGTGTTCTCTTTGCAGGTATCCAAAATGGGCAAGATGCACACCCAAAATTCATGCGATGTGAAAGCTGACGACCTCCGGCAAATGTTTCTTGCCATGACAGAGGAGGTGAGACTCATGCCAGATTGATGATGGCATGGCAGTAGCACTATCCTGAATATAATTACTCTCTCTCTCTCTCTCTCTCTCTCTCTCTCTCTCTCTCTCTCTCTCTCTCTCTCTCTCTCGCAATTTGGTACCTATGCAAAGCCTTGACACATTGTTCTTTCTTGAAGTAGCATCCTGGGCTTGCGTAATCCACTTCAGCCCGGATCTCTTTGAGCTGGCTTTCAGCAATGGAAAGGACTTATCGTCTCCCTTCGCCCTCATCCTCTTGTTTCTTCCTCATCTGAATCAAAAGAGTCAAGTCTTGTCTCTTTGTTTGCTGGTTCGCTACAGTTTCTGGACATTCAGATGTGCTTTTGTCTCCTCCAGGATGTCTTTGTTCAGTGGTTAATTATTTGGTGTCTTCTCCTTGGCTTCCTTCCTTTCCTGTGCGGATAAAATTTTCAAAGAATTTGTGAGAACATGGTTCCATCGTGCATGTAAAGACTCGGGAATGTCATGCAACTTGATGCAAGGGGTCGTACTACACGTGCGACCACTGAGTGTATCAGAGGTGGTGCAGAGAGGTCATGAGGGAGGAGAGGATGTTACGCGCGGATGCACACTGACGAAGCTGAGCGCGTTGAACAGGGAGTTTGTCACACCTTATGCGACCATTCAGAGCTTCTAGGTGGTCATCAGGTGCCCTGACCTATGCAGGTCTTGAAGACCTCTTCGGCAGTGTGGAAGCTCTAGAGGTTCAACAGGAACAGGCCATGAGGCAGTGGCATCATAGAGCAATCCATGGAAAAGGAAGGGGGTGGAAAGAGGGCTCTGCGAAGTGCTTGAGCTCCTTAACATTGTTTCCCTTTGGTTAGATGCGGTGGGGAACTCGTCGGCACCCATGATTTCCTCTTTTGTGGGACAGCATCCTCCTTGAGGAAGGATCCAGGCTCAAGAGGTTAGACAGTCTGACATTGGCGGAGCAGCACGTTATGTACCTGGGGGTTTGATCTCTGGCGATTTTAAAGCCCCCTTCTGTCCCTCAGACCCATCACTGAGGTAACTTGCTGGTAGTACCATCACTCTTTCTTTCCCTACTGTGACAATAGATATCGAAATGACAGGGATTTGACAACGAGCACCATGAAGATGAAGAGCAATGGGAGGGAAAGCAACAGAACAAATGGGCTTTTGTTAGAGAGAATTGTGAAGGTTGGCTTACAACAACCAGCTCCCTTTGTGGTATTCGGTGCTGCAGGTCAGAGTGATTATTGTGAAACTAGCAGATAGGTTGCACAATATGAGGACGCTTTCGCACATGCCCTCACGAAAGCAGGTTTGATTCTCATGCCCAGTTCTCATAGCGAAAGTGGCTATAGTCTTTGCTTTTCGTCCCATCCTACTCACTGAACGTCCATTCTTATGACAGTCATGGAGACGAGACTGTTGTAGTCACAGCCTCCATCCTTGTTCATCATTGCGGTCATCACATTGTTCTCAGCTTCGTTATGGAATCTTGACCAATCATCGTCATTCCCATTATAGTCACCGATCATTGTCATTGCTGTCATTGTCATCCTTGTCATCATCATGGTTATTGTCGATGACATCATCATCATCATCGTCATTGTCATCATCAATTTCAATAATCATCTAAGCGCCACCATTGTGATCATCTATCGTTTTAGTTTTGCTCTCCATGTCCTTATTGAAGTCCTTATCGCCATCGTTGCTTCCCTTGCCATCCTTTTCCTCACCTTCTATTGTATCTTTGTCTTTGTCTGTGTTCTCGTCCTTGCCCTCGCCCTCTCCCTCACCCTTATTCTTGGCTTGCCCTCTCCCTCGCCCTCATCTTTGTCCTCGTCCTTATCCTCAGCTTTGTGCTCATCCTCATGCTCATCCTTGTCCTGATTCTTATCCCTGTCCTTGTTCTGTCATCCTTTTCCTTGCTAAACTGTATCCTCTTCTTGTCTGTTCTTTTTGGTCCTCTTCCTCGTAGTCCTGAACCTTTTTTTTTTTTTTTTTTTTTACATTCCTACGCAGTGAAACGGTTTCACCTATGTCATGTTACAGATGCAGATCCCAGGGTTCGATCCCAGGACCTTCCCCCCCTTCCCTTGTACAGTACCGTGGACCCCTGTGTATTTGAACTCTCGACCTGTCCCTGAAAGTGGTCTTGCAATAACCCGTTTCATTATGCCGTGTTACAGGGCTAAGGGGCGCACAGGCAGCGACCCCGGGTTCTGGCCGTGAGGACGAAGGGGTACAGTCAAAGTCAAAACGGACCAAGCCCAGGCCACCAGTCCGACACACTCACTTGTATGCAGGTACCAAGAAGGCAACAGGACCAAGTGGAAGTCTGCAACTGTACACAATCCAGGCCCTTGGCTGTGAGTCAATCTGAGTCACCTTGGGTGGGAGACCCGAGGCCAGTCTGCCTCGTCATACACTACATAAGGCTTGGTCTCCAGGGAGTCAACATTCACTCTTGCTATGCTGCCTTGACGCTGGCTCGACTCTGACTCGACGCTGGCTCGACGCTGGCTCGACGCTGGCTCGACGCTGGCTCGACGCTGGCTCGACGCTGGCTTGACGCTGGCTTGGCGCTGGCTTGACGCTGGCACTGTGGACGATGACGCGGGACTGAGGCGACATGCTGGCGCTTCCTCTGTTGGCGCCAGCCTCTGCTGATGCGACGCATGCCACCTGTCTTCATTGCTGATGTGGCGCGTGGCACCTGTCTTCATCTCTGATGTGGCATTGGCCACACTGTCCACATTGGGTGATTGGCCGCGACAAGGAGGGAGATGGGGATCTGTGGATGATTGAGGAACGGGTTACTTACCTGAGGTTGATGTCGATGTTGTGCGCTGCTGATTGTCTCCATTGTCTTCACGAGAGAGCAGTGCCACGTGGCACTTCTATGTGATCAGGACTTGTCAGACTCGTTACTGTACTGTTTGATGACGTGGAGGCGAGGGGAAGCCCGGAGAAGAAGTGGGTAATGTTGGGCTACTCTCCTGCTGGTAATTGATTCTCTCTTCCACCCACTTACTGTCTGTTCCCCCCTCCACTCTCTTCGTCTACCGGTAACGAGACATTGTATCAGAGGTCACATTCATGATTATTGGAGACATTGTCCAGATATGAGTTGTCTTGCACTTCGACATCTGATGTTGCATACTTGTGATTACTTCAACAAGTATGGGCAGAACCAAGAGATCATCCAATATAGGATGAGCATGTATGCAGCGGAAGTCTGATAAATGGACTGACTCACATAGACTGACTCGTACAGATATCACTCAACACACAAACAATCATGAGATGGTGGGGTCTGAGCCAATCATAGACGATGCTCAGGCCCCGTACAACCATACACAGATGAAAGGTGGGAGGAGAGACGAAGGGAGTGGGAGGTGTAGGCAGCACCAGATGTCACCGAGATAGAATCCAGTAGGTCACCGATATGGTAGTCCAAAATGTCATCGAACAAGATCAAAATGTCGTGGACAATAAGTCACCAATGTCGGAGGTACAGAGTCCTAATGTAACCGGTGTCCAATCTGTGATGCCGCCGAGTATCAACCCCAACAATCTCCAAGTCTCGAATCCGGTAAGTACCACAGCCTCTTACCACCGAAGTCCAACACTGATCTCTGTCCAACTAGTGTCAAGTCTCCAATCTGAAGAAGAAGACGAAGTCTGAAGAAGAAGAAGAAGAAGTCTGAAGAAGAAGAAGAAGAAGAAGAAGTCTGAAGAAGAAGAAGAAGAAGAAGAAGAAGAAGAAGAAGAAGAAGAAGAGAACAGAGGAGGAGAGAGGTGAGGAGGAGGGGAGCCAGGGACCGTGGAGGGAGGAGAAGACCTCACCCCCGAGTACCTGGCCTGCTGCAACTGACTGAAGCCGAAGTCGGCTATGGCTGCCCGCTGCCTGGCTCCTCGCTCGCTGCTGCTGCTGCGCTGCTGCGGCACCTCCCGGCTTGCGCTGAAAATAGCGCAGCGTTACTGCTCCGCTGTAACTGAAACGAACTGGCGCTACCGCAGCGTCCAGTTGCTCGATGCCTCGAAGTGAGGCCGGCCGGTACTAAGTACCGGTGGGGCAGAGGCCGGCCTCAATGCTGCGAGGCCTGGCCGTGATCTGAACCGTCCAGATTGACGATTCAGATCGGATCGGCGGGCGGCAGCCTCAAAAGCGCCGCCAGGCCCAAAACGAGAATATCGTTTGGGCCTGCCCGTCGGTCTGGTCCAAAATGTGGCCTTTCGGCCTGCTGTACCCCCAAGTCTGGGCCTTTAGGCCCTACTGTGTCCCCTCGGCCCTAAGTCGGGTCCGCTAGGGGGCCCGTGTGGCGTCGAAGATGTAACATCTGATGAGTATCTTCCATTCTGGGTTCATTACAATTTGGTATCAGAGCATACCTTCTTCGTCGTGATCTGCTGTCAGGGGCCACGTAGCGCACAGGTAAGTGGAAGGTGCTGCAAGTGTCAGGGACGAAACGCGTTTATAAACGCGTGCAATTGATATTGCACGTCTAGACATTGAGTGCCACACGTGCGTGCAGCCTCCCTTGAAGATGATGACGTGGACACTGTGAAGAAGAAGACGGTGATATTGCTTATGTGGCGCTTTGTTGCTGACGTGGCATTGGGATACCGGCGAAGAGCATCGGTGTCAATAGGCTGACGTGGTGCTGGTTAGGCGAGAGAGAGTGTGGATATTGGGACTGCTGGCGTGGCATGATGCCTATGTGGCATCGTACTACTATTGGCAGGGCATTGTCTGACGTGGCACGTACGTGTGTTGTGATTGCCTGCTGACGAAGCGCTCCACACTTTGAATCTGCGTGGCATACCAGTGTTGGACGTGTTGGCAGACCGTGCATTGCTGACGTGGCATCCCTCTCGAAGACCTTCCAGGTCATTGATAGAGTCTGCCACGTCAGCATCAATGACCTGGAAGGTCTTCGAGAGGGATGCCACGTCAGCAATGCACGGTCTGCCAACACGTCCAACAGCTGTAGGTGAGGTGTGGATACTTGCACTTGTGTGCTGACAGGCGGTACAACTTCACGATTGCAGTAGTGCCACACATCAGCTATTGTGTCTGGCTGCATTGACTCTGCAGATGGTACAGCCATAGAGGAAAGAAGGCTGACAATTGATTGTTGTGGGTTGTGTTGGCTGACGTACTCAGTTGTGTTGGCTGCGGTTCTGTGGTTGTCTTCCATACTCACCTGTGTGTTGTGTCTTGATCACAGTGGCCGTGACTGCAGTGCCTGTGCACTCTCTGTAGGACGTCATCACACGTAGGACAGACAGCAGGCTAGAAAATAGAAAATTAATTGAGATCTGTTTCTTCCATGGTAACCGACCGGATGTCCGGACCGGTTTCCAGACATTATGCAGGGGTCCGATGTCCAGTCCTGGACGTCCGGAACCGGGCCCCCCAATGAAAAATCAGAAAAAAAAAGGGGCGGCCAAGGACACTATTCGGGTCTTCGGCGGACCCGGAAAAATACTGGGCCGATTTTTGTGTGTCTTTTCGCCCTACCGGACATTGGTCGAAGGCCGGACCCACCAGTCTGTGCAGACTCAGGTGGGGTGGCGGGAGGCAGGGGCAGCACTTTCAAACTGGCCGTTTTTGAATCTCGCGGGCGCGATGTCTACTGCCCGTCACGTCCCCCCTGCAGCCCCGCAGCCATCCACGTCCCCCCTGCAGCCCCACAGCCATCCACGTCCAGCCCTCGCCGACAAACCAGCCAGCCGCCGCCAACGTCCAAGAAGCAGGTCAGTCTCTCTCTCTCTCTCTCTCTCTCTCTCTCTCTCTCTCTCTTTCTCTCTCTTTTCCAGGTTTGTCCTTTCTTCCGGCTTTGTCCTTTCTTCGGCGGCGGGAGCTTCGGGAGGAGGTTCAGGGAGGGAGAGGGGAGGTACGCAGTGGGAGGAAGAGGCTCAGGGAGTGAGGGATGGAGACCGGCGGGTAGGGTCGGGAAAGATGGGGGGTTGGGATGGAGATTGGCGGGAAAGATCAGGGAGGTCCGGGAGGAGGTTCGGGGGAAGGTGTGCAGTGGGAGGAACAAGGTTCGGGGAGATGGGGGGGTTCGGGGAAATAGGGRGGAAGAGGGAAAGATGGGGGGATAGGAGGTTCGGGGAGATTGATTGATTGATTGATTGATTGATTTGTTGTTGTTGTTGATCTTTTGTAGTACACTATTGTCGTGCTCCAATCTCTTGAACTTTCAGGGAGATAGGGGGAAGAGGGACAGATGGGAGAGGGGAGGCGTGGAGTGGGGGGAAGGAGGCTCGAGGAGGGAGGGATGGAGATTGGCGGGGAGTCGGGAAAGATGGGGGAAACAAGCGGAAGAGGGTCGGGATGGGGACTGGCGGGTACGAGGTTTGGGGAGGTCTAGGAGGAGGTTCGGGGAGGGAGGGAGAAGACGCGGAGTGTGAGGAACGAAGTTCGGGGAGGTCCGGGAGAGGGACAGGGGGGATACGAGGTTCAGGGAGATAGGGGGAAGAGGGACAAATGGGAGAGGGGAGGTGCGGAGTGGGGGGAAGGAGGCTCGGGGAGGGAGGGATGGAGACTGGCGGGCAGTCGCGAAAGATGGGGGGGACGAGCGGAAGAGGGTCGGGATGGGGACTGGCGGGTACAAGGTTCGGGAAGGTCTGGGACGAGGTTCGGGAAGGGAGGGGGAACACGCGAAGTGTGAGGAGGTTCGTGAAGGGAGGGGGAACCCGTTCTCCCTACGGTCCGAATATCTCCCCCTTTAATGATCTGGTACATCTCCTTTTTAATATACGTGATTGAGCTTTGGACATGCGCGCACAAAATGTCCTGCTGCGGTGCAATACTTGCATTGCTCATTAGCGGGGTCTCTCCGGCCGAATCCTCGGTTGGCTACTCCTGCCGGAACTACGGCTTCTTGGGGAGGAAGGGCGGGTCAGGATACTTGCGCCTGCATAACCATCAGCGCGTTCTCCACCCTTTAAATCTTATTGTCGACTTCGTGCACACGCTCATGTGGACTTTCAATCCCCCTTTTTACCTTGTCCCCCGTCCTACTGGTCAGATCTATGACTTCCCCTTCCTTAAGCAAGGCCAATGTTTCGGTCACTACTGTCTTCTCAGCCAGATCCGTTACCATACTGAAATCGACATCCCTGGTGTTTACAAATTTGCTCGTCTGTTGGTAAGCCGACAGGATCTTGTCCTTGTCGATCTCGGAGAACTACCTGAGGAAGTACTTGCTTATTATCCGGTCCGTAACCCCGGGGATCCTTAGTGCTACTAGGGTAAACTCTCGTAGGAAGTCGTTGTACGTTGCGAAGTTCTTCCTTTGAACTGCCGCTAAATCGGCCTCTGTTGCCATTTTCTCTGCTCCCAGGTACTTCCTCATCATTACATCCCGGGTTTCCTTCCAGGATCGGCTCGCGGCTACGATGGCCATTATGTCTCGTCCCAGACTCAATAACACATGTTGCCCTAGGTGGTCCATCTTTTTTTCTTCGGTCCATTTCAACAACGCAACTAGGTTCTCGTAATGTGTTAGGAACTCTGTGATGTTCGCCCCATCAATTGTCAACTTTTTCTTAGCGTCTGTGAGGTAGCCCTGGTTTTTGTTTAGTGCTCGTGCAAGGGACGACACTATCTTCCTGAGGCCGCCTTCGGAGCTATTGGCCTCGCCCGCCGTGCTGGTATCCTGTCCCTCCTTGCCGACCCTGTGTCCTTCTCTAGTCTTTGCAGTCCCCTTCGGGTCGAACCATCCCAACGCCCTTTCCTTAAGGCTCCAAAGCCCTTCGCACCCTCGCATTGCTGCTGGCGTGGTCGGCATGCGGCTAGCCCTGCTTTTTATGGCTGGTGGATTTGTAGTTTTCTCCGCTTCCATCCCCGGGGAGTTCTCTCTCTCCTTCCTCCTCTTGCTTGGTGTCCCTCCGCGATCCCTATCCTTACTCCCTTGTCTACTCCCATCTTGGCCGGTTTTCCGCTCGTCCCGCGGTTTTTCCCGCAGGGGTTCTTCCTCGTTCCTAGTCGTCATTTCCTCAATCAATCTTGCCTTATACTCCGCGGTCCTCTTTTCTATTTCTGCTAGTTTGCGCCTCGCATCCGCGACTCTCACTTTCTTAGACACAACTCCGTTTGAATTCCGAGGACTTGTCCCGTCCTTATTTCTACCCCCCTTGGTCTCTTGGGTCCCTTGCTTGCTTCCTTCGACTTTCACCGAGCTCTCTCCCGAGGAGATCTCTTTCCTGTTCTCCTTGGTACCATCTGGATTTATCGATTCTCTGTCCTTCTGACCCTCCTCGCTTTGTACGGCGTTGCCTCCTAAGCCTGGTCCTCCCTCGCTCCTACGATTAGCTGTCTCATCTTCCGTCGCCATTTTGCCTAGTTCTGCATAAACCAGAGGATTCCCCAGGACACAGGGAGCACGAGGCATTTAGGTTCCATAGGTTTTGGTTTCTTTGGCTTAGCTTATTTCGAGAGTAGCCCCGTCCCCATTTATGTCCTCTGATCGCTTCCCTAAGAGTCGAGGAATGTGACTTAGTCCCCCTTATGACAGGCTCGTTTAGAGTGCCCAGTTTGCCGTGCCGGCACGTAGGAATTTTGGTTGGGCTTCCCGTTAGGAAAAGTTCCCGAGCAGTATTCCCTGTTCAACTTCTGGGGTCATGGCGATCATTATGAGTCTATCCTTCCCCCCTTATCTCGTAGCGCGTTCTTGACCGTCCGGGTCCGAAGGTCTTCCCTATTTCCATCGGTGAACCCCTGTAGAGGAATATACTTAATTTGCCCTATTGGCTTGCCTCCGGGTGCTAGTCCCGCTCTCGTCCTCGTGGCCCTTCCGGTTCGGTAGGTTCCTCTAATAGTTGAGCCACCTTTGCCAAATAACTCTCTCCTATCTCGATTTCCCTCCGAATTATGTGCTCGTATTTCGCCCAGGCTAGCCGTGGCAACCCAAATATCAGGATATTAATAACCTCCAGTAATTCATGGGCCCGGTTTCCCCAGAACGGCCCATGCTCCACAGCAACGTCATAGAACATCGTGATGGTTTGATGGGGAAGTGGTCTACCCAGATTATTGCCGAGTCTGCCAGATCCTGCGCCCTTGCGAGGCTCCTGAAGATGAGGTCTATCATGAATCGGGGGACCCGGCATCTCTGTGGGGTGGTCGGTGCCCTGAACTCCCTCCAACCCCTTATTTCCACCCTGGTGAGTAAGCCCACATTCCTTCTACCCCTGATTGATTGGCCTATCAATGTCAACGCCTGAGCGGCCCTTCGAAAGACTGATGCCAGCTCGTGACCTTGTGCTATCTCCACCCCCAGCTAGTGCCAGCCGATCTCGGGTAGATACATGGCCCGGTAACTTTTAAATTGGAAAACAAATCATCCCTAGGCCCTCGGTTGAATCTCATCCCCGTCCACCGACATTCCACCATCATGAAGGAGCTGTCCCTTCCCAAGGTCACGGCCCGCCATTCCACGTCGAATCCCCGAACGTCGCAACTTGACGGAAGGGACACTTCCCATCCTCTGTCGTTATTCCAGGGCAGGCTGGGGTACCGGGGCTGGCGTACTGTTTGAACATATCTTGCCGCCATTGCTGTTTTGGTGATTTCCTTCATAGCCCACACAGAGAGGATTACGGCCCGTTTTTCAGCAACTGCCCATCCTCCTGTCGTTTCCTTTTCCGCTTATGTCCCCTTTCCTCTTTTCTGTCATGTGTCCCACATCTGCGCCCACAATGGTCGGACACCTTCCCTTGTTTCAATCTCCTCGCATGCCCTGCTAAACTAATGTACAAGCCCCTATCTTATGTTACTCCCTAGTTTACATGCACCTTTCATACTTCGACCTCCTCACGACGCTCGATTTCCCGGTCCTTTTAATCGAACCACAGTACTTTAAACAATTTAAAAACATCATCTACGTAGGATGGAGCGGCCGCCGCCTCCCAACTAACTATAGCGTCCCAGGCTTCCGCATCTACCTCTAGGCGATCAGACTTACCTATTCTCAGGATAGCGAGAAAGAGGTCCTGTAGAATTCCTCAGTCAACCAGGCACACTAAGATGTGCTCAAAACCCCCAAACCACTCGACCACGAACTCAGGCACCCAAGTCGTTGTTCGCAGGTCGGGAGACTTGAGTTCCTTCCATCCCCCCATCACAACCCTACTAATGACTTCGTCCCATCCGTCGTTGGCGAACCTCTCGCCCTCCCTTCCGGTCGCGCCTCCGAATTCCCTAGAAGCCACATAGGATCCTGTCCCGTTGCTATCATAGTGCAGAATAGGCGCCATCCGTCTTCGGAGAGAACAACTATTCCGACCGATTCCACTCTGCCTTCCACTATCTCATCCCAACCTTCCGCTTCCCTTATTGGGTTCCAAATCCGCTCTACCCATACGTATGGTAGTCCCGGGCCAACTTCAAATCCGACCCAGTCGCACGTGGTCCCTCTCCATTCGTTTTCTGCTGGTATAGGCATTTCTATTCCCCCTCTGAGTCGCCTTGGTTCCCATCCCTTGAAAGTGCAGTCCATCAGCAAATTTTCTCTAGTCATCTTTCCCCGTCCTGCACAATGCCAGGCCACTCGGTTTCCCTAAGTAAGTCCCCCACCTTGGAAGTCCCAATCCTCTATCTCATCCCCTTCGTCCTCGTCACTGAAGTCGTCCAGGAATGTCTTCCCTAGTGCCACATTCCTGTAGACTATCCCCCAATGCACAGAGCTAGGGACGAAGACATTGTCTATGCTAAAGGCGGTTTAGCATCTCGGCCAGCTCCCCCGCCCAATTCCCTTCAAACGGTCCCATTTCCACCTACAACCGGAAGAAGTCATGCCTGGTGCACTGGTATAGCCGAGGGTCGTCATGGACTGGCATATCTATACTAGCCTGCTCCGGGTTCCGAAGACCTCATCCACCAGGAAGGGAGGTAGCACACATCGCATGGTCCTGACGGGTCGCCTCACGCTTCCTCTATCCCCGAGTTCCACTCACACATCTACCATTTCCATTTCTATTTCCGCCCGCTGACATGCAGCCCATACAACCTCCCTCTCTGCCTTCCTAAACAATTCGTCCGGCGTATTCCCTAGCACCAAATCTATGACCATAGCGTTCTCTCCATCTTGCGACAAGTAGACCCACCCCCGGGCTTCCACCGTTACTCGGAACTTTAAATTCATTAAGCTTGGCGACAACCTTGTCAAGCTGACATTAGTCCATATCGTTTATATCCAAAGGAACGCATCCTCCTCTTCCAGCATTACGGTTTGATATGCTGGCTCAAGATCTGTCCACATCCCATCTTCCGGGAGGACGACCGATACCCCATCCTTTACATCTACGGGCATTTTCGGACCACTGGTATAGATCGAGGATGACAACCACCGCACCATCTTGTTTCCGACACCCGACCCTTGCTTCCATAAGAGTACCAAACGGTCCTCCCGGTCAGGTCAACCCACGTTCTAGATGAGAATTATTTCAGACCCCTCATCAAGTCTCCCTATTTTACCTCCCCATTCCTAAGTACCACCCTCCCCACCGTACCCTCGGTCGGCCACCCATTTCCCAACATTCCTTTTCTTGGTTCCATTCTGATTGACCTCTATCCTACTCTCTTCCAATCATATCTCACTCGTGTAGACTTAGATGGGGGAGGTGAGAATAAACTTAGAATTATACCCCGTCCAACAGTCCAAGCTTATTCAGCCATTACAGAGGGGGAATACATAAAAAAAATCAGGCAATCTCACATACGGGTCGGTCATGTCCTCACCGGCCTTATCCCAATATGGTCTCTGCGCTGGTACTATCGGCAGAGTTTTATCCCATACCTCAAGCGCAACTTAACCGTCGTGAGGGCGGTACCCAGGCTCCGGCACAGGGTGTTACCCCTCTCCATTCGCCCAAAATACCCAATCCCGTTTTGCTGCTCTTGCATACCGGGAATCACCCCGCGCACCCCGTTAGGAGCAATATCAACCGTCCGGGCATTCACTTCCATCGGTCAGACAAGAATCAGCCTTTTTCGAGCCGGGAAGCTACTAATCGTCTCCGAGGTCCCATCCTTGCCCCGCATGCAGTGGTATTCCCCCCGCCAGCCAACAGGCTAAGCCCCGCCTAAGGAGACGTTTTGCACCCCGCCCGAGCAAGATCATCGAGCCATGCTCGGACCGCCCAGTGAGAATGCTACTAATCAACCGGCCAGACAAACTCCTGTTCGACAGCTCGGTGGCCCGATGTCGAGCGCATTGGTCCGGCACCGCACGAAGCAGCGCGAGACCCTCCTGCTGCTACTTATGGGCAGAACCGAATGAATCTCCCGCTAGAACACGGGGAGATACATTACTAGTTCGAGGCGCCCCCTCTTTTACACACAGCACCTTACTAACATAACTCGAAATCTGACCACTAACCTCCAAATCCAACATCGCCATCATACTCGCGCCGCCCCAAAACCCCTATGTACCTCTTTGGTTTACTCGATTCCGCGCGGAATGGAGAAGTATCATCGTTTTCCCTTTCATCATCTCTCTACACCGGCATAGCTGCGCACCTACTTTTATTTTATCACTAATTCCACTAACTTGCTACTAATTCCGCCACTGGAACTGGATTCGCCCTACTGAAAAACGTTGGAATAGACCTTTCTCCCACCCGTTTTCATCAAGAAACGTGTGGGATCGATACTTTCTCTCCTCCGTCCTTCGCATGTACCTAACGCGGGAACCCATCCGGGTTCATTCGAACCCCCCCCCCCCCCCCCCCCCCCCCCCCCCCCCCCCCCCCCCCCCCCCCCCCCCCCCCCCCCCCCCTTCACTGCGCCCGCTGCCTCACTGCCTGCTACCTCCAACTAGCGGGTGCCCCTAGCCTCACTGCCTGCTACCTCCAATTAGCGGGTGCACCTGCTGCCGAGCCCGCTACCTGCCATCTCCAACTAGCGGGTGCACCTGGCGCGCCCCACCGTCAAGGCTCGCCCCGCCACTCACCTCTGCCAGCCCCGCCTTCTACCTCGCTGCTCCGCTTCAACGCTCGCTGCCTAGCCTTCTCCCTCACTCGCTAGGGTTCCGCTCCACCCCGTTCACCAGCCCAGTGCCAGTCGCTTGCTCCGTCTCACTGCTGCACAGTGCCGCCCGCTCCTGGTCTATTTCACCCGCGGCTAACCCGTGCCCTCTATTCATGCCTTCGCAACTACCCGGCGCCGTCCGACCAGACCCACACTCGTCGCCCCGTGGTGCTGCGCTGCCTTTCCTCCCCTGTCATACATACCCGACGCTGATCCCGCCCCGGGTTCATACACCCCCCCCTTTTCTTGCTGCCTTCACTTACCTTTGTCCTCCGCTCCGCTGTCTTTGGCAATAGGGTGCAACCGGCACGCACCCGCGCCCAGGTCCAACCTTTTCGACAGTCCCAGTTGCTCCTCCAGCACTGGCTACTGGGCCATTTGGGTAGCCCCCAACCCCTATACCGGGGGTCGATGAATGTTGCACGTGATTGCAATGCAGTAAGCCCTCCCCACCCTCGTTGGCGACTTAAGCCCACGTGTGGTCGTTACGGGGTTCCCTGCAGCCCGCAGCTGGTCGCGGCATCGCGGCGGTCTCACACCAACGCCCCTTACCGCTTTTTTCCAGTGCGCCCAAGTGCGACCCACCACCTTCCGGGCTCCAAACGGCCATGCTCACACTTAAACCCTTCACCCTGGATCGCGGCTGGTGGGCGTGGCGTCCACAAAAAGCGTCCCACCGCTTAGACTCTCCTCCGTTTCGTGGCCGATCGCCCACAAGCTCACTAAAATGGGGTGCGTGCTTGACTCCTTGGTTGCCGCGACAGCCACCCGAGGTCAGTGTCGCGCCCGCCCTTAAGATTAGTCAAAACATAATTAGTACGTGATAAAGGCAAGGATCATGATAATAAGATACTCAGAAATAATTCACTCATCAGAAGGCAACGGACGAGAAAGGGACTACCGCAGGCCCTATCCCGACGTCGCCAGCGGCAAAACCAAGGGGGGATAGCCTCGTCGGGCCCTTCGTGCCACCCTGAAGTTTCCGTGCCGCCGCTGCCCGACCTCGATCCCTGAACGCCTCAGATAAAAGTCCGATGACGTAACCAATAACGCTAGGCCCGAGTCTAAGCCCAGCTCCGGCGGACGCCTGAATAAACGGGCACTGCGCGACGCGCCAACTACCAAAACGCCTTCAGAAGTCGCATTGTTGTCGACGCCGCCCTTCGAACGTACGTACAGGTCACGGGCAAGCACCTCAATCAACGGGACCTAATCTTTTTAATCCCCGTTTAATCAGAAGAGAAATCACCGTCAGCGATCACGCCGACTCTTCAGCCACCAACAAATAAGAAGATCACGCGCACCTCAAATTCGCGCGTCCTATCGGCCTGTGACTCCGCGCATGCTCAAGTAGCGCATGGTTACGATTCACCGTCAATACCCCATGCCGCCACGCGCGCCCCTCACCCTGACAAGAACCTATGCTCCCGCTCACGCGCGCGCCGTCAGGCGGGCGACACTGCACCTGCGTGACTCGCAAAAAACACGCCAAATACCCTTGTAAGGGTATTTGGTACGACACCGACCTCCGCACACGAAACCCGACGAACTTCAAAGAGAGCGACGTTTCGCAACCCGCACCAGTTGGTGCAAACCTATCCTTTCCTTCCGAAAGGCAGGACACTCAAATCCCATCATGCAAATCCCAAGTCCCAAGTGGGACACACATAATACAAGTGCCTTTCCCTTGGTGCACCCAGCGCCTCCTACCCATAACTCACAATTTCTCTCAGGACAATGAGTGTCACTCCCCCTACTTCCATACACAGTGATTGGTTCCTTCTCGTGATAATCTTCAAAGGTGAGCTAGTTTTCCTACGAGTCTAGCAACTCCCTTCATTCCCTTTCTCTTCATTTGTCTGTCCTTTCATATGAGAGGGGTTGTTCCTTCTTGATAGCCCGTTGTGTTCATGTTGGTTCCTTCAAGCATTTCAATGTGTATAGTGCATGAGCCCAAGAGAGAAGGGCACCCATTCGGTCGGATCACTCTGCCGTGGGATTTTCATCGGACCTCGGCCGAAGCCGAAGGACCAACCGCCTGCCAGGTAACCGGAGCCCTTCTTTCATACAAAGAGGAAGAGTCGACCTGCGACTTGCCCAAAGCTTCCCCGGACTGGCGAACACCAACACTGGACAAAGGAGGGCTAGAGCCATCCCACAAGGAGGTGGCTAATCAAGTGCATAGCATACATGTTTTACCTCTAGGCCTGGCCATGCCATGTGCCCAGCCACTCTCAAATCTGATTCTCACAAGGGAAAGAGCAAGCACAAGTCCAATTTCCTTATCTTTGGTTGTGTACACGTCAATGCGTCGGGCGCCCCCTTCGGAATCGCAAGGGTCAGTTTAACCCCATGCCCATCACCTCCACCATTTTTGTAGGGCTAAACCCCGATAGACTTTCGAGCCTTGGTCGACCCCACTGCGGGTCCCATTTGGCTCGGCCCGCCCACGCTCATGCTCAGGGCGCGGGCCGTTCGCCCCGGGGTCACCCCCACCTAGTGCCTTGAGATGGATGGGGGTGGGCCACTGCGCGAGAGAGCTTTGGCATTGGGGATGTAGCTCAACCATTCACGCCGGGTGGTAGTCTTGCTGGTCGTTCGCCAACGCTGATTTTTTTTTTGATTCTTGGTTGGGTTCTAAAGCAATTGGTCCTTCTAATACGCAGGCAGTCCAGGGGTTCTTTGAGAACTTTTCTTCTCTTGTGTGCAGGCTAAGCCCCATCCTTAGGTCGCGCACCATTTCCCTAAGCATTGCAATTCTATGGCATCATAGGGGTGTGACGATGCCGTCCCCCCCCTCGCCTCTACGCACCCCTCGAGTCTCAATCATCTCACCTATCCTTATTGATGCAGACCCCTTAGTCTTGTCGAGGCCTTTACATGCATGCACAGACAACTTCACATTTCCCTTGGCAAGTTTGTACTTCCCTCTTTCATTTACATTCCAAGACACAAACGCAAAGATCACTTCCATGGATTGGTTTTATGATAAGGGTCCCATAGCCCCTTTGGCCTTTCTTCCTTTTCCCTTTGCCGCCCGGTTTCTTCGGCCCTATCCCGCTCAACGCATCCCAAACCTTTACTTACCTGCACAATCCCACACAAAGCAAAGATCGGTACAATCCCCCATTAGGGGTCAACACATAGCCCTTCCTGCATGCCTATCTTTCCTTTCCCTTAGGCTTCTCTTTGTGCTCAATCAGCCCATTCTCTTCTTGAAGTCATGCAGTTGGGGAAATGGTTGAGTCAAACTTAGCTTTCAATTATAATTTTTCCCGGACTTCGCCTCCTCCCAATCTTTCAAATGTCCTTTCCTTTTCCTTCTTGGTGGCTAAGGGACCGACTATCCTTCCCTTGCCCTTTTTTTCCACCAAGTGAGGCCTGATTTTCCTTTAACCGTTTGTCCCCTGGGAAGAAGGGTTAGTCACATGCCAAGTGAGGGGAAGGGGGAGCGAGGGCAAGATGAAGAGGGAGAGAGAGAGAGAGAGAGAAAGAGGGAGGGGGCAAGAGAGAGAGAGAGAGAGAGAGAGAGAGAGAGAGAGAGAGAGAGAGAGAGAGAGAGAGAGAGAGAGAGAG
>BFEA01000168.1:893498-925647 GCA_003427395.1 Chara braunii | reverse complement strand
TTGAGCATGAGATCATCAATGGAAGAATCAGAGCACTACCTACTACTATGTGAGTGAAAAGCAAGAGATAGAGTAGACCAAATCACAAGTTTTGAACATGAGATCATCCATGGAAGAATCAGAGCACTACCTACTACTATGTGAGTGAAAAGCAAGAGATAGAGTGGACGAAATCACAAGTTTTGAGCATGAGATCATCCATGGAAGAATCGGAGCACTACCTACTACTATGTGAGTGAAAAGCAAGAGATGGAGTAGACCAAATCACAAGTTTTGAGCATGATATCATCCATGGAAGAATCGGAGCACTACCTACTAGTATGTGAGTGAAGCAAGAGATAGAGTATACCAAATCACAAGTTTTAAACATGAGATCATCCATGGAAGAATCAGAGCACTACCTACTACTATGTGAGTGAAAAGCAAGAGATAGAGTAGACCAAATCACAAGTTTTGAGCATGATATCATCCATGGAAGAATCGGAGCACTACCTATTAGTATGTGAGTGAAAAGCAAGAGATAGGGTATACCAAATCACAAGTTTTGAACATGAGATCATCCATGGAAGAATCGGAGCACTACCTATTACTATGTGAGTGAAAAGCAAGAGATAGAGTAGACCAAATCACAAGTTTTGAGCATGAAATCATCCATGGAAGAATCGGAGCACTACCTACTAGCATGTGAGTGAAAAGCAAGAGATAGAGTAGACCAAATTACAAGTTTTGAACATGAGATCGTCCATGGAAAAATCGGAGCACTACCTACTACTATGTGAGTGAAAAGCAAGAGATAGAGAAGACCAAATCACAAGTTTTGAACATGATATAATCCATGGAAGAATCGGAGCACTACGTACTACTATGTTTGTGAAAAGCAAGAGATAGATTAACCTCTAGGAAGGAGAAAGGCAAGAAGAAGAAGGAGAGGGAGAAGAAGAAGAAGAAAGGGAGGAAGAAGAAGAAAAAGAAGAAGACGAAGAAGAAAGGGAGGAGGCAGAAGGAGGGGAAGACTAAAAGAAGAGGAAGAAAAAGAAGAAGGAGATAATGAAGAAAGAGAAGAAGAAGAGGAGGAAGAGGAAGAAGGGGAAGATGAAGAAGGGGAGGGGGAAGAAGAAGAAGAGGAAGGAGAAGAAGAAGAAGAAGAAGAAGAAGAAGAAGAACAAGAAGAAGAAGAATCTCCTTCTTTCTACTCACCTTCTTGATGTCTTGGAGATGGAGTCTTAACCTTGATGAGGCTTCTTCCTCCTTGCACAAATACCTCATTGGCTATGGCTTCCTTCTTCCTCAAGCCTCTCTCTCCTTCCTCTATTTTCCTACTCTAGCTATGGCAAGCTCCTCCCACTGTGGCTATGGAGTCCTCCCCTCTAGGAGGGCTAATGGGACTCCCTCTAGCCTCTCTCTCCTCCTCACACCCTGGGGGGCTATGGCGGATCACCTCTCTTAGTGCCAACCTCACTACCACTAGCCTTTAGAACTCCTCTCCCTAGCTCATAGTCTCCTCTAAGCTCCCATACTGGCATGGGTTCCCCTCTCCTCTCTCCTAGTGAAAGAGTGCTCCTATGAGCTCACTTGGGCAGCATGGGCACTCCTCATGCAATTGTGAATGTGGCGGACTGAATTCCCAGCTTATGTAGGTTGAAACCAGCAGTCCGGTCAGCCCATGGGCCTCCCCATGTGCCTTGAGGTGAACCGAGGTACCTCGAAGGCAAGATTCCACTACTAGGCCCTTCCGGAGGTACCCGGGCCTCATTTTGGCCAAGTATATGCAGTTTAAGTGATTGGTACCAACTCGGATTCCCTCTTGGCCTCCTTCGGCCTCCTTTTTACTTCCAAAATGCTGGCCCCTTAGGTCTTAATGCCCAAGGGGCAGTTTTACTTGAGAGAAAAAGACCTAGTGGGCCTTTTTCTAAATTTTTTCAATTTCTACCCCGTTTTGGATTGGCCGAGATATTTTCCCATGCAGCAGTGCAGTTTCAGCCTTGGATCTGGCTGAGATCCAAGGCCAACAATATTCTGTGCCACCCCCAAGTAGCCCTTGCTTGAAATTTGAGCCCTAAGTCCACTTTTTCAATTTTTGGTGCATCTGGCTCTCTTTTCAGGCCAAATGCACAATTTCCTCTCTTTCCATTTTTTGTTTCTTTTCATTTTGGGCTGCCACCTCATTTCGGAGCTAGCCGTTTTGAGTTGACCCACAAAAAACGGTTAGTTTCTCTTTACCATGAGATCTGATCTCGAATCCATGGTCCACAAAAAAAACGGCCATCTCCCTTTTGCATTTTCCCTTATTTTCTTTTTTCCTTTTAATTCATATTTTGTGGAGATATAGCCCCAAGGGCCATATCTCTGCATTTTGGATTGCCCTCCCTCATTCTAGGAGGGATGAGGTCACAGTTGGGACCTGCCAGTCCTTGCTATGCAAGTCTTATAGGCCGACACATTCTCCTCCACTCTTTTCTCCCTTTTTGTCTCATTCTCCCTTCATTTTTTTTCATTTTTTTTTCTTTTTCTTTTATTTCAGTTATGACAAGTGTCAAACAGTTGTGCACCCTCTTTCTAGGCCTTGGGACCTCATTCATGGCTAGATTCATGGTTGGTACTTGGTCGTTATATCTCAAATTACAATAATGGCACATTGCCCCCTCCTTGAAAGACCGAGCTTACCTCCGAGGGTGAAGCTGTTTGTTGGAGGGAGGGACCGAAGTCCAAGTGGGAGGGGCAGGCGTTGCAGCTTCCGTGGCTAGCTGTTTCTTCTCATATTTGGCGTACATAAGCAGTGCAGAGGCTTGCAAGCCTGCTCGTGAAATACATCGTCGTCACCACGGTCGCACCACTTGAATGTGACCTTGTACTGCATTGGCTTGTTGTTGTGCTTGCGATGCGTGATGACACGATCAACTTCCTGATGACCATCCACAGGAGGGTCCTGCGATCGTCGGCCCGGGAAGTCATCGCTCTTGGCTGGTGTATATGTGGCCAGCTTGGAGGCGTGGAAGACCGGGTGGACCGGTACATGCGGCGGGATGTCGATCACAAAAGAAGGGCCTTCGGGCTCATCACTCGCGACTGATATGACGGTCCATGGTCCAAACCACTTCGGAAGTAGCTTGCGCTAGACGTCTTGTTCAAGTGCAAACTCCTCTGTGGAGACCCAAACAAGGCCACCGACGCGAATAGGGTATAGCACGCGACACCGATTGGCTTGCTGCTGCATGCGGACTTGGGCCTTTTGCATGTTGGTGCGGGCTTTAGCCAACAAGTCCTAATACTTTTGAACAGATGCGGGAGAGCAAGCAGCGTCAATGTCAGCAGTCCTTGGAAATGGAAGATCCGCGAAGATACGGCCTCTCCTGCCACCGTGGTGCAACTCGAATGGAGTCACACCAATCGCCGGATGCAACGAAGTGTTGTAGGCGAAGTCGATGTCGGGGAGGCGGTCAATCCAATCCTTGATCCGTACGGATGAGTGTGCGAAGCATCATTTGAGCGGGTTGATGTGCCCGCTCCGTTTGCTCATCCGTTTGTGGATGCCGAGCCGAACTGGGTTTCATCTCGGTGCCGGACTCCATGAGAGAAGTCCAAAATGCCGACATAAAACGAGTGTCGCGGTCGCTAACGATGTCTTCTGGAACGCCGCGGCCGCAAATCCAGCCAATGTGCAAGAGGCGTGCAAGCTCAGGAGTCGTGGTGTAGTACTTACAAGGAAGAAATCACGCGTACTTGCTCAAACGATCAATAACCGTGAGGATGCCGTTGTGCCCGAAGTGGTCGCGGGGAAACGGGCCGGTGACGTCCATAGCAGGCCGGGTTCCCACGGGATGGGCAACGGGCGGAACTCGCCATAGGGGTTGCTTTTGCGGGGCTTGCTTCGTCGGCAAACTTCGCAAGAGTCGCAATACCAAGCGACGTCGGTAATGAGGTCAGGCCACCGGAATCGTTGCCGAAGTCTTGCGATTGTACGGTCGACTCCGAAGTGATTGGCGAGTCGTGAGTCGTGGTACTCGCAGAGGAGACGAGTTCATAAGCGACGGTCATGTGGGACACATAGTAAGTCCTTGCCTCGCGAGTGAAGAAGCAAGTAGCTGTCAACGACGCGATAATGGCTGGCCGGCGGGTGATCCGAGGATAGTTGCTCTTAGAGCGTGGCGGTTTTCGGATCGGACTTGTATGCTCACACGAAATGCTGATGAAGGGCGTCATCGAAACTAGACGTGTGGTGAGTCAATGCACAAAGATCTGATCTTCGCGAGAGAGCATCCGCGGCTCGGTTGGAGAGGCCCGAAATGTGTTTTGGTGTGAAGTCGAATTGGTCGATGAAGTACATCCACCAAGCGATCGTGTTGCTCACCGCGTCTTGCGTCTTGTAGTAGGTTAATGGGTTATTAGCCCAAGTGAACCTATGATGCCCAAGGAGGAAGTATCGCCAATGCTCGAGTATCGTGACGAAAGCGAGCAACTCGTTCCACGCATCATCAACCAAGTTGATGGGAGGCACCTTTTGGCTGAAATACTCCACCAGATGCCAATCTACTCCGTCGTGTCGTTCCAAGTATGCACCCATGCCATGACTGTAAGTGTCCATAGTCACTCTCGCAGGCAAGGTGGGATCGTAGATACTAGAGACGAGAGCGAGGAGCAATGCCGTCTTCAATTTTTGGAACGAACTCCGGACTTCGTCGATGAAATGGAGGGGCCCACCTTTGGGGACTGCAATCTTGACAAGGGTGCGGCGATCCATGCGTATCCTCCGATGGAGCGTTGGTAGTACCCGGCCAATCCAATAAAAGAGTGAACTTTCGCGGTGTTGGTAGTCAATCTTGGATGGCCTTGATCTTGTCCGCCAGCGGATGGATGCCTTGCGGCGTCACAAAGTGGCCCAAGTACTCGAGCCCTTGTTTTGCGAATTCTCACTTGGCTCGGTTGGCCTTGTACTTGGCCATACGTAGCCTGTCCAAAACAACGCGTAGATGCACGATGTGCTCTTCCAAACTCCGGCTACACACGAAGATGTCATCAAGGTAGATGAGCACGAACCGGTCCAACATGTCGCGAAACTCCGTTGTCATTGCTGTTTGGAAGGTGGTCGGGGCATTCGTGAGGCCAAATGGCATTACGGCCCACTCGAAGTGCCCATACCGTGTCTTGAACGCAGTTTTGTAGCGATCTCTTGGATGGATCTCGAGCTGGTGGTAACCGACCTTGAGGTCCAACTTGGAGAAGTATTTGGCACCGCCCAAACGTTCGAGAAGATCGTCAATGTGTGGGAGTGGGCCGACATTCTAAATGGTTTAGAGCGTTAAGCTTACAATAGTCAATGCATAAGCGCAGCTCCTTGTTCTTCTTCCGAATGAAGAGAACGGGTGCACCGTAGGGCGACCAGCGAGGGCGAATCCAGCCTTTGTCAATGAGGTCATCGAGTTGCCTTCGTAGCACTTCGAGTTCCTCCTCGCTCATGCGGTAGATACATCCGCGCGGAGGTCCGGCCCCATCTTCGAGGATGATCTCGTGGCTAATTGGCCGATTCGGTAAGATTCCGGCGGGGGCTTCAAAGACGTCGCCATAGGAGGCGAGAAGCTCGACAATATGTGGATCCGGTGGCTATTCCTCCGCTGGCGCGTCGGGAGGAGGGAGGGTGTGCAAGAAGCAAATGCCCATTTTCTCCACGTCGTTCCGTGCGATGGAGTTGCAAATGCTTGTCGCGGAGACCACGTGATAACCAATCGAAGGGTGAGGTGGGGGAACCATACATGGAACAAGTACCCCGTTTCGGTCACGAACGTGAACGGTGCGGCGGTAGAAGTTCACCGGGTGGTCCTCGCTGCGCAGCCACGACATGCCCAAAATCATGTCGAACTTTGTCTCCAATATGTCAAAGGACATGGCCTCACGTGTATGCGGGGCGAAGTACACGGGGACGGAGTCAACGCATCGGTCAATGAACTTGTGCGTACGACCGTCGGCCAACGTGACTTGTGTGGGCTGCGATTTCCTTCGAACGCACGGCCCAAGGCTGGCGCGCGCCATGAAGTATTGGCTGATGTAGTTGCGAGTAGCTCCACAATCAATCAAGGCGCTGCAGGTCGCCTTCTTGATCTGAATGCGGACGTAGAGTAACGGTGTGTCGATGTTGTCGTACCGTTGCGTGGCATATTCGAGGTTAATCTTCGCAATGTACTCGCGAAGGTCAACAACCGCTACTCCGTCTTCGATCAACGGAGTTGGTACAGCAGCGTGCAAGTAGGTGCGTAGATCCGCCATTAGGGCGTTGCAATGTGGCTTCGGCAAGGAACCAAATGGGGGAAGAGGCATCCATTGGAAGTCCTCCGGCGTCAATGGGTCGAGGTCCTCAAGTCTAGACCATACCGATGAGTGCCCGAGTAGTGTCGGTGAGGATGCTGGTTCGCTTGGCGATGGTGATGAAGTCGCGCCCGCGTATGACTCTTGCACGTGGAGAGGTTGGTCCAACGGAGGGACCAGCTGGACAGCATAGTCTTCGTAACTTTCTTGAAGACTTGCAAAATGCGCATGTTCCCCGGACGTGGAGGAGGTTGCTAGCAAGGCAACCATGTCTGGCGGAGTAGGAAGTGGAGTCGCCTCACTTCCCGCGGAGCTCAGTTTCTCGAGCTTTGTCGTGGGCGTACGTCTTCTTTGCCTTTGTCGGGGCATTGCGACGTCGTGTGCTTGGTGCTATTGCACCAATAGCAACACTTCCACTTCTGGCGAAGCTTGTATTGCTCCTCCGTGAGTTGGAACTTCTTCCACGACTCATTTGGCTGTCCGGCTTCGGTTGTTAACGCGGATTTCGCCTTTTTCTTCTTGTTGTTGTGCCGTGGCGTAAGGGCGTTGACTCCGTCTAGACTTGTGAGTCAGCGCCTGGTTGTCCTCTTGTCCATCGAATTGGACAGCAGCGACTGGCAGGCTGCGCTCCCCAAGGGTTGTGCTCAATGCGTCCACCGATCGCTGGAAGAATTCGCGACAAAGATGTACGAATGGCATATCCAGATTCGGAATCGTCACAAGTTTCTGCCACTCGGTTAGCTGGCTGCCTCGGTGCATGGTGAAGATCCGGTTCGTGCCTTGGCCTTGAGCGTCGTCGACGATGAAGCGTTTCCGCCACTTCTCGGTCATGGCCTCCCAAGTGATCTTGGTGTAGAGCTTGGCGACCTCGATGCCTTTCAGTTTTTGCCAGGTGGTTGAGCCACACTTGGCTGGCACCGGTGCTGCAAAGGTAAAGAGCTGAGATCTTCAATTCTGGCAGGACCAAGTGAATGGAGAGCTCGTTGGTGTCCGCCTTGTGGTAGTCATCGAACTTGTCGATGCTGAACTTAGGCATCTTGTACTGTTTGGACGTCATGCTGTTGCAGGTCCCGGTTGGTTGTTGCTGCAACTGACGCATGTCCGCTTGTCGGGCGACCATTTGCTGGCTGATGGTCGCCGGTCGTTGGAAACTGTTCAAATTTCCGACGAGCACAACCAGGTGATCCATTTGTTCCTCCAGCTCGCGGATCGATGGATCGATGCTCGAGGATGTCGTGTGCCTGTGCGGCACGTCATCCTTCTCCAGCATGTCAAGGCGGGCATGGAGACTCTTGAGAGTCTCCTCATAATCGGAAATAATATGTGCCTGCCGGGCCAGCTCCACTTGTTGCCAGTTACAAGTGAGGATGACTTGGTGCATGATGTTGGCGAGGGCCGAGTTGGTTTGTTCCTCCACAGTTGGTTCCGTGTGCGCCTCGGCCGGATCAAAATTCCATGCTTGGAGTGCGGCAGTATGAACGGCTTCCTGCTGCATGAGGACGGATGCGGCATCTTGTCGAGCTTTATTATGGTTGGCAGCTGCTTCAGCGTGCTGCCGGCGCCGTTGCTCCGCATCGCGTGCAATGGCGTTGAGGTGTGCGGCTTCGGCTGCCGCCTCGCGTTGCTGTTCCTCTTGTACTTGTTGCATGTTCGTGGCGAGGCGAGCCAAGAAGGCCGTCATGGTCTCATTCTGCTGCCGGACTGGCGCAGCGTCGAGGTCTTCGGCAGGTGTCGCAGTGGACCTCTCCTGCTGGACCTGTGGGACCAGGGGGTTCGTGTTGCACACCTTGCGTGGACTGCCGGATGCGGCACTGTCCACCGTGGGGTTGCCCTGTGCCTCCATTGCAGAGGGGAGGGGCAAGGGTAGCTGCTGTTCTGCTGCGGCTGCCCGCCCTTCATGTGCTGCGATGCATTTGCTGCGTCGGTGCATAAGCTGTGGTTAGCTGTACTGTGTCGGTTGACACGGCACTGCTGACGTGGCCCTGCTGCTGATGTGGCACTTTGCTGACATGGCACTTGCTGAAGTGGCACTACCGTAGTACGAAGAGGGGTGGGAAGAAACATGCAGACAGGCAAACACCGGACTGCAATTTCCAATCCCGGTACTAATCAACAGAAAGAAATGAAAAAAGAAAAAGAGCTCTCCTTTTTTTTTTTTTTTTTTGAAATCTGTCAATTTGAGAATTAGGGAGGCATCTATCAGATAACGAGCAGTAAAAAGGGTAACATTCGGATGTTGAAAACGTTTGGTAATCCGGAAAAAAAAAAAACGAATCTCACTCGTTAATGGAATTAGAAAAAGATTTGCAGCATTTTTAGTATAAATTCGTGGAAATTTTCATAATAATCAACAGAAAGAAATGAAAAAAGAAAAAGAGCTCTCCTTTTCCTTTTTTTCTTGAAATCTGTCAATTTGAGAATTAGGGAGGCATCTATCAGATAACGAGCAGTAAAAAGGGTAACATTCGGATGTTGAAAACGTTTGGTAATCTGAAAAAAAAAATAAAAAAATCTCACTCGTTAACGAAATTAGAAAAAGGATCGCAACATTTTTAGTAGAAATTCGTGGAAATTTTCATAAAAGAATGTCTTGGAATTATTCTGAATTTCAGAAAACGAAATTCGTCAGAAGATTTCCGCGTTGCAAATCGCGGACTACGTCACCTTAATTTCCAAGGGTACGGCCCGAGAAAAATTACGAAATAACTTACTGAAAAAAAATTCACGAATTTTGGAAAACGAAATCTGCCAGAACCTAATTCCTAACCCTAAGTCCGATTAGACACGGTTTCCACGAAATTTGCAGAATGTGTAGAATTTTTGGAATTTCAGAAATTCGCGGAATTTGCGGATTTTGCGGAATGCCAAAATTTCAAATTTTCGGGATTCCGAAATTCGTAGAATTTGCGGATTTTGCGGAATGCCGGAAATTTTGGAATTTCCAAAATATCGGATTGGCATGTGCCGAAAATTCGAACTTCAGAATTAGTAACTTACCACAGAGAAAAAAGAAAAAAGAAAGAAAAAAAAAAAAAAATCCAAACCTAGTCCAGCAACCGTCCGGTCGAGCTGGCCCGGTCCAACCGGGATCGGACCGGCCCGAGGGGGGTCAACCGGCAAACCGGATGGTCCAAAAAAAATGCCAAAAAAAAAAAAAAGCCCAATTTTGAATTTTTTATATATATATTTTTTCCTTCGCGGGATCCGATTGCAGTTGCCGAGATCTGTCGGGTTCCGCAATAAAACTTTGAAGGTTGGAAATTGTCGGATTCCGACAATTATGGCTAACGGAGGAGGAGGAGAAAAGAGGAGGAAGAGGAGGAGAAAGAAGAAGAAGATGACGAAGAAGAGGGAGGAGAAGAAGAGGAGAAGAAGGAAAAAGAAGATGTCGAAGAAGAGGAGAGGCGACGATGGCGCAGAGAGAAGGTCAGGAGGGAGAGGGGAAGGGGGAAGGATCAGGGTTGAAGCGTTGGCGGAAGAGAAGTGGATTCCAGAACCGTTTCTGGATCTGCAGCTGCTCCATATCTGGAATAGGAAGTTCCAGAACTCGCTCCAGATCTAGAACAGCAACCAGTTCCAGAACCGTTTCTGAATCTGCTGCTGGTCCAGATTTGGGACAGGAAGTTCTAGAGCTTGTTCCGGATCTGTAACGGGAAACAGAACCAGATCTGGAATAGGAACCACTTCCAGAACCGGTTCTGGATATGCAATAGCGAGAAGTTTCGGATCTGGAACAGCGTAAAGGACAGAGCCATTCGACTGCTTGTTGGCAGTTCTTGCACAGCGTAAAAGGCAGAGGGAAAAAAAAAAAAAAAAAAAACAGACAGAGGACTCCGACGTGGAAGAAGAAGAAGAAGAACAAGAAGAAGAACCGATGAGGAGGAAGAGGAGGAACAATAAGAAGGACAAACAAGGACAAGAATGAGGACAAGAACAAGAACAAGAACAAGAACAACAAAGATGGAGGGAGGATGAATGGCGAAGACTGGGACCCATTGGACTGCTTGTTGGCAATTCGTGCACAGTGTAATAGGCAGGGGGAAAAAACAGAAAAAAAAAAAAGACAGCGCTTCGACGTGGAAGAAGAAGAAGAATATGAAGATGAAGAAGAAGATGAAGATGAAGAAGAAAAAGGAGAAGAAGAAGAAGAAGGAGAAGAAAAAGAAGAAGAAGAACCGATGAGGAGGAAGAGGAGGAGGAACAAGAACAAGGAGGACAAGGACAAGAACAAGAACAAGAACAAGGACAAGAACAAGGACAAGAACAAGGACAAGATTGCTTCGACGTGGAAGAAGAAGAAGAAGATGAAAAAGAAAATGAAAGGCGAAAAAGAAGAAGGAGAACAAGAACACGAACCGATGAGGAGAAAGAGGAGGAGGAACAAGAACAAGGAGGACAAGAATAAGAAAAGGGGAGGATGAATGGCGAAGACTGGGAGCCATTGGACTGCTTGTTGGCAGTTTTTGCACAGCGTAAAAGGCAGGTATAAAAGAGAGGTAAAAAACAGACAGAAGGCTCCGACTGAGAAGAAGAAGAAAAGAAGAAGAAGAAGAAGAAGAAGAAGAATGGCGGGAAGATGGCGGGAGGAAGAATGATGCATGAGGGGAGAAAGCGGACCTAGAGGCGGAGGGAAGATGAAGGAAAGAAGGATGGAGGGTGGAGGGAGGGTGGATGGCGACAAGGGACAACGATAAAAGAAAACGATGACGAGCCATTGACGAGGAGGAGAGGAGGAGAAGCGGAGACGGAGGGAGGAGACATGGCAAAGGAGGTGCGGGAGAGATGACGTGGCGGCAAATAAAAGAAAATAGAAGAAAATTAAGAAACAAAAAACTGGGTGAAATGGCAAACGAAGTGAAGATCACGATGACGTGGCGACAAGGGAAAAAAAAAAGAAATAAAAAATGGAGGGAGAAACGTTGGAAGAGGTAGAACAGGAGGGACGTGGGATGGCGGAGGATGTGGAGGAGGTGGCTAATGAGATGACTTGGCAAGTGATGAGGGAGTTAAAATGACGTCGCGGATGAGGTGACGTGGCAACAAGGGGGGGGAGGGGGGGGGGAAATGGAAGAAGAGGTGAAGGAGGAGGGAGGTGAGAAGGAGGAGGAGGACCCGGCGACGGGGAGAAGTTGGAGAACCCAAAACAAAAGAGAAAACGAACGAAGGACTGAGGAGGAGGTGGAGGAGGAGGGAAGATGGCGGGACTCGGAGGAAAGATGAAGGACGAGGAGGGAGACAAAGGAGGTGGAGGAGGGAAGACGAGGGACGAAGAGGTGAGATGACATGGCAGTGAGATGGAGGAGGAGGTGGAGGAGGAGATGTGGCGACGGGAAAAGTTTCAAACCGAAGAAAATAAAAAGAAAGAAAACAGACGATGGACTGAGGAGGAGGTGGAGGGAAGATGGCGGGAGGAAAGATGGACGAGGAGGGAGACAGAGGAGGTAGAGGAAGAGGGAACACGGGGGAGGCGGAGGAGAAAGACAACGTAGTGGTGAGGAGACAGAGAAAAGAAAAAGAAAACGGAGGCGGAATGATGGAGGAAGAGGTGGACAAGAAGGAATGAGAAATGCCGGAGGTAAAGATAAAGATGACGCAGCGAGTAGGAGAAAAACAAATGAAGGAAGAATGGAGGGGGAGCTGGACGAGGAGGGAATGCGATGGCAGAGGAGAAGGAATAGGAAGATGAAACAGAAATGAAGAAGAAGAAGAAGAACAAGAAGCTCTTTCAGCTCCTTGTTGTTATTGTTGTTGTTGGTGTTGTTGTTGTTGTTCTTCTTCTTCTTCTTCTTCTTCTTCTTTTCCATTTGTTCTTCCTCCTCGTCCTCCTCCACCTCCACCCAGTCCGTCACCGTGTAGGTCTTCGTGCAGGTAGTGTATTAGCATATTAGGAGAAAAATAGAAGGGAAAATGGTGGAAGGAGGAGTGGAGAAAGTGGACGAGGAGAAAGATGAAGAAGAACGAATGAAGAAGAAGAAGAAGAAGAAGAAGAAGAAGAAAAGATGATGACGTGGCAATAAGAGATGACATGGCAATAACAAGAAAAGAAGATGATGACATGGCAATATGAGAGATGAAATGGCAGCAACACGGCAAAAAATTGGCGGGAGGAGCAGGAGGGAGGTGAGATGGAGGAGGATGTGGCGAAGGGGAGAAGTTTGAGAAGTTGAGAACCGAAAACAAAAAAAAAAAAAACAAAAAAAGGACGACGGATTGAGGAGGTGGTGGAGGAGGGAAGATGGCAGGAGGAAAGATGAACGCGGAGGGAGACAGAAGAGGTGGGGGAAGAGGGAAGACGAAGGAGGAGGAGGAGAGATGACGTGGTGGCGAGGAGAAAAAGAGAAAAAGAAAACCGAGGGAGGAAGGATGGAGGAGGTGGACGAGGAGGAATGAGAGATGACATGGCAATATGAGAGATGACATGGCAAAAAATTGGCGGGAGGAGCAGGAGGGAGGTGAGATGGAGGAGGACGTGGCAAAGGGGAGAAGTTTGAGAAGTCGAGAACCGAAAACAAAAAAAAAAACCACAAAAAAAGGACGACGGATTGGGGAGGTGGTGGAGGAGGGAAGATGGCGGGAGGAAAGATGAACGTGGAGGGAGACAAAAGAGGTGGGGGAAGAGGGAAGACAAAGGAGGCGGAGGAGAGATGACGTGGTGGCGAGGAGAAAAAGAGAAAAAGAAAACCAAGGGAGGAAGGATGGAGGAGGTGGACGAGGAGGAATGAGAGATGGCGGAGGTAATGAGAAAAAGATGGCGAAGCGGGGGGGGAGAAATGGGGGGAGGAAGAATGGAGGAGGAGGTGGACGAGGAGGGAATGAGATGGCTGAGGAGTAAGAAGAAGAAGGAACGGAAATGGAGAAGAAAACGAAGAAGAAGAAGAAAAATAAGACGAACAAGAAGTAGAACAGAAGAAAACGAAGACAACGAAGAAGAAGCTCAAAAGGTAGAGCTTCTTGTTCGTCTTCTTTTTCTTCTCTTCTTCTCATTCTTCTTTTCCATTCCTTCTTCTTCCTCCTCCATTTCCTCCACCTCCACCCCCTCGATCTTCGTGTAGGTCTTCGAGCAGGCAGTCTACTAGCCTATTAGGATTTAAAAAAAAAGGGAAAAATGGGGGAGGTCGACGATGAGGGAGTGAGATGGCGGAGGAGGAGGAGGAAGAAGAACGAAGTGGGAAAAGACGAAGAAAAGATGAAGAAGAAGAAGAAGGAAGAAAAAGAAGAAGGAGAAGAGGAGAAAGAAGAAGAATAAGACGGATAGGAAGGTCAAGCACGTTCGCATCTTGGGATTATATGTCGTCGTCCTTCGAACTTCGAAGAAGGACGACCCCTACGAATAGAAGGGAACAGGGGAGGATGCACAGGAGGTGGAGGAGGGAAGATGGCGGGAGGATAGATGGTCGAGGAGGGAGACATAGGTGGAGGAAGAGGGAAAGGAGGTGGAGGAGAGAGATGACCTGGCGGCGAGGAGAAAAAGAAAAGAAAAAGAGAGAGGAAGGACGAAGGAGGAGGTGGACGAGGAGGAATGAGAGATGGTGAAGGTAAACAGAGATGACGAAGTCTGTAGGGAGAGGGCGGAGAAATGGGGGGAGGAAGAATGGAGGAGGAGGTGGACGAGGAGGGAATGAGATGGCTGAGGAGTAAGAAGAAGAAGGAATGGAAATGGAGAAGAAAACGAAGAAGACGAAGAAGAAGAAGAAAAAGAAGACGAACAAGAAGTAGAAGAGAAGGTGGGGACGACGAAGAAGAAGCTCAAAAGTTTGAGCTTCTTGTTCGTCTTCTTTTTCTTCTTCTTCTTCTTCTTCTTCTTCTTCTTCTTCTTCTTCTTCTTCTTCTTCTTCTTCTTTCCCATTCCTTCTTCTTCCTCCTCCTCCACCTCCACCCTGTCCATCTTCGTGTAGGTCTTCATGAAGAATAAAACTAGGAAAAGAAGAAGAAAAGAAGAAGGAGACGAAGAAGAAAGTAAAAAAAAAAGAAGAGGAAGAAGAAGAAGAGAAGAAAAAGAAGAAGACGAACAAGAAGTTCAAACGCGTCTTGGGGAAAATCCATCATCGTCGTGCGTGGAAGGAAAATGAGAGATAGCGAGATTACAAAATCCAGATAGCACAATCACATTGAAAGCAAGAAAGTCCCACAATGTCCAGAAAGCAGCATTGCACCAATGTTACTCCGATGGAGAATCGAAACATTGAAAAACCGAATGTCAATGAGAGCTTACTCTCGTCTCCACCGACATACGTATCCAGGTTCTCTCTCCCTACTTGGCGCTCAACGCCCATGCTACTCCCTACACAGCTACTTCCTGCCTACGAATTGACAATGCAACTGTTGACGTCAGCAGCCACCGAAGTACTTGATTATGTCGACTTATGCAAACCATCGCGAATACCAGGTATGCTCCCTCACATCACCATCCTCGTCTCTTTCACTCTCTCCCTATCCTTGTCTTCCTCCCTCTTCTTCGTCCTTGGATATGCACAGGGGGGAAAGTAGGAAGAAGAAGACGAAGAAGAAGAAGAAGAAGAAAAAATGACCAACAAGAAGAAGAAAAGAAGATGAAAAAGAAGAAAAAGAAGAAGGAAGAGGAGGAGAGGAAGAAGACGAGGAGGAGGACGAGGAGGAGAGGAGGAGAAGCAGGAGGGTCGGAAGGGAAGAATGACCTGATGGGGACGGTTCTCCTCTGGCAGCGTGTGATAGGAAACTGGAGCAGCCATGTGTGCGGCTGGAATCTTGAGCGGCAAGGCACGAGGTCGACAGGCTGTGGGGAGCTGGAGCTGCGAGGGGGGAGGCAGGCACGTGCAGCCAGACCAGGTTGGTTGGGGGAACTGAGGGCCTGCATTTTTTTTTGAGGCCGGCATGGTTCTTCAGGCGCCGCGTCACGCATCCGGGCGCCCAATGGTTCAAAAGAGCTCGTCCCGTGATTTTGCGCTGGGAGGCCTGGTGGTCCATCCGGCCGGGCATCCCGGGCGGGTTCCAGGCAGACTTAGTAGGCCCGGGCCGCACGGCTTGTGGCCTTGTGTTGTAGATCTTTTTGAGATCTACATTGCGCAATTTGTTTTTTTTTTTTTTTTTACTTCGTCTTTGAATTTTAATAATTCAAAAAGTAATTTTCCTGAGGCAAAAGTTGTTTCCTCTTTTTTTTAAAGAAAAACTATGAAACTTATGTGTTTTTTAATTTCAAATTCAGTAAAGTTTTTGGATAACATATTTGTTTTCCAAAATTTTTTGATGGTTTTTTTTTTCTTCATGGCTGCGGCCCGTGGCCTAGGCCGCAGCCGCAGCCTCGGCCGTGCATGGCCGCCTCTGGGAGGGATTCATAGTGTAGAGGATATGCAATTTCTCAACCTTAGAATCAACATCACATGGGGTCTCAAGAGAGGGTTGTTAAGTGGAATCAGAATCCGATGAAGGACTTGCACTTACATGTTGAGCGTCTCCTTTTGTAGAGTGTGGGGATAACATATGTACGCCCGATCCTGGTTTCCCTGCAGCCTAAAACACTTATCGACTGTGTGTCCAGGTAGTTGGCAATGCAGGCAAATGTTCCTCTTGAGCCTATTTTTCCATTCACTTTCGCTAATTTGGAGGTCAACCCACGGTTTGGTTGCTGCATCCTCCAGTTTAGACGGAAGCGTGGCTACCTCGGGAAGGTGAAGAGTGTTCTTCATCGAGTTCTGGTTTGGTCCCTTGCGGTGCTTGGCAGTCTTAGTGAAGGCATTCAGTTTTTCATCGTCATTTACATAGTCGGACTCGTGGGCTGACGAAGAGCAAGATGCCTCGCAGTCTTGCTCTTGATCATCATCAAGAGAAGGGTCCTTTGCCAAGGCCTCCTCGTCAACCTCAAGTTGATCGTGCACTACAAAACGATTGTTGCCCGGAAACCATTTGCTGCTGGTAGTCTTTTTGCCACCCGATCCACCCGGGAGGCCCTGTGCCTCCAACTTGACTAAATCCCGCATGAGGGAAAGCCAATCTATATATTCCGCGAGTCCGAGCCCCAGGCGATGTGTTATAGTAGAAGGAACTGGACCTTCAATCACATCCAAGCAAGATTGCGCAGTCATCTCCAAATCAAGAGTAGCAAAGAGTTTACTAACGTACTGCTGGAGACTATGCATGGTCCCTGTCCACTTGTTGTGCTTGAGCTTGTCAAGCTTGAGTCTAGCTTTAGCTGCAGCATGTGGATTCAGAGATCCTCGAGTGTGGCTATTGGCGTAGCCTTCAGCCATTTGTTCATGTCTATTCTCTTACAACCTGACTGTACGGCTTGGACTTCTAAGAAGCCTCGTACGGCAGGTTCCATATTGGTCCCTAGGACCGACGACTAAGTAACCAATGGTGTCCCCAGCACATCAAAGTAGGATTGCATAGAGCTGAGCCAAGACTCAATGTTGTCCTTTCCGTTGTATTTAGATGGAATATGTGCCGCCTTCCTGTCCACGTAGGGAAAGCTGCAGCTAGGACCAGCGATTGTTGGGTTCGAATTTGAGGATGCAGTAGTTCCAAAATGCCCTACATTGCCACTTGCTGCAGCAGCAGCAACAACAACGGGGTCTGGACCTGCTGCAGGTCCGGATAGACTGTTGACGACACTCAAAGAAGAAGACGACGACGAAGAAGAAGAAGACAAAGTTAGAGGGGCAAGAACGGACTGGCATGCGACATTAGAAGCAAGGTAAGCCGGCGGAAGGACAATCTGGGTCGGCTGCATGTTAGCAAACTGTTGCAACTGGTCTCGGTGCTGCTGCGCCATCAGGGTCATATCCTCGCGCAACTTCTAGAGTTCGTCAAACACTTTCACGAGTTGGACAATATGGTCCTCAACAGCCCGGACATCTACTAAAGCCCTGAGAAGGGGGACGGTCTTCAATCCCACCTCATTGTCAGCTAAGGCGGACACGGTACTGAAAAAAACTTCATGAGCCTTTACTTTGTCTCCCTTTTCTCTCTCCTTCTCTTCTTCTTCCCTCTTCAATGCTTTCTCTTAAAAGAACAAGTGTCGCGCTTTCTCTGCCTCGGGGGTAGCGTTTGCAGCTTCCATTCCGCTGCAGACATCATGATGGAGGACGAGGGTGTCAAAAAGTCTATCAAGAGGGGTCCGCACTTCCTCACAGTTCTGGGACGAACGCTGCTCTTCCCTCTCCTCACCCCCTCAAGAGCAACACTCAAAAGTATCTCATTCTCTCTCTCTCTCTTGTTTGTGATCGCGTAGAAGTAGGCATTTAACGAACCCAATGGAAGAAACAAACTGAAATTGACACAGAAAAGGAGGTAGAACTCCTAGCTGGAGTGGCAATTCATTTGGACTGGAGAGTAGACATTAAAAAAGTAAAAAATAAAAATAAACCTGAGAGTTTTGATCCGGCGTCCTAGTTGCTAGATTGAGTACGAGATCCCCTCTTGCCCAATCTGGCTCGGCAAATCAAAGCAAAGAGTAACATCACAATGCAAGCCCGAACAGGCAGTCCAATCCATGCACACACACATGGGCACCCTTGTGGCACGGTACTTACCTGAGCAGCCTGGATCTTGAGATGACATGAAACTCGCCCCCCCTCTCACATAGTCCTCGTGACGCAATTAGCATCCTCTACACTATTGTCCTATCATCTAGGAGGGTCAACTTCTACCCCAAAGTACAACGTCGGATCCCCCATCGATGTTGAAGATCAAAGTAGCGACTTGCAGTCCATAGGTGCAGATATGGCTGCCACCCTTAAGCTCGCCAACTGGAAGGGAGCCCTAAAGTCGCTCCATATCTTACTTGAAGTCCGGATACCAGTTGTAGGTGCCTCTCATTGTCACCTCTCCCAAATTGCATCACGAAGCTTCTCCAAGTGTCTCGCCACCACAAAAATGCACTCTAGCAACCTGGCCAGGTCTATTGTCCACTCTACACGACCTTGCCAGGGGGGGGGGGCAGCTTCCCTTGCACCACGCTGCCCCACTTAACCCTAACCTCCTGCCCTAACCCTAAGTGGTTAGCCCTAACCACTTATGTTAGGGTTATGGCGGTGTCGGTGCGAATACCCTTACAAGGGTATCCGCCCCGTTTTTTGCAAGTAATAGAAAATGGTTTGTGGCCTTTCCCAAATTGCATCTCGAAGCTTCTCCAAGTGTCTCGCCACCAAAAACATGCACTCTAGCAACCTGGCCAGGTCTATTGTCCACTTTACACGACCTTGCCGGGGGGGGGGGCAGCTTCCCTTTCACCACGCTGCCCCACTTAACCCTAACCTCCTGGCCAGGTCTATTGTCCACTTTACACGACCTTGCCGGGGGGGGGGCAGCTTCCCTTTCACCACGCTGCCCCACTTAACCCTAACCTCTTGCCCTAACCCTAAGTGGTTAGCCCTAACCACTTGTGTTAGGGTTATGGCGGTGTCGGTGCGAAAACCCTTACAAGGGTATTCGCCCTGTTTTTTGTAAGTAACAGATAATGGTTTGGTTTAAAGTTTAAGTACTCCGCGCGGAGCGCGGCTGTGTTTGTGGTTTATGTTGACTGGATGGCTGACTAGAGCAGAGAGTGTGTGGGCGCGCAGGTTTAAGGCGCGCGTGATCTTTTATTTTGATTACTGATTGTCAGAGTCACCGTTGGCCGCCGACCAGATTTTTAATTTCTGATTAAAATAGGATTGAAAAGATTATGTCTTGTTGATTAAGGAGCTTGTGGGTGACCTATGCATACGTACGGAGGACGGCATCGACAACAGCGTGGAATTTCAAAACGTCCCAGTAGGTCTGCGCGTCATGTAGTATCGGCTTATTTCAGGTGTCCGTCAGAGCGAGACCAAGATTTGGGCCTAGCACTATAGGTTACAGCGTCGGACTTTCATCAGAAAGACTCAATGATCGAGGTTGAGCGGCAACGGTGAAGGGTGGGGATAGAATAGCGTGAAGGGACCGAGACGTTGCGGACTCGGGCAGGGCCATCCCCTTTGGCTTTTGCCGATGGCGGAGTCGAAATGGTGCTAGCAATTCCTGTAATCTTGTCCGTCGTTTCCCTACAAAATTTTTCCTACATATTCTAATTTTATATTGACGTCGTTATTATTTTTATGTCTCGGCGTGCTTTGAATTAAGGCACGGAGTTGGACTTACGGATCGTCACGGCGGCTGGGGGCGTCGAGCACGCGCCTCTTTTGGCGGGCTGGATTGAGTTCCCGCATGTTTCGGATGTTGGCGACATTTCTCTATAACAGACCATCTTGAAAACGCGAACTGGTTCAACGTGCATATGGGATGGTGAGTGATTAGCCCACTAGACGGGAGAAAATTGATTGGCAGGGACTTTTGGCAGGTGTGTCGTCCGCCAACCGCTAATTGGGGTAAGAGGTTTGAGTGTGGCCATGCCCACTAGGGTAGGGCCCATCGTCATTTCACTCCTCAAAGTTTTCAACTGAATGCTTGCTACAACCGTCGGGAACAGCACCTGGCCCGGTTTACCAAGGCCTGTGCTGGGCTTTGCAGCAGGCCACACTGCGACCGATTGTTCTTGTGGGAGCTGCCTGTAGGAGGCCCGGGGCGATAGCGGACTCATCCTGGACGAGGCGGACCTAAGGAAAACTGGCGGGGCTTCTGGCAAGGCTTGAGTATAGGGTCGCAAGGGCTGCCTAAGGCGTTAGCGGTGGATCTTCCTTCAAGGGTCTTCACCGGGATCATTGGAGCCCCCGTGCAATAACCAGCGTAGTAGTGAGACACAACGCTGTGAGGCGGAGACAGTCGAACGGGGAAAGTGACGAAAAGAGTGAAGAAAGGGGGCGGATGAATTCGGGCGGGATCAGGCATAGGGTGCATGCAAGGCGGAGATGGCGAACGTAGAAGAAGAGTGAAGAAACCCGTAGCATCTCAGTCGTTTCTTGGTCGATTCAGAGGGACCAGACTGCTATCGTGGGAGGGTCTAAGGATTGGTGAGCCCGGATCTACAACAAGAATAGGCGGTTAGTTAGTAATGTTGAAGGTTAGTAGAAACGTTAGCAAGTAGAAGTGAAGCGATGGTGGAAGCCGACTATGGCAGAAGGAGAAATGGACGGTTTTGTGCCCGTTTCTTGATAGAAAAAGGCAAACAAAGACTAAAGTCTAATGTTTTCGGGGCCAGCGACCTCGAATATGAGCTCAGATTAGTGTGAAACGTAGCGTAAGAGGAATTAACAGGAGGATGGGCTGCGCGGAGGTAGCGGGATGTGCAGACAGGGAAGGAGCGTGGAACGGAGATTCCACTCTTTTCTCGATAAAATCAAGTGGAAGGTGGTGATAGAGCAAAGTCTTTAGGCATCGCGAATCGAGTGGCACGGTCGGAGTTGGCGGTAAGGGAGTGGTTACGGTGCTATGAGAGTTACAGGTTGCGCGGAGATGAAGAGTGAGTGGATATGGTAGAATAGAAAAGAGGGGTTGCTCCTACGATACTGAGTATGAACGGGTGAAAAAAGGGGTTAGTTCTCGGTTCTAGCCCAGGGCGAGTTCGATCGTGGAATCGGTTTTAGGAAAAAGTAAGAAGATGTAATAGAGGGAGGAAAGGAGGTAACGCCCAGAGGGAAAATTTTAGTGTGGCAATAAATACTTCCGCGTTTTAGCGGAAGATTCATTCGATTTTTGCCAGTCGTTTCGGTGGGAGGGGGGCTACAAGCGGGCAGTGAAGATGGAGACTTACCTGTTACCGGGACATTGCTCCTATCAACGGGGAACTCTCTCTCTCCACCTCGTGCATGTGTATAACAGCTTGTCCACCTGACTGTAATATAACGGAAGGTTCATTCTCAATTTGCATATTTCCAAGCCAGGGAAGCAAGGCATATAGTAGTGGATTGATGAGACTAAGCGTTGTTACGCTACAGATGGTGGGCTCGTTGCTCCTCGGGGTAGTCGTGTTGTCTGGAGTATCGTATGCACAATTGTAATCAGGTTCAGGAGCAGCCTGCCATTGAAGCCCTCACTGTGCGGGTCGGCCTGTCCATTGAGATCTAAGGGTGCTCATAATTCAGGCCCTGTTTGAGGTCGGGATGCTACTGAAAATGGATCAAGTGTTGTTCTTCTTAGCAGTCACAATCCAGGTGTTGTCTGTGGTATTCTGCATGGTCGTGTTATCGTATGTTTCGAGCGTGTGGCTACAGCCACACGCTTCGCCGTGCGAGGTCAAATTATCTACGTTATGGCCGTTCCGCCCCAGATCCCGACACTGAAGAGTAATGAGAGAGAGGGGTGTGTGTGCTTGACCACGTTGTAGTAGGAGGTTCTTTCCCACCTAGTACATTGGATGAGTGACAGAGCATGGGAAGGCACAGACAAACACAATTGCACAGTGAAACAAAGGAGAGGGGATTGAGCAGGTCGGGTCAGAGCCGAGTTCGTTGCATAGTGGTAAAAAGTGGGGAATGGCTATTAATGAGCGAGCTCGTATCTAAGCACAATCGTTCAGTCTACTCCACCGCATCTGATAACGAGCGTGTGATGCATGCATTTGACCAGGTGCAAGGGAGAGGATGTTTGTCTGGCCAAGTTGCGGCCGCAGTCGTGAGGGGGTGAAGTCCGCAGTGAGTTGCAGCGCACCGGCAGGCTGTGTGTGCCTAGGGAGTGACGATTGCCGTAGGACTGATTTATCTGTGGACCAGTGAGGCGCTCAGTCCACCAAACGGAGCAACAGTAAGCCAGCCATGAGGTACAAACTTGACTGTTGGTTAGCGCACTGTTCACTTCACCAGGCGGAGTGGCTAGGAGAGAGTGCTGTAAACTTGTAGATTTACCTGTGGCCGATGTACCTTGGGTTACGAGTTCTGCAAAGAAACTGAGGAAAAAAAGGGGGGGGTTGTGAAGTTGGAAGGTCATCGGGGAGTCTATGGTTGATGGTTAACTTCAGTTTGACCAGGCCGCTGCCTATCTTGGCCACCATTGCGGGGCCCTCGGGTGTTTGAAGGATTGAAGGCCCTCTCCTGCAAGTCTGAGTGCACCCTTCTTGGATCTGAGAGTCTCAGACCCCTCCTCCTGCCCTTCTTACTCGTAGGTCCGCATCAAGACTCGTAATTCCGATCTATTGGTTCTGAGAGGAAGGCAGCAGGCGGGATTGCAACCCGTAGGTCCGCATCAAGACTCTCTGGGGAGTCCACCCACCGATTGCAGGAGCTCTGTCGGAACTCAGGAGGGGTTCTGAAGGCAGGGAAGTGGTAATTTTCTAATTCTCTCTATAAACCCAGTTATAACCTCTATCCGTACATCTTGCTACGTTGACTGAGTATATTGCATGCACCCTATATTTGATTTTTTGGTTTGACTTTCAGGACATATAGTGCGCAATTTCAGTTTCAGTTTTTGTTGATTGTCTGAAAGCAGATTGTGAAAAGGGTTTGCATCAGGGGGAAGGGAGGAAGGCAATTTTTCTTGTGTTTGAACGGGTCTTATAGGGTCAGACATTGTTTCGAAGATGAATGGCCTGACTGCTGTGTTTTGTTCTGTTTTTTGAAGGGCCAAGCATTGTTTCTAAGACAAATGGCTTGGTTGCTATGCTTATTTAATTTAACCAGGCATTGTTCCTAAGATGAATGGCCTGGTTGTTGTTTCTATTGGGTATTGACTGTGCAAACTTTGAGGACCAGACATGAATGGTCTGGTTGCTACGTTGACAGAGTATATTGCGCAATTTCAGTTTCAGTTTTTGTTGATTGTATGAAAGTTGATTGTGAAAGGGGTTTGCATCAGGGGGGAGGGAGGAAGGCAATTTTTCTTGTGTTTGAACGGGTTTTATAGGGTCAGACATTGTTTCTAAGATGAATGGCCTGACTGCTGTGTTTTGTTCTGTTTTCTGAAGGGCCAAGCATTATTTGTAAGACGAATGGCTTGGTTGCTATGCTTATTTAATTTAACCAGGCATTGTTCCTAAGATGAATGGCGTGGTTGTTGTTTCTATTGGGTATTGACTATGCAAACTTTGAGGAGCAGACATTGTTTCTAAGATGAATGGTTTGGTCGATGTTTATTTTTGGGTGGTTTCTGAACAGTCTATGGGTCTTGACCCAGGGTACTTTGCTATTTTTTAGTGTTGAGAAAAGAGGGTTGAGCATTGTTTCTAAGACGAATGGCTCAACTCTTTTGATTGTTTTTATTCTGAGGGAGATTCAGGCCAAGGAGTGAACATTGTTTCTAAGACGAATGGTCTAAGTCTGAGGCCACATGATTATAATATGAACAAAGGAATAAGACTCTCTATAATTCTATATCTATATGTTTATGAGAACAAGGCTAGCCATACATTCTTTCTAAGACGAATAGTCTGACTATAGTCGTATCACAAATTAGGAGAGTATAACTAAGAGTTATAATTGAAGGTAACTTGGGCCGGCTGAGCATTGTTTCTCAGACGAATGGCTCAGTTCTACGCTCATTTTTGAAGATTAAGTTCAGAGAAGTATGTATAACTTGGCTATTAAACACATCAGGGCGACTAAGCATTGTTTCTAAGACGAATGCCTTAGTCATATGCCCAATGAAGAGAAAAGTAGTTGTACAACATGTTCGTGCATAACTAAGGCAAATAGTTGGCATTGTTTCTAAGACGAATGATCAACTCGATGCCCTATGTAAGCTGGCGAGAGTATTATGAACTATTGGTTGCCAAGATTTACTTGATTGCCAGACTATGAACTATTGGTTGCCAAGATTGACTTGGGTTGGCGAGAGTACTTACCCTTGTGGTTTGGCCTTGCATGTGACTGAGTGAGATTACTACTTGGTCCGAGTTTCAGTTTGATAGGTAGTTGCTTTAGTTGCTCGCCACGTGCTAGAGCCATAAGAGTTAGTTTCGATCCCTGCATTTTCTGAGCTAAGTTTATTTTTACTTAGGTCAATTTTTGCATTTTTTGAAATTGTTTTTTTATACTTGGCTTTGTATAAATCTTGGCAAGCTACTTTCTCTACTGGAAGCGCTGCCGAAATTTCTACAAATCCAAGGAGTTGGTCAAATTTTGGCTTTTCAAAGTTCAACTTTTTAAAGTTTGTACATGACTTAGTAAAAATTTGGAAAGTCTTTTTTTCTAAAGGGAATGCTGCCCAAATTTTTAGTTAGACAAAATTTGGACGAAGTTATTTTCAAGTTTTGAACTTAACTTTGTATGAATTTTGGAATAGCTGAACTCAAGTTTATCTTTTGCGTTCGAATCCGAGTTAGTATAAATCTGAGAAGTCTCCCTTTCTGAAGGGAATGCTGCCCAAATTTTTACTAATTCAAAAAGTTAGACAAAATTTAGCCTTCTTAAGTTAGTGATTATTTCGGTTTTATATTTGAGTTTATATAAATTTTGGAAAGACACTCTTCCTAAGGGAAGTGCTGCCAAAATTTTCTTAGTCTAAGAGGAGTTAGAATATATTTTGACAGGTGGCGATTCTGGCGATCCACTTCGTATAGAGGAGATGTTGTCAGGATCAACCTTTCTTTGGTTGCTTTACTTAGAGGTAGATTCAGGCTTAGTTAGGACGGTTTTGACTGAGATCGTGGTATGGAAATTATTCTTCATGGACTTATAGGTTTAGCCTGGGGATTGGCCTGTCTGTGTTACAGGTCCTCTTGATCGTTTGATTCAAGATCAGGACTAGACTCAGTTTGATCTTACAAGGATCACCTTCTGTTATCACTGATAACAGGTCGGTTGCCGATTCGTCGGTTTACGACTCAATTCCAATACACCCTCAATGCTCAACCTAAAAGCCTTTAGCCTGGTGATTTTTGTTGTTTTATTAAGGTTTTCACCCAGACTTTTATTGAATGGCTATTTAACAATGGTACTGAGTATTTAATTATGGTTGGTTGGACAAAGGTTGGGGCTTGCATGGCTAAAGCGAGGGGTATGAGTATGGAGGTTGGTTGAAGTTGACTCCATGTAGGACGTGGATTTTTGGTTGACTTTTTGATGTGATTGCAGGTATGTACTGTGGTTCGGATTTGGATATGACTGCCTGCGATCACCCAAATATATGTGGTTGTGAGGAGTCCCACAGTGATTGTGAGAAGTGATCGTCACATACTTATTCCCCCTTATAAGTATATATACAAATATGTTTGTTGGGTGCTCGCGTAGCCAAAAGGGCTCACGCTTAGGGGTTTAATCGGAGTCGAGATTAAAAAGGGGAAATACCCCCCCTATGTGTGCTTCGTAAGGATTTCTTAGTCGGGCGCTGGTCTTGGGCCCGGATGCGAGGTCCTTGTCCAGGACATCCCAGGTCGTAGAATCTGCATGGAAGGAATCTCCCCCCCGCGCAGACCCTATTTGCCCTGCCTGCCGAGACACTCAGCCTAAAGGCCGGAGGTGCTGCGACGACCGCACGACTATTCCTTCAACCATGCAATATCGTGAAGGGGTAAGCCTTCACGATACTTCGAGTCTGACACTTGTGTCATAAGCGGTACTCGGATCCACGAGGGACCGCTTGATTATGGGCATTACATAGTATGCCATCATTTGCGACTACTTGCGTATTCATGCATTGCTAGTCGATATGAGTTAGCCCTACATTTGAGCGGTTTTATACAAAGTCTCGCTCATGACGCCTATTCGATTTCTGCATTGGAGAGTTATGGGGCGACTACTAAGGAATAGGAGTATTGTCGCGTTGTTTGTCCGCTGTCGTTTTTGTATATGTGTGCGCATGTGTGCGTGTTTGATTTTATGTTCGTAGAGTGGTGTACGCGTGGTGCGTGGGATGCGTCCTAGTCGACCTATGACGGGTCGCGCTTGGGACTTCAGCCCCCCAAGATGTCGGTCCGCGTGCGGGTCCGATAGAGGCGTAATACCGCGCGTACCCCCTATGCTACAACGAACGAGAAACGCCCTCGGCCGGTCCACCTCTGCGATCAGCTTTCGTACTGTGGACTGGTAGCTCGGCGGGGATACGCCCACCGAAGGGAGGTGACAACTCCTGTAAGGTGGAGGTACGACGTGCCTCGCGGAGGCCCTATCCTGTCGTAGGGGCTCGCGAGAGGTATGGCTGGCGCACTCGGCTGGAGCGGCTTGCGCACGCTTCATGTATGATCGCGACGAGGTAGTAGACCAACTCCTGCGTGACGTGGCCGGGAGGGTCCTGCGCTGCCTTGTGCGGTGCCGGACCGATGCGCTCGACGGCGGCAAAGTAAACTCTCGCCAGCAAGTAGAATCTGCTCCGATACCAATGCTATGATCCTGGTCAATTTCAAAGTACACATTCATCAAAAAGTACAATGCCGTCCAATTGCAAAAAGAAATGAACGAGCTTGAGAGGAGAGAGGGAAAGAAAAAGAAGAATAAGAAAGAAAGAAAAAGAAGATGATGTACGCCAGCATAGACCAATGATAATGCTCTTCTTCTTCTTCACCACCCACTCTCCTCCTCCTTATCTCCTCCCCCCTTATTCAAACAAGAAATAACAATAATAATGTTGAATGATTGAACCAAAATCAATGTTCGAATCCCTCTTCTACTGCAGGCACAACATGAGGTCCACCATAGCCATGGACATCCTTCCTCTTCCTCTTCCTCTTCATGTAGGCTAAGGCTATGGTAGACTATTGAGGGCTCTGCCCTCCTATCCAAAGGACGACCCAAAGCAGCTATGGTGTTGCCTTCCTATGCAAAGGACAACACAGAGTAGCTATGTCGCTGCTCATTAAGCCGTCATGCCTGATTCTGTCGCGAGCTTCCTTGGTGAGGCATTACCCCAACTGGGGCATTCCAGATGCAGCCTATCAAGGTGATGAAGATGGTGTCCACCATAGCCAAGTAGGTACCTCGCCAGTCTCCTCCTCGGTCCTCTTCTCCCTCCTCCTCCTACTGGTAGAGCTCCACCATAGCCGAGGTGGGAGTTCCCGATCTTCTTCCTCCCAGCAACGTTGTAGTACCCAACGCTCCTCCAACCAGCGCTCCAGCAGTGTGTCGCCGAACTTGCACACCGAAGAATGAGGCTGGGTTTTCGCTCAGCCTCAAGATATAGCGGCCTACTTGCCTCCTGGGCGGTGACTTCCAGGCCGCTCGTTCTCCTAGGCAACCGGTTCCTCCTCCCTTTCGGAGGGAAACATCATTGCAGACTTTGATATTGCCCGTACAGGCCCTAGACTCAGACTGGATGGACTGGTACCTGCCTAGACCTAGCCTACCGCTACTGGGCCTTTAAAAATGCCAACTTGTCTTCTTCTGCTCGACCTCGAGTACCCAACACATCTACTTCTACTTGGTGCGGTACCGGCCTACTTGCTACTGAGTGTTTTTCTGATGCTCTAAGTGTCGCGAACCTCGTGCTCCGCCACTTGAGTGTTTTCCCTGCTGCTATCCTCAGTATCATGGCCACGGGTAAGTACCGGCCCTACGGGCCTCCCAAACAAGCTAGTACCCTTGCGGTTCACACACACACACTCATGCCAACAAGCACTCAGACAAGCACGCAGGTCACCAAGCACGCACATACACACAAACTTAAAAAACTAAGCAGAATGCGTGAACCTCAGCAAGGCATCCATTCCATCGGCAACAATAAAAAATCAGTAGTGTTCTCAGTTTGTGTTATGGCGGGGCATTCCGGTAAGAAACTTCTCTACTATTGCTGCTCCCCTTCATAGACTCCTTGAGAAGGACGCAATATGGAAGTGGGACAAAGACTATACCTCAACCTTAAAGAAGTTAAAGAAGGCCCTGAGTAGAATATCTTGTCCTCGAGGTTGCTGATCCCTCATTACCCTTTGTCATCACGACAGATGCAAGCCAATATGGCGTAGGCGTTGTGTTACAGGAGAACGACCGTGATGGCTATAGACCCGTAGAGTTCATGTTAGCTAGGCTGCCATCAGAAAAAGTAGCAGCCTCGACGTACGAAAGAGAACTATACGCTCTCAGGCAGACTTTAGATCATTGGAGACATTACTTGCTTGGGAGATACTTTAAAGTCTACTCAGGTTATGAAACTCTGAGATGGAGGATGCAACCCAAGATGAAGCCCAAGTTGACTAGGTGGGCAGCAAAAATACAATTTGACTTTGTGCTCAAGCCAGTGAAAGGTAAGTATAACGTGGTAGCCGATGCCTTGAGTAAGGGAGCTCATTACTTTGGGGCAATAGTGCATTATTTGGACATAGGTTCAAAGATCTACAACAAAGAAAAAAGGATGCATATCCTCAGGATCCAATCTATAGTGATCTGTTAAGGAGAGTGAAGGAAACCCCTGACAGTGAGCTAGATTATCGGACCACGAACAGGCTACTCTTTGAGAAGACAAATGTCATTGATCGACTGTGGGTCCCCAATAGTGAAGAGATTTGTAGTTTGATCTTAGGGGAATGCCATGATACAGAAGGACACTTTGGCTGGCAAAAGACATTAGCCATCCAACTGATGTCGTATACATGGCTTGGCATGAAAGCCGACTGTATAGAGTATGTTCGCGGCTGCAAAGTTTGCCAGCGCTACAAGACAATGACAATAACATCTCTAGGTCCACTTAGACCCTTGCCTATCCCAGCAGGACCCGGAGAGTCTGTTTCCATTGACTTTTTGGATACAGGGGTTAGGAGTAGGCATGGGAAAAGTCATGGTCATGATAGATCAATTTCGTAAGTATGTCGTTTTCGTGCCTTAGCCCGCAGAGGCAAGAACTAACTTAGTTATAGAGAAGTTCTTTGATTTCTGGGTAAGTGAGCATGGCATACCGCTGTCAATTGTTAGTGATAGAGACACGCGGTTTACCAGCCAGAACAGGCAAGATCTTATGAAAGTTTACGGTTCTAAGTTGTTGATGTCATCTGGTCAAACGGCCAGACATAAATGAGTAAGATCTTGGAGCAATTACTCAAAATGAGTATTAGACCAGATCAAGTGAATTGGGACGAGATGCTTCCCAAAGTAGCTAGTGCCTACAACAACAGCATACACATAGCTACTTGCAGAACTCCTAATGAGCTGCATCAGTCCTTCGGACCACGTAGGCGGTTTGAAGGACTAAATCGGGACGAGATTCAGCTTACTGCGTGGTACAAGAGAGTTTGCTCTGCAGCACGAGAAGGAAGTTCAGAAGGCGAGCGAAAACCTTAGAAAAGTCCAGCATCGCATGATTGAACAAGCGAATAAGCATCGCAGACCCTCGCTATTCAGGGTAGGTGACTTAGTCTGGGTTCAGTCTAAGGAATTCACACCAAAAGAAAACATCTCGCAGAAGCTCTTGCCCGCATATAGAGGGTCGTGGCCTGTCCTAGAAGTCAAAGGTGGAGAGGATGGATAATGATATACGAGAGAGATTCCACCACACCTCCATGCGTATCCGGTCTTCCATGCATCGAAGTTGCTACCTTGTGTCACCAATCAACAATTTCCTCCCCGGAGATCGATGGTTCCTCCAGATATGGATGGCACCTGCGACATAGACCGAATGCCTGAAGAAGATGTATTCCAGACTGGGGGCAGAGGTCGTCCCCAGGAATAGTACAAAGTCCGGTTTTCTTACCAGGAACATGAGGACGACAGATGATTCTTCAGGACAAAGCTTCTAGAAACCGCTCCCAACATAGTGCAGGCTTACGAGAGAGCAAGAAAAGGTGAAGGTCCTGCCTTGAAATAAAGAGTTCACTAAGGACCTTAAATTCAGGACGGCAGGAGTGAAAGGTTTTCACTAAGTTCGCACAATATTGCAGATGCCAGGACTCGATCCCTAGACCTGCCCCAACCCCTGTACAGACGCCCGTTGACCCTGCGTGTTTTGAACCCGTGACCTGTCCCTAAAAACCATGTACAAATGTTTGAGTGGGTAGTTTGGGTTATGTGGGCTTGAACCATAGACCTGTCTATTAGCAGTCTTAGGGTCGGTCCGTAGGTCTAGTTCTACGTCTCTCGAAGGTCAGTCAGTAGTAGTCTAGACAGTTCTAGAAAAGTCATTTGACCTTTTGGAGTGCCAGGAGTTAGCCATCGATCTCTGAAAGGCCAAGAGTTCCAAGTAAAACACCGAAGCGGCAAACGAAGGGGCAGTCCCAGTCCAGTCCGTTTTTACAGCAAGTACCAGTGGGACTGCATATCCTGAGGGCCTGGGACATCGGCAGGCCCAGACCACCAAACGAAAGAGTATAAATAAAGAGGCAGCAATCAGTCAGTCACTCATTATCTGGTGGACTATGTGGAAGTGCTGCCCAAGTTACGTGTGAGTTGAAGTTCGCTGGTGGTCAGCCAGTGCCCGAAGGTGGAAGAGGGGGAGCGGCCATAGCCGCTAGTAGGAGAGAGACGACGGCGGCCATAACCGCCGGTGTAGCAGATAGGATATGTGTGTGTGTGTGTGTGCGCGGACATTCAGGGTAGATCCTAGTGTGTGTGTTCGTGTGTGCGAGCGAGTGGGGTGAGTCTGATGGTGGATATAGTGTGCAGGTGGGAATTTCAGACTCGCTCTCAGACGCCATAGCCACAAGCTGTGACAAGTTGATTTGAGCGAAGTCCCTGGCGGAAGGCCATAACTTTGAGTTTTCTGTGTGGGCGCCCTGCGCCATCTCACTCTTGTTGCTGACCCTACTTCGAGGAAGTTGTTCTACCATCGGCACTTGCATGTATGCATGTTGAAAGTGAAGTTGAAGTCAAGTCTGATTGCAGGGCTATGTAACCAACTAGCGTGTGGTAACGATATGGCGCCCACCACAGCCTGGGAAAGATGACAAAATTCAGGCCTCAATGAGATAAGCAGGCCCGCCTTTTTGTAGGGCGGGCACAGGGCTTGTAGAGGGGCCCCTTAAAGGCCTGTTGATGACAAGGATCCTCACACTTGGCTCATTGTTATCCTCTTCTCCCCCATTGCCCTTGTCCTTTTCCCATTGAGGTCCTTGTCGTTTTTTTTTGCTCATCCTTCTCGTTCTTGCACTCACCCTTGTCCTTGTGGAATCCTTTTTCTTCCCCTCATCCTGGTCATCTTTGTCGTTTGGTAACATCTTTTTTATTGTCTTGTCCTTGTCTTCGTCACATTCTTGAGCTTGCCGGTGTTATCCTTGTCGGTCCTCATTCTTGTCCTCATGATGCCCGCCTGCTCATCCATATCATCGCCCTTGACCTGTTGTCTTGTTTCGTTGTCATCTTCGTGCCTGTCTTCTCAGCGTCCTCAGCCCTGTCTTGTCCCAACCTTGTCCTGTTCCTCCTCTTGCTTTTGTTCGTGGCCCCATGTTTTTTCCTTGCCCTAATTCCTGTGCTTGACTCATGGTTTTCCTTACTCTTGTCTGTGTGTGTCTTCATCCTTGTTTGCGCCCATGTCCTCACACTTGTGCTTTTGATTGTTTTCTTGCTCATCCTTGCCCTCCTCATCACTACCATCATCATTGCCATTTTAATTATACATTTCCTCACACAGGGAGAAAGACATAAACAGAAACACAGAGAGAGAGAGAGAGAGTGGGAGAGAGAGAGAGAGAGAGAGAGAGAGAGAGAGAGAGAGAGAGAGAGAGAGAGAGAGAGAGAGTGTAGTTTCATAAGCCCTTATGATCACTACCAAACAGCCTTCTGTGGTTGGAATGCTCTCATTATTAGTGGCCTGGCTTTGCCAACTGTAGTAAGAGAAGGTATGTGGCCTGCTCTTCTGTGTGTGTGTGTGTGTGTGTGTGTGTGTGTGTGAGAGAGAGAGAGAGAGAGAGAGAGAGAGAGAGAGAGGCTGTTTCCATGTCTGTGCATCTGTACCTAGTTGATTAGTGGCCTGGACTATGCACAAGCNAGAGAGAGAGAGAGAGAGAGAGAGAGAGAGGCTGTTTCCATGTCTGTGCATCTGTACCTAGTTGATTAGTGGCCTGGACTATGCACAAGCCAGCGATCCTCAGAGAGAGAGAGAGAGAGAGAGAGAGAGAGGCTGTTTCCATGTCTGTGCATCTGTACCTAGTTGATTAGTGGCCTGGACTATGCAC
>BFEA01000168.1:870613-886383 GCA_003427395.1 Chara braunii | reverse complement strand
GAAGAAGAAGAAGAAGAAGATGGAGGAACAGGCGGCAAAGAAAAAGAAATTGGAGGAGGAGATGGAGAGATTAAAGAAATAGGACGAAGAAAAGTTGAAGTAGAAGAAGAAGAAGAAGAAGAAGAAGAAGAAGAGGAGGAGATACCCCTGTTGAGGAATGTAAGGGGGATAGAGAAAGGGGAGTCAAGCGACACAGAAGAAGAGGAGAAAAAGTTGGACAAGATGGTGAGTGAGAATTTATCCCTGGGAGAAGATGAAGAGGCAATGATGTATATTCCCCAGGATGAGAGAGACACGGCAATTGTCGAGATCTAGGCAGTTCAGGATCCTTTTGATAACTGGGAGGCGAACGTTAATTCTTAAGTTCACCTCCAGAAGATCCTCCCTGAGAAGCAAGTCCTCATCGCCTTTCACGCTCTTAAAGACAAAGCATCTAGATTCGCCCGATCGCTTGCCCGGGCCGCCAAATGTGAAAACGACATGGTAGCGTACTCCATAATCACCCCCCTGAGCGAGTTCTTCAGGTTGCGCCGCAAGTGATTCGCAGATGTCATGAGGGGGATTAAAGGCTCCGATAAGTTACAGACCATTCACTCACGTCAGTGGAGGAGTGCGAGAGCACTCAAAGGAGTTATGAATGAGCTGGTTGGCACCCCAGGACATGGGGTCACTGAGGCCCAATGGGTCCTGCTATTCTACCGTGCTATGCCTGAGTCTTTACGAGGGCACTTTTTTCAAAGGAGTAGAGAGTCTGCCACCACCTACGATACATTGAGTAGGGAAGTGGTTGCCTTTGAGGCTCAGTCCATGCTAGCTTCCACTTTCTGGCATAAGGACCTTGATAAGGGTAAAAAGTGGAAAGGACGTACCATCTCGGGTTAGGTGAAGGCCAAGGATCACTTGATCCTTAAGTCAAATTGAGTGGGGCCTCGAGGAGGAGGACAGTAGTGTGAGTCAGGGGAGGACCTATGATGTTGTCGTGGTTGGAGGGAGGCAGCAAGGAAGAGGAGGAGGCCATGGCCAAGGGGGCTGGGCCCATGGTGGCCGAGGGCAAGGCGATCAGGGGGTTGGCGGCAGAGGAAACCGTCAAGAGGGAGGCAGGGGTCAAGGTACCCCGCAAAACCGCTCTCGTTACAATTTTACCTCCCAGGAGGGGTGGATGGCACCCTGGCTGGCCGCAAGGCAAGCCCTGGGAAGATTTGGGTCTCGAACAGTCAGTGTGGCAGAGGAGAGTAGACCAAGATCAGTGCATTTATTGCCGTGATCCGGGGCACGTTATTAAATATTGCCCTAAGTATAGAGAGGCTCGTTATGCTGCACAGGCAGCAAAAGGCAACCGCTGGTAGGGGTTGCAATTGCCCTTACCTCTAGGCCATGTGGAGAAGAGTGCGCGCACCATAGAGAAACTCCCAACCCACATGTGTCTATGGCAGAGGTTGCTGGTCAGTGCCTAGAAAGTTGTCCAGAGACTGCTTGTGTTAGGGTCTCTCGAGGCACTTCCCTCATAGGCGTGGCAGGAGAATTGAAGGAGAGGATGCCTACCTGGGCCACGATGAAGAAGGATAGTAAAGGACAACTAGTCATTGTATATGTAGAAGTTTTTGAAGGCAGAGTAGGGGCCCTTGCAGATAGTGGGGCAACTCACAGCTACATCAGTAGGAAAGCGTTGCAGAAGTTGAAGTTGAATCTAAAGGTCTAGAAGTTAGAAGACCCTATAGTCAGCATCCTCGAAGACAATTGCACCATGTGAGTCGAGGAATATGTAGAGGGAGTACAGGCGTACTTTCGCCTATAGAAAGATGGGAAGGTAGAGAGAGTTCTCCATTCCCTGACTCTCCTTGTAGAAGATAGCCTCCCATTTGACATAGTCCTAGGAATGGACTGGGGAGAGGCAGCAGGGGCTACACTCCACTTGAGAGAGCACGAGTGTAGACTCCCAAGCCTATCAGGCGAAGTTAAGACTGTCCGCATGTTTCATGTGTCAGGGGTAGATAACACCTTAGCACATTGTTGCTTCAGTGCTCCCGCGTTTGCACGATTAATGAGAAAGGAGCAACTAGAAGAAAATGTTTTCGTAGCCTATGTTAGGCCTGCCACTGAGCCTAAGGAAGAAAAACCCATTGACCAGTTATTGCCAAGCTGCTAGGAGAGCATACAGACTTAGCTAAGCCGCGTACAGGAGTAGTGCAGCGGCGCGTCCAACATCGTATTGAGATAGAGCCTGGCATTAGAACTCCTAAGGGATCTATCTATAGAATGTCTCCAAGGGTTGGATTAGGCCCAGTTCGTCTCCTTTTGGAGCGCCCGTTCTGTTCGTCCCCAAGAAGCAGGGAGAGTTGAGAATGTGTATCGACTATAGGGGTCTTAACGCCATCACACTGAAGAGTGTAGAACCACTGCCCTGTATAGATGATCTGCTAGATGGTGCAGGGCTGCAAATATTTATCTAAGATAGATTTGAAGTCAGCCTATCATCAGATAGAGGTTTATCTTGATGATCAGCACAAGACGACGTTCATGACCAGATATGGGCACTACGAGTTTATAGTGATGCCCTTTGGACTAACCAATGCGCCAACTACGTTTCAGTGCGGTATTAATGATTTGTTGAGACCGTGGTTAGATAGATCTGTAGTTGTGTACTTAGGTGGTATCTTACTCTTTAGTAAGACCATCCCAGAGCAGGAGGGTCATCCGAGACAGGTCTTGGAGAAGCTAAGGGAAGCTAACTTCAAGATCAACGCAAAAAAAATGTGAGTGGGCGAAGACGCAAGTTTTGTACTTAGGCCACGTCTTAGACGGAGATGGCATTAAACCTGAGGGATAGCAGCGATTAGAGATTGGCCAACGCCCCGCACATTGACAGAGTCGCGGTCGTTTCTAGGCTTAGCCAACTATTATAGGAAGTTTGTGAGGAACTTGTCCACCATCTTTGCACCCCTTTGCAGGTTGCTAAAGAAAGAAGCAATTTGGAAGTGGGACAAGGATTGTACGTCGGCCCTGAAGAAGTTGAAGCAGGCTTTGATAGAGTATCCAGTCCTCAAGGTAGTTGATCCATCCCTGCCGTTCGTTGTTACTATTGACGCGAGTCAGTACGGCATAGGTGTTGTCTTACAACAAGACGATGGCAATGGCTATAGACCCGCATGTCTGCTAGAATCCCTTGAGAGAAGGTAACAACATCAACCTATGAGAGGGAACTCTATGCTCTCAGGCAAGCTTTAGATCACTGGAAGCATTACTTGCTTGGGAGACACTTCAAAGTCTATTCAGACCACGAGACTTTGAGGTGGCTGAAGACGCAGGCCAAGATGACACCTAAGCTTACTAGGTGGGCCGCAGAGATAGACTAGTTCGACTTTGAGCTCAAGCCAGGCAAAGGGAAGTATAATGTAGTTGCGGATGCTCTGAGTAGAAGAGCTGATTACTTTGGAGCTATAGTTCACTATCTGGATATAGGACGAGACCTGCAACAGAAAGTTAAGGAAGCGTATGCGCAGGACCCTATTTATAGTGACCTCCTCAAGAGAGTTAAGGAGTCTCCAGAGTTTGAGCCAGATTACCGCACTACAGATGGGCTACTATTCGAGAAGACTAACGGAGTTGACCGCTTGTGCGTCCCCAACAGTGAAGAGATCCGTAGTTTGATCTTGGGGGAATGCCACGACACGGAGGGACATTTTGGTTGGCAAAAGATGTTAGCTAACCTTATTCGCGCATATACGTGGCCTGGTATGAAGGCCGACTGCATAGAGTATGTATGCAGTTGCAAAGTGTGCCAAAGGAATAAAACCACTATGCAAGCCCCTCCTGGTCTTCTCAAACCCTTGCCTATTCCCGATGGACCCGGAGACGCTGTGTCCATTGACTTTATGGATGGTAAGGTCAGGAGTAGGCATGGCAAGAGCCAAGTCATGGTTATAGTCGATAGATTTAGTAAGTATGCAGTGTTTGTTCCTTTGCCGTCTGAGGCAGGTACAGACTTAGTCATACAAAAGTTTTCCGATCATTGGGTCAGTGAACAGGGCCTACCGCTGTCTATAGTTAGCGACAGAGATACCCGGTTCACTATTCAGAACTGGCAGGAACTAATGAAAGTCTACGGATCTAAGTTCTTAACGTCATCTGGCCGTCATCCAAAGACCAACGATCAGACTGAACAGATGAACAAAGTCCTGCAGCAGGTTTTGAGAATGTATATTAGACATGACCAACTTAACTGGGTTGAGGTGCTCCCAAAGGTAGCCAGTGCCTATAATCACAGCGTGCACTTAGCCACTTTTCGCGGTCCCAACGAACTGCATAAGTCCTTTAGACCGTGTAGGTAGCCAGTGCCTATAATAACAGCGTGCACTTAGCCACTTGTCGCGCTCCCAACGAACTGCATAAGTCCTTTAGACCGCGTAGACCGTTTGAGGGACTCAACCAGGATCAGATTCAGAGGCTACCACCCGGAACTAGAAGGTCCGCGATACAGCATGAAAAAGAGATTGCTACCGTAGTAGAGAACCTCAGGAAGGCCCAACATAGAATGATAGAGCAAGCCAATAAGCATTGTCGTCCATCGCAGTTTCAAGTAGGTGACTTAGTCTCGGTCAAGTCCAAAGAGTTCGCTCCTAAGGAGAACATCTCGCAGAAGTTACTGCCTGCATACAGAGGACCGTGGCCAGTCTTAGAAGTTAAGGGCGGAGAGGATGGACTGTCTTACACAGTCGAGATTTCAGCACACCTCCACACCTACCCAGTGTTTCATGCGTCAAAGTTGTTGCCTTGTATTACAAGTCAACAGTTCCCGTCAAGAAGGTCCATGATCCCTCCGGACATGGATGGAAAGTATGACATTGACGATATCGTAGGTGGAGATGTGTTTAGAACAGGAGGTAGAGGACATCCACAGAAACAGTATAAAGTTAGATTTTTTTTTCAGGAACTAGAGGACGACCACTGGTTTATACGAACAGAACTTGAGACTGCTCCCGATGTAGTTCGAGCCTATGAGAGAGAAGAAAGATAAAGGTCCAGCCTTGGTCTCGGAGGACCTCGGATTTAGGCCGGCAGGAGTGAAACGGTTTTCACCTTTGCAGTGACAGATGCAGATCCCAGTGTTCGATCCCTAGCCTCACCTCACCTGTGTACAATACCTCTGTGTGTTTGAACCCGTGACCTGCGTTTTAGGAGTCAGTTGTTGCTTGTCGTAGGTCTGTGGGTTCGATTCTTAGGTCTGTCAGTTAGGGGTCATAGTTGTGTAGAGGCCTTAGTTGTAGTAATTCTGAAAGGTCAAAAGGTCGTAGCTGCTACAGTCCTGAAAGGTCAAGGTCGTAGCTGCTACACTTCTGAAAGGCCAAGTCCACAGACTTCCGGAAGGTTCGGAAGTGGCCTTTCGAGAGTTTCTCACGTTTTAGTCAGAGGCAAGTGGGCAAGTGGTGAGTCCAACTTCGCTTAGTCAGCGGTACCCAGTTCCAGTCTCACTTTGTACAGTCAGCAAGTACCATGCGGGACTGTGTGCACCATGGCCCCGGTGGAAAAGGGCAGACCAGCGACTTACAGAAGTATAAATCAAGAGGCAGCGTCCAGCCATTTATTCATTCCTGTGTGAGCCATGCGGAAGCGCTGTCAGGCGTGTTGTGCGAGGCGGTCTGCAGAAGCCCGAGGTTGAAGTGGCCTGAAGAGAGATAGTTCGTCCATAGCCAGTAGCATTAGAGCGCCCATAGCCGCGGGAGCTTAGAGATAGAGTTCAGTGTGTGTGTGTGTTCTTTGTACAAAGTTGTGTGCGTGGGATATCCAGGGTGATCCAGAGACAAGTTCATGCAAACAGAGTGTGGACAAAGGGATGTGTGAGCGCTCAGGCGCCATAGCCAGTTGGAAGCGAGCTTGTAACTAAACTGTGTTTTCGGCTCGAGTATCTCTGAGCTTTGTGTGGGTGCACAGCGCCAGCGTGGACTGCCACCTGTTTGCATGTATGTGGAGTGGGGAAGAAAGCAAGTCTGATTGCATATGTAGGGGTCGGGAGGCCCCTGGGGGCATTGCTCATCACTCCTGAACATATATACACACATACACACACAGACACACACACCACATAGGCACACACGTACATTGGTCTTTGACTTCCATGTGATCCAGTTGCATGAATGTGGATAGGCATAGATAGGCTGAGTACTGTAGGCTGGGCGTTGGGCGCCAGACAGTAGGAGCGACATTGGATACTGGTTGGTGAGACCAAGAGCGCCGACATTGACATATGAATTCATTGTATTGCTCTTATTTGGATGGTACCTTGGTGAATTGTGCTCTCTGCTTGGTACATGACTCTCTGGGCTACTTCATGATTTGCAATCTGGACTTCTGTCTATCGCTCTCACTCATATGCCTTGCATAATTAATCCAGATTGCAAAATCACGAAGTAGCCCAGATAGTCATTTACCAAGCAGAGAGCACAATTCACCAAGGTAAGAGCAATACAATGAACTCGTATATCAATGTCGACACTCTTGGTCTCACCAACACATTATCCAATGTCGGTCCTACTGTCTGGCGCCCAGCGCCCAGCCTACACTACTCAGCCTATCTATGCCTATCCACATTCATGCAACTGGATCACATGGAAGTCAAAGACCAATGTACGTGACATCATCACCAATGCAGACCGCCAGCATACACCAGATATGTTCTCTCTCCTCTCACATCACCCCTTGACTTCCCACAGTCTATCAATTCTGCAACAACCCGCTCAAAATATGCTATGGTCATCAGCCAGGGACTGCCCGCAGGCCACAGCAAGGACCTGCGTCAGACCCTATCCAAACAAGGCCCGAAATGAGGCTTCAAAGGCCCTGCGCCGACAGTTGATCGAAGAAAGTCAATAGTCAACTGTAGCTCGGAAATTGAGGCTCATGAGTCAAAGTCTGCACAGACCCAGTCCAGGCCACCGATCAGACACACACATTTGGCTGTATGCAGGTATCCAGGCAGCATCTGGACCAAGTGGAAGTCTGCAGTTGTATGAGGTCCAGGCCATTGACTATGGGTCAATCTGAGCCCTCGTATCCGACAGACCAGAGGGTGGTCAATCTGCATCAACACTAATTATTGACCCAGCCCCTGCTCATTGACATTCAGTCTTGCACTTGCTGCTCGACGATGGCACGATGCTGGCTGGACGCTAGCTTGACCCTGGCACTGTGCGTGATGACGACGCGAGACTGCTACATTGTGTTGCTGGCGCCTCTCTGCTCTTGGCGCCAGCTGGGGACTTGATTGCTGACGTGGCGCTTGCCAGATTGACTTCGACACAGATTGGGGTATCGACGAGGACGGATTTCAAGGCTGTGAGATTGGTTGTGAGGGAGGGAGAAATTATTGTCGTCAACATTGCACGCTGCTGTGACGTCTTCATAGGAGATATGCGCCTACGTGGCACTATGTTGTGATAGGTTCTTGCCAGGCTCGTCCTTGGGATACTGTACGCTGACGTGGACGAAGGGGAAATCTATCTTCGATGAGATTGATGGATACTTTCTCGTCCACCCTCTTATCTCCCTCCTATCAGCTTCGTCCTTTGGTTACGAGACATTGTACCTCAGATCACATTCATGATTATTGGAGACATTGACATGCGCTAAGACTTCGACATTGACGAGTTTCTCTCCAGACTGGGTTCATTGCAATTTGGTATCGGAGCTTTACCTCCTTCGTTGCGATCTGCTGATGTTCGTTGCGACACGCGATGGTAAGTATAGGGAGGTGGGTCGCGCATCAATTGTTTGACCAGCGACTTTGCTGACGTGGCGCATCGATCGGCGATCAGCGAGAGTAGTGTTGACAGAGACGCTGACGTGGTGCTGGACGATCGACCAGAGAGAAAGCGAGAGAAAGAGAACAATTGACGTGGCATCGGGAGTGCTGCCTACATGGTATGGCATGTGGATGTTGACGTGGCATCCAAAGGAACAACAGGGTATTGTTTGACGTGGCACTTACTTGTGTCACGACTTACCTGCTGACGTCGCACCTCCATAGCCGCAGCAATATCTTCAGTCTGACAGGGCATACCAGTGAGAAATGAGCTTGGTAGTAGCACGCTGTTGACGTGGCTGTGGTGACTCCCCATTTGACGGCCTTGCTGGCCATTGTCGCTGATGTGGCATATTTTGTGGATGTGCTGCGTTGGCTAGAGTGGGATGTGACATGTGGCAGGGAGGACTTGCGCTGCCATTTTCTATGAATATTGGTGATGATCGACACTTGCACTTGTGTGCGCTGACGGGCGGTACGACACCGGGTTACGCCGTAGTGCCACGCATCATACCTTGTGCATGGACACAAGCATCTGCAGCGAGACAGCAAGAGGATGAGCAGCCAACACATTGATTGCTCGTGTTGTGATTGGCTGACTCTACTCACCGGTCATGGGTTGTTCTGTGTATGCTTGCTTCTCACCATTTGTGTTCTTGTCTTGATCACACCGGTCGTGGCTGCGGTATCTGTACACTCTCGAGTAGGAACGTCATCATATAGAAAATCAGCAAAGTTAGAATAGAAATTCATTGAATTATTCTAATTCATTATTAATTTCTGTTGTTATTTATTCTTGCAAAGTTAGAATAGAAATTAACTGAATTATTCTAATTCATTATTAATTTCTGTTGTTATTTATTCTTGCTGTGTAGAATTAGAAGAAGTGTGGTCGTGGAATTTATTACTGTCATTTAAAGTTTATTGTGCGACACTCACACGCTGGGTAAAATGGCTTACCTCTGGAATTGCTTGCGTGCGTCTATTCTGACTCGATTTCTCTCTCTTCTTCGTCCCCATCTCGATCACCTTCGTCGCTGAGGAAAAAGGTGGTGAAATGCGAACCCGTGGTCAAGTCGCAGAAAGACGGAAGCAGATGGCGGACCGTCTTCACCAGCTGCTCACTGAATTGCATGACGCTGGGCCAGAAGCTAAGCAGCATGTTCGCTGTCAGCTCGACCTGCGTTCAGCAGAGGACGAACTAGTGGGGGCTGAAACTGTTGTTCAGATGCTGGAGGTCAGCGGCAGAGTGCAACAACCAGTTGACCTGGGGCAAATGGCCTTCGATCAATTTGTGGCAGAGCAGTTGGCGAAGATAGACGGGGATGTGACCAAAGAAGAAGATAAGGGGGAAGCAAGTGAGAAGAGAGAAGAACCCTAACTCACTGAAGAAATAATGGACAAGTTGGACAACACTATTAAGCAGTTGCAAGCTGCATTGGAGGCAGAAATAAAGGAGGAAGACTATCAGAGGATGAAGAAAGAACAGGAACAACAAGAGCGAAAGGTAGAAGAGATTATACAGAAGTTTCATTTTGCTGAACCAGAAACTGACTTGGCATCTGTTTTGCAAAATATGATGGCCTGTCTTGCACATCTGGAATTGAAAATGACAACGTCACCGCTGAACTGCAGATCGTAACGAGACAGGTGAAGGGAAAAAACAAAGTTGTGTATGAGGAGGCGGCCGAGGGGAAAGAAGAAAAGAAACCCCAGGAAAAATTAATGAAGGATGCCATGAAGACGCCGGAACAACGGAAAGAACCCGAGCCCCCAAAAGAAGAACCGGCAAAAAAAGAAGAGCCAGCGAAGAAAGAACCAGCAAAAAAAGAAGAGAGCGAGAAACCAAAGCGCAGAGAAAAGGTGAAAATGAAATTGCAATTCACCTACAATGGCAAGCAAGGTGAGCACCTTCTCTAGATTGCCGAAATCCGGACTATTGTGGTACCGCTCCTGTGGAACCTGAGAGTCAAGTTGCGTTTTCAACTTCATGTCTGGGTGAAGTTGTGAAGGAGTGGGTGTTATCTGAGGTTAATGCTGCATGGTTTTGAGGATATTGGCCTTTCAGAGATCGATGGGCTGCCTCCTGGCACTCCGAAAGGTCAAATTACTCCCTCTACACCCTCCTCGATCCGCATGGTGCGGTTATCTCCGAGGATATTGACTGCAGGTTCTTCCAACTTTTGGACTTGGAGGTCTAGCCGCATCTTCTTCAGCGCTTTGCGACTGATGTAACTTCTGGTGGCCCCACTGTCTGTAAGGGCCCCTTCTCTAGATCTAAAGATCTCTACATCAGCTAACAATAACTGCCCCTTCTCGTTCTTCTTCATCTTGGCTCAAGCGGGGGAGGGCTGCAACGGCCGAGTAGTCCCCCTCTTGAACTACCGTGCCGTTGGGTTCTCCCTCCAGACCATAATCTATTTGGTCGTAGGGGAGAGTCTCGACACCTCCTTCTTCGAAGGTCAGAAGGAGGTTGTCTTTCCTAGGTATGTACCCTGAGATAGTGCGGTTCTGCCACTTTTTCCTTGCGGCACGCCCTTCTTCTTCCTATCTCCGTCTCCATGTCCTCCGTTTCCTCCACCGCTACTTACCAATTTCTCAATCACGGCGGGTGTTAAAGTCTTGTTGATCTGCTCGTCTAATTTTACAATATATGCTTGCACATGTTGATCTACTTCTGCTGCAGATCTCTGCAGGAAGGTATTCCAGACTCCCTCAAACTCATACTGGTGAGCTTCAATTTTCTGCAAGGTCTTGTTCATCGCGGCCAACTCTTGTTTTGTATGGAGAACAGTTGCTGTTAAGAGGGCAAGTTGTTCGTCGGTTGCTGTTTGATTTTCCTTTTGTGCCTGTAATTCTCTTTGCAACCTTTCACCCTTTGCATGCAGTCGTTTCCTCTCTTCTAGCTCTTGTCGCTTTGCAACTAACATTTTGTTGTGCAGTTGTACTCGTTTTTCTTCCAGCAAGAATTCCTTTTCCCTTTTATCCTCAATTGATGCCAATTTTGCGACAAACGTGTCCCTTTCTTCCTCCGTCTCTTCAATCCTGTCACATGAATAATTGTCCTGGTCATACCAGTTTAAGGGACTGACCTGTATATTCAACCCACCAGGCTGACTGTTTTCACCCCTTTCAGGGTGACGTCTGATGAGTCTGCCTGTATCATCTGCAGGTTCATCTTCTTCTTCTATAGTCTTTAATTCTGCCTGCAATTCTTTTTCCAACTTTTCTTTCAATTCTTTTTTGATTCTGTCTTCTTCCATTTGAGTTTTCTTCCTCAACTCTTCTTCTTTCTGCTTCTTTTTCTGCTCCTTCTCTTTCTTTTTCTCGGCTAGGTGGCGGTTGGACTTCTCCCTGCGTTGCCGCTGAGAGTCTGAGCTTTGCTGTCCCGGATCTCATCATCATGCGGGAATAATACACTCTCCTGAAGCCAAGAGGGAAAAAGAAACGGAATAGTGGCCCCAAAAGAACAGACAGAGCCACCATCCCGTAAATGGGATAGTCACCCATGGTGGCGAACAGCACATGGGAGACCTCCGCCGGACAACCAAGTAGCTACCCCGGATCCTAGTCTACTTGAGTGGTTGGGATCTGTGACTTTTTTTTTTTTTTCAAAATGTGGATGCCGCTGCTTCAGAACAACAGAAGATATATAACGTTTTCCTAATCAATATACAATGTAGGAACTCTTCTTTTTTGTTTGCTGCCTGTTCAGTTACTTAGCTGATATATGCCTTTAATGGTCTGACTGGTCACTTTCGATAGAGTAGGTAGCTGGGAGAAACTTGAACTAACTTCAAAAACAAATCCAATTGATCACGGTTTTCCCTGTTCTCAGCTGCTTACACTCTGACATGGCCGTACACAGTACCCTGACTCAATCTTCCTTCCCTACCTATCGACAGGCCAGATGGCTAACACGAAGACCAGATGTTGACTCTCGAGTCTTATCTGTCAGATCAGACCAGGGCACAGGTTTCGTCCAGACAGCAGCAGCGACCGCCAGAAAGGAGGGGGAAGAGATGCACGACACACAAATTTGCAATCAATCCAGGTAAGTGGGGCAGGAGATTCTTCTCTTCTTTGTAGCCGTTGATGAAAACTCCACGTTCGTTCCAATCGCTCCAATCGCAGGTAAGACTTCTACTCCTTAGCCCCTTCTTCTTCGGCCAACTTCCCCCTCTATCCCAATCTAACTCCTCTTCAACTCGTCTCTCGCCAGCAATACTCAAGCCAGCTTATCCTTCTCGCCAGCCTTGATCATGCCAGCGCGTCCAGTGAGAGTAACAAGTTTTGCTTCGATACCAAATTTGCAAGGAACCCGACTGTTCTTCACTTTCTGGAGTGCATCAGATCACAGGCATATACTGATTTCACAGATTGCGAAGTCTCACACAAAACCCTATAGAAGATGAATGAGAAACAGGAAGCTCAACTCAATTATCAAACCCAGAATTAGAGAGAGAACATCTTGAGCTCAAAGTGTATAGCGCTGAACAGAGTTACAAGTCTTCTTCGATCAACACGAGTTCCAAGCCTGGCGCTCATCAGCGCCAGCTGCCAAACGTCAACAACAGCGCTCAACAGGTAAGTGCCACCATAGCTCACACTTCCCCCTCTCTCGTATGCCTTCTTCTCTCTCTCCCTCTATGTCTATAGTCCTGGTCTACCCTCACTCATCATGCATGCACACTACCTATCACACGAGGATCTACTCTGAATACTACTGATCGGTATCTCCTACGGACTATCCCTACTAACATACTAACTAGCGCTGGCGCAGCTATGGCTGCCTTCCCTCTAGCCATCACTCTCTTCCTTCCCATATAGCACTGCTCTTCAGCCTAGCGCAGCTCACACACACTCCCATCACGCTTCCAGTACGTGCCTCAGCAGGCAAAGGAACAAAAGCTGCATACTTACTAAAACGGTCGACTATGACCATGACTTGGCTCTTACCATGTCTGCTCTTGACTTGCGTGTCCATGAAGTCTACAGACACTGAGTCTCCCGGCTGATCCGGAATAGGCAAGGGTCTGAGAAGACCTAGGGGCGCGCGTGTAGTAGACTTATTCCTCTGGCACACTTTACAACTGCGGACATACTCTATGCAGTCATTTTTCATCCCGGGCCAGGTATATGCACGCATCAGGTTGGCTAATGTCTTTTGCCAACCGAAATGCCCTTCRGTATCGTGGSATTCCCCTAAAATTAAACTGCGGATCTCTTCGCTGTTGGGAACGCACAGGCGGTCAAACACAYTAGTCTTCTCAAACAGCAACCCGTCTGTAGYGCGGTAATCTRGTTYGGTCTCTGGGGCCTCTCTAACTCTCTTTAGGAGGTCACTATAGATAGGGTCCTGCGTATACGCTTGTCTCACTTTCTCCTGCAGGTCTCTCCCTATATCCAGATAGTGTACTACGGCTCCAAAGTAGTNGCACGCATCAGGTTGGCTAATGTCTTTTGCCAACCGAAATGCCCTTCGGTATCGTGGGATTCCCCTAAAATTAAACTGCGGATCTCTTCGCTGTTGGGAACGCACAGGCGGTCAAACACACTAGTCTTCTCAAACAGCAACCCGTCTGTAGCGCGGTAATCTGGTTTGGTCTCTGGGGCCTCTCTAACTCTCTTTAGGAGGTCACTATAGATAGGGTCCTGCGTATACGCTTGTCTCACTTTCTCCTGCAGGTCTCTCCCTATATCCAGATAGTGTACTACGGCTCCAAAGTAGTATGATCTCCTACTCAGAGCATCCGCAACTATGTTGTATTTGCCCTTCACTGGCTTGAGCTCAAAGTCGAATTGGTCTATCTCTGCGGCCCACCTAGTCAACTTAGGTGTCATCTTGGCTTGAGTCTTTAACCATCTAAGCGTTTCGTGGTCCGAATACACTTTGAAGTGCCTCCAAAGCAGATAGTGCTTCCAATGGTCTAAAGCCTGTCGGAGAGCGTAGAGTTCTCTCTCGTACGTGGTGGTAGCGACCTTCTCACAGGGCATCCTCGCTGACATGAACTCTACGGGCTTATAACCATTGTTGTTGTCTTGCTGCAACACGGCGCCTATCCCATATTGGCTCTCGTCCGTGGTGACGACAAATGACAAAGACGGATCTGCAACTTTGAGGACAGGATACTTCAATTAACGCGCGCTTTAGCTTCTTGAGCGCAAACGTACAGTCTTTGTCCCATTGCCAGATTGCCTCTTTCTTCAGCAATCGGCGCAAGGGAGCGGCGATAGTGGAGAAGTTCCTCACGAACTTCCTATAGTAGTTAGCTAAGCCTAGGAACGACCGCAACTCTGTCAATGTGCGGGGCGTCGGCCAATCTCTAATCGCCGCGATCTTGCTGTCCTTTGGCTTGATGCCATCTCCGTCTAATACGTGGCCCAAATACAAAACTTGTGTCTTGGCCCACTCACACTTTTTCTCGTTGATCTTGAAGTTAGCCTCTTTAAGCTTCTCCAAGACCTGCCTCAGATGACCGTGATGCTCCTGGAGGGTCTTACTAAAGACTAGGATATCATCTAAGTAGACTGCCACAAATTTATCTAACCACGGTCTAAACAGGTCATTCATGCAACGCTGAAAAGTAGCTGGCGCGTTGGTCAGTCCAAAGGGCACCACTATAAACTCATAATGCCCATATCTAGTCCGGAATGCAGTCTTGTACTGATCATCAGGATGGACTTCTATCTGATGGTATCCGAACTTTAAGTCTATCTTAGAGAAATACTTACAACCCTGCACCCGATCTAAAAGATCGTCTATCTTGGGCAGCGGCTCAGCATTCTTCACGGTGATCGCATTCAAACCCCTATAGTTATACACATTCTCAGCTCTCCTTCCTTCTTAGGGACAAACAAAATGGGTGCTCCAAAAGGAGACGAACTGGACCTGATCCAACCTTTCTCAAGGAGTTCGTCTAACTGCTTGCAAAGCTCCTCTAACTCTCTAGGGGACATCCTGTAGGCTGCACCCTTAGGAGTTCTGCTGCTAGGCTCTATCTCTATCCTGTGCTGGATGGGTCGCGACACTACTCCTCTCGGCGACTCAGTCAAGTCTTTGAATTCTTCCAGCAGCTTGACAATTGTTGGATCTGTGGAACTATCCTTTTCCTGGGCCTCAGTGACACGTCTGACATATACTACAAAGACCTGGTCTTCTAACTGCTCCTTCTTTACAAATCGCGCGAATGCGGGAGCACTGAGACAACAATGTGTGAAGGTGTTATCTACACCAGACACATGGAACAAGCGGGCAGTCTTAACTTCACCCGCCGGACTAGGGAGCCTACACTCATGCTCTCTCAAATGAAGTGTGGCCCATGCTGCCTCTCCCCAATCCATTCCCAACACTATAACAAAAGGAAGGTCATCTTGTACGAGGAGAGTCAGGGAATGGAGAACTTTCTCCACCTTCCCATCTTTCTCTAGGCGAAAGTACGCCTGGACTCACTCTACATAGTCCCCAACGCGCATCGTGCGGTTGTCTGCGAGGACACTGACTATGGGGTCTATTAATTTCTGGACCTTTAGTCCTAGCCTCAGCTTCTTCAGCGCCCTACGGCTAATATAACTATGGGTAGCCCCTGAGTATATGAGGGCCCCTACTCTACTCCTAAACACCTCTACATCTACTAAGATCAGCTGTCCCTTACTCTCCTTTTTCATTTTGGCCCAGGCTGGCATCCTCTCCTGTAACTCTTCTGCCACACCTGTGAGGGACGTGCCTGAAGAGACGCTAACACAAGCAGTCTCTGGACAGCTATTTAGGCACGGGCCTGCAACCTCTGCCATAGGCTCATGTAGGTTGGGAGTGTCCTGTCGCGCGCGCTCACTTCTCCACATGGCCTTGAAGTAGGGGCAGTTGCGACCCCTACTGGCGGCTGCCTTTTGACTGCTGGCCAGCCCAACGGGCCTGTCTATACTTAGGACAAAATTTAATTACGTGCGCCGGGTCACCACAAAATACGCACTG
>BFEA01000168.1:846223-862991 GCA_003427395.1 Chara braunii | reverse complement strand
GCTGAAAAGACTCAGGGCCTGGAGGGCCCTGTTTTAGGCTGAAACGACACAGGGCCTGTAGGCCCTTGTTTTCAGGCTTTCAGGCTGAAACGACACAGGGCCTGTAGGCCCTTGTTTTCAGGCTTTCAAGCTGAAACGACCCAGGGCCTGAAAATGTCCCTCGTTTGAAGGCGCAGCATGTAACACTCTTATCAGACCACATGCATGAAACCTACAACAACCTGGGCAGGAGTGACTCAATGCAGAAAGAGATGACACTCTCTCAAGACAGACTCGACTGCAGCAAATACCAAGGCGAGTGTGCAACATCCACAGAGCATAAAAGCACAAGGGTCAGGGCTTATAAAGAGATTAAATGGCTCCTCACTCCGCACTCCAAGCGTGGTGAATGGTCAACTCAGTCAACTGTGCCAGTCAACTCTCGCCGAACATTGCTCACTGGTCAATCTTCGTCGGTCAACTCTCACCGGTCAACGTTCCCTGGTCAACGCTCGTCGGTCAACTCTTTCCGTTAACGTTCACTGATCAACACTGCACCAGTCAACTCTTTGCCTGTCAACTCTGAACAACTTCGCCTTCTTCTTCTTCGTCCTCAATCTCGGCTATGGCCAACTTCTTCTTCTTGGTCAGCTATGGTTGCTCTCACCTTCTTCTTTGTCACATCTCCCTTCTCTCCTGTCACTTTCTTCTTCATCATGTTTCTTCCTCTTCTCCAAGCTGGAAGCTATGGCTGCCGTCTGCTATGGCGGTCTTCTTCCTTGCTCACGCGCATCCCCCTCTCACTTCCATGATGCTTGCGCAGACAACAGGAACCAGCTCGGATACCAATGCAATCAGACTTGATTTCAACTTCACTTTCAACATACATACATAAAAGTGCCAATGGTAAAACAACTTCCTCGAAGTAGGATCAGCAACAAGAGTGAGATAGTGCAGGGCGCCCGCACAAAAAAGTTGCCTATGGCCGCCATCGTCTCCCTCCTACTAATGGCTATGGCTGCTCACCCTCTTCCACCTTCGGGCACTGGTTGACCACGGGCGAACTTCAACGCACAAGTCACTTGGGCAGCACTTCCACGTACTCCACCAGATAATGAGCGACTGACTGATCGCTGCCTCTTTATTTGTACTGTTTCGTTTGGTGATCTGGGCCTGGCGATGTCCCAGGCCCTCAGGATGTGCAGTCCCAATCTGCTGCAAAAACGGACTGGACTGGGACCGCCCCTTCATTTGCCCCTTCGGTGTTTGGCTTGGGACTCTTGGCCTTTCAGAGATCGACGGGCTGCCTCCTGGCACTTCGAAAGGTCAAATGGACTCTTCTAGAACTGTGTAGACTACGGCTGACTGACTTTTTGAGAGACGTAGAGCTAGACCTACGGACTGACCCTATGACTGCTAATAGACAGGTGTATGGTTCAAGCCCACACGGCCCCAGTGGCTGCATGTCAGAAGAAGAAAATGACCCGAACAGACCTGACGCGTGCATAGCATGCTCAGACCAAGAACAGGAAGATATGACACACTGCCTAGTCAGATGTAAAGAGGTACAGAATAAGGCGTTTGGATCTGTGGGATACCCTTTTCTCAGTTCCCCTTTGTGAACACCCGACCCAGCTAATAATCTGGACTAACACTAAGGTCGTAAGCCAGAAAAAACCTGGGTTGGAGTGACCCGCAAGTTTACACTGTGGGCAATATGGAAGCGAAGATATTGCAGAACTGTGGAGGGAACTGAGAACCCAAGTTACAAGGTCTGGGCAGCCAGCAAGGGAATGATTGAAGCGGGAATGTTGCGTCAATGGAGGAAGGTCAAAATCTTGGTCCAGAGGAGGCCAGATGTAGAGCAGGAGATACTGGCTAGCAAGGTGGCTTACCTCAACGGTGTGAATCTAAGGTGGAACGCGTGACTCATCTCTGACACGACAGTTGTACATCAGAATAACCAGACGCAAAAGGATCAGTACACCAGCTGAACTCAACACAGACGAAGCACCAGCAATGGAAGAATGGCTACACTGATGAAAAATGGGACTTCAATTCGACAGCAATCAGGTGGCCAATTTCAACATTGTGAGCATCGAGTGTCTTCTAGAATCAGGTGGCCAATTTCAACGCTGTGAGCATCGAGTGTCTTCTAGAATCTTTTTTAAGTTATCTGCCAGAGTTGGAACGCCGGAGTTCAGAGGATTTCTAGAAGAATGGCAAGCTGACAGTCAATCCTCCATGTGAGTGGAGCAGTCAATGCTGATCCGGGTTCCTCCGGCCAAATGGGAGGAAGTGTGGGTGCGAGGATTTAGTCCCTCGGCAGTGTCTGAAAGGCCGTGCCCGCCCTAGGTGAATGCGGGCCTGCAAATATGTGCCAATGCCTGTTTATAGGCCTATGAGACCAGGCTGAGGGGCCCAACCAGAGCCTGTTGGAAACCCTATGTTGGCATGGATTTTCGACGAGGCCTTGTTACGAGTTAGCTCCTCGGCATGCCCTTGTGGGGCCCTTTCAGCAAGCATGAGCCTGCCCTAAGTGAATACGGGCCCCTGAATTTCAATATGGCCTGAGTTCGTTAATTTTGGCAAAGTTTGGTGGGTGCCAGACAGTTGCCACGCCCCAGTTGGTTACATCCTCCATACTCGTGAGAATCAGAAATAATTCGTGAGCCTTCTAGGCTCTTCCAGCAGCACAGGCAAAGCAGGGAGAACCTCACGGTTACTCCTGGGTGGTTGGGCATGCCTAACCAATTTGGTCCCAGGCCACTGTCTGAACGGGCCTGGGTGCAGACACTTTGGCGGAGACTGAAGCTACTGGAAACGCCCGCCACTTTCCATATAGGAAAGGGCTGGGCTCCAGTCGAGAAATTCAGGCACTGGCTTGTGCAAGTGGCAGCGCTGCTGGAGTGTGTGCTCGCGGGCTGCTTGCTTTGCGCTAGCAGATGCCTGGCACGCGCGGGCGTCGAGGTAGAAGACAGGGTGCTGCTGAAGGCAGCGCCATAGCCAACCCTGCATAGCCAGGGCTTGGCTTGGATAGCCAGTGGAGGTGGTGGTGGCCTTCGTGTACGGGTAGGAAGATGTGGGTAGACAAGACGAGGGGGAGAGAGAGAAATAAGGATGATGATGTGAGGGCACGTACCTGGTCTTGGCGATGGTCTACAGGGTCGACATCTTCATGTACTTCGGTTGTTGCTGCTGACGTCAGCAGGATGCGTTGTCAATTCGTAGGCTGGTAGTAGCCATGTGATCATAGTCTGGGCGCTGAGCCACGAGTAGGAGGAAGGGCTCCGGATACATATGTTGGTGGTAGCTGTGTGATCGTTGTCTGGGCGCTGAGCTCCAAGTAGGAGGAAGGGCTCTGGATACATATGTTGGTGGTGGCGAGAGTATGCTCTCATTGACATTCGGATTCAGTGCTTTGGTTCTCCGTTGGTGGAATATCAGTGCATTTCTGCTTTCTGGACAGCTTTGGACTTTCTGGCTTTCAATGTGATTTTGCATTCTGGATTTCTGTAATTTCTCTATCGGCCATTTTCCTTGCATGGGTGTTTCAATTGATGTATATCTGTGACTAGCCAGGGGAAACGATTGCTAAACATTGGCTATTGGATGACTTCCCTTCATGGTAGGATATCAGCTCTCTCTCAGACCCTCTCCGAGACCCATCTTGCACCCCTGACCAACTGGTGTGGGTGTAACAGTCTACAGGGCCAGAAATAGTGGTGTCTCGTGCCCAACTGCAGGGACTCAACTTCTAGAATCTCGTATTCTCTCATACCAGTACTCAACTCTCTCTCTCTCTCTCTCTCTCTCTCTCTCTCTCTCTCTCTCTCTCTCTCTCTCTCTCTCTCTCTCTCTCTTGTGCACATGTACCTGTGTCCTCTCTGTGGTTTGCAGTCAGAGCTTGAGGACTTGGCATTCATGTATGCTTATCCTGAAGAATATGCTGAAGTGCGGTGGAGGATTGATGCTTTGTCCAGGAGTCAGGCAGATGTTGTTCTTGAGGTAGGTATCTAAAGACTCAGGAAGGAATGAGATCATTGGGATGTCCATTTCTTCTATCCTCACGAGTTTGAAACTTCAGATTTGCAAGTTCAACTTTACCACTTAGATCACTCTCATAGTAGCACTTTGCTGGAGGTATGAAGACTGTAGTAGGGTGGGGAACTGCGTCTGGATTCTCTGGATCCATGACAAAAGGGACCTTTGTGAGCTCTATGATTGTGGCGATGATGTTGGTATGATGAGCAGGCGTGGATTTGAATCATAGGAAGGATGTCAATCTGCTTTATTCTCAATTCTGAACCATGTTTTCAGGCTAAAAACGTTCTGCTGGGAGCGATCAAGAAGGACAAATTTTTGGACCTTACTACTGTGGATGCACATGTGGTCACTATCTGCAAAGAACCATACAGGTACAATCGTCATTTGACCTTGGCCATTTTCCTTTCAATTCTCGTTTGCCCTTTGTCGCTCGATGTCCCTTGTCACTTAGCATTCAATCCCTGTTTCCCTTTCTCGGGAATGTTTTGTAGGATGCTGAGCAAGAGGCAAGCACAAACATGGATGCTACCTTCTATATCTGGCTGACAGAAACGACGTAGAAAACCATGACGACACTAACTGCTTGCATCTGCATGTGCAGGGTGTTCAGATGTGTCACCTGTCAAACAATTGGAAGTGCCACATGTCGACCGATGCTAATACACAACAAACATAAACTATTCAACTTTGCTCGTCACTGCTAAAAAACCTCTTAGCTCTCTTAAATGTCACTGGTTTGCCAAGTGTGGCACAACAAACAGCCTCTCTTGCTATGTTATGTGCATGGCACTCTGATGGTCTAAGTTTACTTGGCATGGATGTGCTCGCCTTTGGAATGCAGATGTCAGACACAACCTTGTTGGAAGACACACCCTGCAAGGGCATGAACTTAGTTCAATAATGGGAGTAGCTCCCCTGTTTCACCAGTCCCTGTTAGGGAATAGATATGTCAAATTCAGAGCTGCCTCAGAGTGTGCTAATACGGAAAGTAGTAATGAGCTGCTTACTGTACTCGTCAAAGGGCCGGTGTCACTGCTGATACTGAAAGCAGGAATGAGGAACGTTTGCAAGTCTCCTTCAGTCCGATCCTGTAGAGAGCTCGGCCTTCAGGGAGGGAAGAGCCACCCACGGTTAGACCCTCCAACCTGCTGACTGCTATTCCGTTTTCTTTGGCTGCTGATAATGGGCATGGGTATCTCAGTGCTTCGACTCCTCCCTTCATGCCTTGTCACTTCCCGGCTACTCTCCCCACTCTTGCTTTTCATTCTCTCTGGCAGGGAACTCTTTGGCCTATCACGAGATGCACCTACTCTGCTTTCCTCATCAGGAAGGCGCGAGATCATGGTCAGCATTTCTTCTTTTCAGGAAGCCTGAAGATGTGTCGAGTTTGCGTCATGGCGAAAAGTCATTCCATTGGGAAACTTCTTTCCTCTTCTACAAATGAATGACACACAAAATTTGGAAATCCATGTTACATATACAGAGTGCCTTCCCTTCATATGCAGTTACAACTTCAGAGGGAGGATGTGAGGAGGACAAACACAGGACGGAAGCAGTGGTTCCCTGGGGTCAGCGGTTTTCACATGGGAGGAGGGATGTGAGGGGAAAACTGGGGAGAATCCGGCCTGTTGCATGAAGATTCGAGTTGAGCCAGCCCAACAAGTGAAGAATTCACCTCTTTACCAAGCAACATGAATCATAATTGAACCATTTTGAATTGTGTTTAGTTGGGGTTCCTTTGGTGCAACAGCTTCTCTTTTACTATGCCTCGCACGTACGAGGCTGCCCACATTTATTGTGGTTGAGCTGCAATAAATCGCAGCATCCCAGTGGGACTGTACACTAACTGTGTTTGCTGTTTCGTTGGTTTGGGCCTTGCGGGACTTGATCCCGTGACCTGTAATTTGTACATTTGGTTTGTTAACTTTGAGCCCTACGGGCCTTTATACGTAGACATGTAGCTATTAGTCTCTATTTGGCAGTCGTAGAAAGTGGGGCGGTCTCCCGGATTGAGCTGACCCTCGGTGGCAATTAATTAGGGCGTTGACCCTAATAAGCACCGCCGGTTGAACTGAGGGTTTCGCAACCCTCAAATGGCAGGCGCTGCCTGTTTGGCCGTCCACCAGTTTTTGCAGACCCCACTTGGGGGAATATCAATTTGCAGCAGACAATTGAGCGGCGAATCACATGCAGAGTTCATTGGAAGTTGTGGCGAAGATTCAGTTTGGGCGATGACCGACAGTGAGTCAGCCAGGCTGTTACATACTCGTGAATGCAGCAACGAGTATGGGGCAGAACCAAAGATCAACCAATATAGGAAGAGCATGTATGCAGCGGAAGTCTGATAAATGGACTGACTCACATAGACTGACTCACACAGATATCACTCCACACACATACAATCGTGAGATGGTGGGGTCTGAGCCATGCATAGACGATGCTGAGGCCCCATACACACGTACACAGATGGAAGGTGGGAGGAGAGACGAAGGAGGTGGAGGAGGTAGACAGCACCGAAGGTCACCGAGATAGAATCCGATAGGTCACCGAAGAGACGAAGGAGGTGGGGGAGGTAGACAGCACCGAAGGTCACCGAGATAGAATCCGATAGGTCACCGATATGGTAGTCCAAAATGTCATCAAACAAGATCAAAATGTCGAGGACAATAAGTCACCAATGTCGGAGATACAGAGTCCTAATGTAAACGGTGTCCGAAGTCACCAATGTCGGAGATACAGAGTCCTAATGTAAACGGTGTCCGAACTGTGATGCCGCCGAGTATCACAGCCTCATACCACCGAAGTCCAACACTGATCTCTGTCCAACTAGTATGAAGTCTCCAATCTGAAGAAGAAGAAGAAGAAGAAGTCTGAAGAAGAAGAAGAAGAAGAGATGAGATGAGATGGCAGAGGGGAAGAAGGAGGTGAGGAGGAGGGAACGGGACCGTGGAGGGAGGAGAAGAGATCCTCGCCTCCTGGTACCTGCCCGGCTGCTGTCGAGGCGGCTATGGCCGCCGTGCTGCTGCTGGTCTCCTCCCTCGCTGCCGCTGCTGCGCTAGCTCGCGCTGCTGCTGCTGCCCTCCGCTCCTGGCTCAAAATAGCGCTGCTGCTGCCAACCGATACGCACCGGCATAATGCTGGTGGCTCGGTTCCCTCGAAGTGAGGCCGGACCAGTACTAAGTACTGGTTCGAAGATGACCAGCCTCAATGCTGTGAGGCCTCGGTTGGGTCTGAATCGTCCAGATGGGCGATTCAGATCCGACCGGAGAGCGGCAGTCTCAAAGGCGCCGCCAGGCCCAAAACGAAAATGTCGTTTGGGCCTGGTCCGTCGGTCTGGTCCAAGTCGTGGCCTTCCGGCCTGATAATCCCCCAAGGTCGGGCCTTTAGGCCCTAATGTGTCCCTCTAGCCCTAAGTCGGGTCCGGTAGGACCCGTGTGGCGTCGAAGATATAACACAGGCCCTGTGTATTTCTGTCAACAGGTTGACTGGTGGCAGTCTCCAATCAAGACCTTGATCGAGTGAGCGAGTTCGACCTGTTCCTCTGACGCCAGTCCGTCAGTCTGTCAGATCTGCCAGTCTGTAGCCTGCGTAGGGGTCAGTGCAAGTTTTTCAGTCTGGTCCTCGTCAGTATGTCAATGAGTTGACTGTATGATTTTTCTGCAGTTGACCATGGGTCTTGAGCCTGGACACAGACTGTGGTTGCGGTCCCTGTTCTGTCAGTCTGTCCTGTCATGGTCTGTCATGTCAGATCTGGTGTCAGTCCAGTTCAATCCAGTTCAGTCCTGTCAGTCCTGAAAGGTCAGTCAGTCGTGTCAGAACGGTCGGCACAGTGACTCTGTATCCAAAGTCTAATAAAGCCCAGTTAGTCAATCTGCTGGTCAGCAGCCTGCAAACTGCGGTTTATTTTTTATCCGCAAATTGAAAGATCATTCTCCTGCAGATTTATTTTTGTTTCTGCGAGAACTCGGGTGAAACGGTTTTCACCTTTTAGCAGTAGCAGATGCAGTACCCAGGGTTCCATCCCTAGACCTCGCCCTACCCATGTACAGTATCTGTGTAGACTCCGAGAGTTGAACCTGTGACCTGTGTATTCGTAGACAGTTGGTAGGTCTGTCATAGGTCCGTAGGTAGCAGGGGTTCGATCTGTAGATCTATAGGGTAGAAGTCTTAGTGAAGTTCCAGAAGCCTAGCTGTAGTCCTTCTAGAAGGTCGGCAAGTGGGCAAGTGGTCAAGTGGCCAGTCAAGCGGTGGACTAAACTGCAGTGCAATTGCAGTACGACTACGGTAGGATAGCAGTGAGTCCACAGTCAGTTGGCGGTAAGGTCCAGTCAGTCCCAGTCCGGTCCAGCGAGTACCACGGGGGGACTGTGAGCACCATGGGCCGATGGCAAAGGGCAGACCAACGAGTTTCCGAATTATAAATCAAGAGGCAGCACCCTGCCATTCATTCATTCCTGCGTGAGCCATGCGGAAGCGCTGTCACAGCGACTTGTGCAAGGAGGTCTGCAGTATGCCCGAAGGACGAAGTAGGCGAGAGAGAAGGGCGTAGCATAGCGATAGGGTAGAGGCAGCCATAGCTGCCATAGCTGTAGCTTAGTGTGAAGTGTGTGTGTGCAAGTGTGAGTGTTCAGAGTGATGCGTGTGGGATATCCAGGGTGATCCGGTGTGTGTGAACAGTGAGTTGTTTGGGCGCTGAGTCGCCATAGCCAGTTGAAAGTGAACTCGTGTCTGGAAGCCATATCTCTGAGTTTTGAGTGGGCGCATGTCGCCAGTTTGTTGCGCTACTGTTTACATGCATGAAAAGCATGAATGAGAAGCCGCCGAAGGCTGTAGTCCGCCATAGCGAACCCGAGGTTGGAGAAGCCGCCGCGCACCTGCAAGAAGCCCACGACGAAGAAGAAGACAGAGAGAGAGAGAGAGAGAGAGAGAGAGAGGTTGAGCGATACAAGATTGGGTTACTACGTACCTGTTGCGCTGAAGATACTGCTACGACGAGAGAGAGAGAGAGAGAGAGAGAGAGAGAGAGAGAGAGAGAGAGAGAGAGAGAGATGAGTGATACAAGTTTGGTTGTCACATACCCGTGAAGCGAGCTGTGCAGTCCCACGTGGAGGAAGAAGAAGCGGCCAAAGCCGCGGAGTGTCACCACGGAGTACCGAAGGAGGAGAAAGACCGGACAGAGGGGGAGAGACTGAGAAGGGAGTTTGGCCATAGCCGAGAGGAGAAGAGAAGGCCGATCAAAAAAAATAAAAGAAAAAAAAAAAAAGAAGACAGCCGGGGTGAAAGGACGTGAGGAAGGTGAAAGGAAAAAGAGGATTGGCGAGGAAGAGGAGCCGGCCGCCATAGCTGACCGGAGTTGACCAGGGGTTGACCGGGGCTGATAGCAGCGTTGACCGGCGTTGACCAAGGCCGTTGACCAAGGCGTTGACCAAGACTTTGACCAAGCTGGAGCCGGTAACATCTCGCCAAGCCTTCAGCCTATCCCTCGCCCTATGGATGTGCACACACCCCTTGGTACTTGTTGAGTCCAGTATGTCTGTCTATTCTTTCTGCATCGAGTCTCTTCTATCCTAGGTGATAGTACTTTGTGGATGAAGGATAGGATCTTGTTGACCAAACCCACACGGGCTTAGTAGGGCTAAAGGTCGTGTCTGACGACTCGACTGTTCCGAAGGACACGAACCCTCCCAAGGACCGGTACTGACCGGCGGGCTGCTCGGTGTGGCACGGTAGGCCTCGAAATTCGAGCTGTGGGCTGTACAACAGACCGTCTAAGTTTTGAGAGACCTGCTGATCGCGTCGTCCTGTCTGCGACGTCAAATAATTCCTGAGGAGTTCGAGGGGTCTCCTTAAATGCCTCCTGATCAGCAAAGGTCTAGGAGTGACAACCATAGTTAGGTCTAGGCTAGAGACCATAGTTAACAGGATCCCTGTCAGGATTCTGCGAGTCCTTAGATTGAGTCAGTAGGTCTGTCCATGAGGTGTTGGAGTCCACGTGGTGAGGTTTGGAACCACTAACCCGGTTGTACACTTATCACCATGGTTGAGACGCGTACTGGGAAGGATACTAACCCCTACACTCAGGAGCAGCAAGAGAAAATGGCCGCCCTAGTGAGAGAGACCAAAGAGAGGAAGGAGCTCCAGAAGCAGGCGAAGCTAAAGGCTATCGCAGAGGAGCAGGCGGCTAAGATGAAGAGGCTGGAGGAGGAGATGAAGAGGGTGCAACAGGAGGAGGAAGAGAGGAGAAAGGCTGTTGAAGAAGAAGATAAGTGAGTGGGTTGCTAATTTATCATTGGGAGAAGACGAGGAGGCGGAGTCATATGTGACTCGGGATGAAAGGGTTGCGCTAGCCAGTGAGCTAGCAGCAATGGCGGATCCTATGGAACGGCGAGAAAGGGAGGAGGAGCAGAAGTTGGCTTGGAAACTGAGGATGAAGAGGGAGAAGAAGAGGAGGAGAGAGGAAGTTAATAAACTGACCGCAGAGGTGGCAAAAGTGCAAGATTGTAGGAAAGAACTTGGAGGTGCTGAGCACAACATGGATGGAGGAGCGCCAGGCCGGTTGGAGCCAAGAGGTAGCCCTGAGTGCCATGCGGTCGGGATTTAGAGACTTTGCGAGAGAGATCGTCACCCACATTTGGGGCGAAGTCAGGCAACTGGGGGATAACGTAGGGAAGTTTTGTGAGGGCGCCATAGTGGGCGAGGCCAGACCCCGTAAGGACCCGGTCAAGCTCAAGTTCCCAGACGCGTACGGGGGAAAGAAGGAGGAGAACTTTGACAACTGGGAGGCCAGTGTCAACAGTTACATATATCTACAACATATCCTGTCAGAGGAACAAGTCCTCGTGGCCTTCCAGGCCCTTAAGGATGAGGCGGCTAGTTTTGCCAGGTCCCTTGCGCGCGCAGCCGGTTGAGAGAACAACCTGGTTGCTTACTCTAAAGTCACCCCCCTTCCTCAATTCTTTAAGCTTCTAAAGGAGCTGTTTGCAGACTCAACGAGAGGCGTTCGCGCCTCTGATAAGTTACAAACGATCCACTCGCGACAGTGGAGGAGTGCAAGAGCACTCAAGGGTACCAGAGACGACTTGGTAGCCGTCCCAGACCATGGAGTCACTGAGACCCAATTGGTTCAGTTATTTTATCGTGCCATGCCAGAGGCCCTACGTGGGCATTTCTTTGACAAGTCTCAACAGGCCGGCACTATTTATGATGCATTGAGTAGAGAAGTCGTCCTGTATGAGTCGAAGTCCATGTCAGTTACCACTTTCTGGCACAGGGACTTAGATAAGGGAAAGAAGTGGAAAGGCCGTACCATCTCAGGCCAAGTGAGGGCCAAGGATCACGTTATCCTTACTTTAGAGGAAGGTGGTACTGATGAGGTCCCATACAGTCAGATTGAGTAAGGCCTAGAGGAAGAAGAGAGTAGCGTGGGACAGCGGAGGTCTCATGCTGCTGTCGCGGCTGGAGGGAGGCCGCCAGTTAGAGGAGGAGGCCAGGTCCAAAGGGGCCAGGCCATGGGAGGCGAAGGGTCGGGCGCACATGGGGTTGGCGGACAGGGAAACCGCCAAGTGGGAGGTAGGGGTCAAGGTCCCCCGCGAAATCGCCATGGTTCTAACTTGTCCCCACAGCGAAGAGGTGGAAGGGCACCTCAAGGAGGATGGCACCCAGGCTTGCCACAGGGCAGGCCCTGGGAGGATTTGGGCTTGGACCAGTGTTTATGGCAGGAACGCGTGAACTTGGGTCAGTGCGTGTTTTGTGGTGACCCGGCCCACGTAATCAAATATTGTCCACAGTACAGACTGGCCCGTTGGGCTGCTCAGCAGTCAAAAGGCAGCTGCTAGTAGGGGTCACAACAACCCCTGCTTCAAGGCCATGTGGAGAAGTGAGCGCGCGCGAACAGGACACTCCCAACCCACATGAGCCTATGGCAGAGGTTGCAGGCCCGTGCCTAGCCAGCTGTCCAGAGACCGTCTGTGTTAGCGTCTCTTTAGGCACGTCCCTCACATGTGTGGCAGAAGAGTTAAAGGAGAGGATGCCAGCGTGGGCCAAAATGAAGGAGAGTAAGGGACAACTGATTTTGGTAGATGTAGAAGTTTTCAAGAGTAGAGTAGGGGCCCTTATAGACGCAGGGGCCACCCGCAGTTATATTAGCCGCAGAGCGCTGAAAAAGTTAAGGCTAGGATTGAAAGTCCAGAAGTTAGCAGACCCCATAGTCAGCGTCCTCGCAGACAACCGCACAATGCGTGTTGAGGACTATGTAGAGGGAGTCCAAGCGTACTTTCACCTAGAGAAGGATGGGAAGGTGGAGAAAGTTCGCCATTCCCTGACTGTCCTCGTGCAGGATGACCTTCCTTTCGACGTAGTGCTGGGAATGGATTGGGGGGAGGCAGCAGGGGCCACACTCCATTTGAGAGAGCCTGAGTGTAGGCTCCGTAATCCGTCAGGCGAGGTTAAGATTGCCCGCCTGTTTCATGTGTCAGGTGTAGATAACACCTTGGCACATTGTTGTCTCAGTGCTCCTGCATTCACGCGACTAGTGAAGAAGGAGCGATTAGAGGAACGGGTCTTTGTAGTTTATGTTAGACCTGCCACTGAGGCTAAGGAAGAGGTGACTTCCACAGATCCAACCATTGCCAAGCTGCTGGAAGAGTTCAAAGACTTGACTGAGTTGCCGACAGGAGTAGTGCCGCGACCCATCCAACACAGAATGGAAATAGAGCCTGGCAGTAGAACCCCTAAGGTAGCAGTCTACAGGATGTCCCTTAGAGAGTTAGAGGAGCTGCGCAAGCAGTTAGACAAGCTACTCGAGAAAGGTTGGATCAGGCCCGGTTTGTCTCCTTTTGGAGCACCAGTCCTGTTTGTCCCTAAGAAGGAAGGAGAGGTTCGTATGTGTATAGACTATAGGGGTTTGAAAGCGATTACCGTGAAGAATGTTGAGCCGCTGCCCAGGATAGATGATCTTTTAGATCGAGTGCAGGGTTGCAAGTATTTTTCTAAGATAGACCTGAAGTCCGATTATCATCAGATAGAGGTCCATCCTGATGACCAGTACAAGACTGCGCTCCGGACTAGATATGGGCACTATGAGTTCATAGTGATGCCCTTTGGACTAACCAACGCGCCAGCGACCTTTCAGCGTTGTATGAATGATTTGTTTAGACCATGGTTAGACAAGTTTGTAGTAGTTTACTTAGATGACATATTAGTTTTCAGTAGGACCCTCCAGGAGCACCAGGGTCATCTGAGGCAGGTCTTGGAGAAGTTGAGAGAGTCAAACTTCAAGATCAACGCGAAGAAGTGCGAGTGGGCCAAGACACAGGTCCTGTACTTGCGTCGCGTATTAGACGGAGATGGCATTAAGCCAGGGGACAACAAGATAGCGGCAATTAGAGACTGGTTGACGCCCCGCACATTGACAGAGTTGCGGTCGTTCCTAGGCCTAGCTAACTACTATAGAAAGTTCGTCAGGAACTTCTCTACTATCGCCGCTCCCCTGCGCAGGTTGCTTAAGAAAGAGGCAATCTGGCAATGGGACAAGGATTGTACATCTGCGCTCAAGAGACTGAAGCGCGCACTAATAGAGTACCCTGTCCTCAAAGTAGTCGATCCGTCTTTGCCATTTGTCGTCACCACCGACGCAAGTCAGTATGGGATAAGTGCCGTGTTGCAGCAGGGTGACAACAATGGCTATAGACCCATAGAGTTCATGTCAGCGAGAATGCCCTCAGAGAAGGTAGCCACCTCGACGTACGAGAGAGAACTCTACGCTCTCAGGCAGGCTCTAGACCACTGGAAGCATTATTGATGTCGTCTGGCCGCCATCCAGAGACAAACAGTCAGACTGAACAGATGAACAAGATCCTACAACAAGTTTTGCGCATGTATATTAGACCTGATCAGATCAACTGGGACGAGATGTTGCCGAAGGTAGCTAGCGTGTATAAGAATAGTGTGCATCTATCCACCTGTTGCACTCATAATGAGTTGCACAAGTCCTTTAGGCCACGCAGACCATTCGAAGGACTGAACCGGGATCAGATTCACAGGCTACCGCCTGATACCAGGGAGTTTGCAATACACCACGAGAAAGAGCTAGCAACAGTTGTAGAGAACCTCAGGAAGGCCCAACATAGAATGGTGGAACAGGCTAATAAGCACCGTCGCCCGTCGCAGGTTCAGGTAGGCGACTTAGTCTGGGTCAAGGCTAAAGAGTTTGCACCTGAGGAAAACATCTCGCAGAAGCTACTGCCTGCATATAGAGGACCATGGCCGGTTCTAGAAGTCAAGGGCGGAGAGGATGGACCGTCCTACACAATAGAGATTCCAGTGCACCTCCACACTTACCCGGTGTTCCATGCGTCAAAGTTGTTGCCGTGTGTCACAAGTCAACAGTTCTCTTCAAGGAGATCCATGATCCCTTTGGATATGGATGGAAGTTATGACATTGACGGCATTGTAGATGAAGACGTCTTCAGCACATGAGGTAGAGGTCGTCCAGAGAAACAGTATAAGGTCCGGTTTGCTTATCAGGAACAGGAAGACAACCGCTGGTTCACAAGAACAGAACTTCTAGAAATAGCTCCCGACATAGTCAGAGCCTGTGAGCGTGATAAGAAAGGTAAAGGGACTGAAATATTATCGGAGGACCTCGAATTTAAGACGGCGGGAGTGAAACGGTTTTCACCTTTTAACAGTAGCAGATGCAGTACCCAGGGTTCGATCCCTAGACGTTGCCCTACCCATGTACAGTATTTGTTTAGACCCCGAGAGTTGAACCTGTGACCTGTGTATTCGTAGACAGTTGGTAGGTCTGTCATATGTCCGTAGGTAGCAGGGGTTTGATCTGTAGATCTGTAGGGTAGAAGTCTTAGTGAAGTTCCAGAGGCCTAGCTGTAGTCCTTCTAGAAGGTCGGCAAGTGGGCAAGTGGGCAAGTGGTCAAGTGGCGAGTCAAGTGGTGGACTAAACTGCAGTGCAATTGCAGTTCGACTACGGTAGGATAGCAGCGAGTCCACAGTCAGTAGGCGGTAAGGTCCAGTCAGTCCCAGTCCGGTCCAGCACGTACCACGGGGGGACTGTGAGCACCATGGGCCGATGGCAAAGGGCAGACCAACGAGTTTCCGAAGTATAAATCAAGAGGCAGCGCCCAGCCATTCATTCATTCCTGCGTGAGCCATGCGGAAGCGCTGTCACAGCGACTTGTGCAAGGAGGTCTGCAGTATGCCCGAAGGACGAAGTGGGCAAGAGAGAAGGGTGTAGCATAGCGATAGGGTAGAGGCAGCCATAGCTGCCATAGCTGTAGCTTAGTGTGGTGTGAGCGTTCAGAGTGATGCGTGTGGGATATCCAGGGTGATCCGGTGTGTGTGAACAGTGAGTTGTTTGGGCGCTGAGTCGCCATCGCCAGTTGAAAGTGAACTCGTGTCTGGATGCCATATCTCTGAGTTTTGAGTGGGCGCATGTCGCCAGTTTGTTGCGCTACTGTTTACATGCATGAAAAGCGTGAATGAGAGGAGTCTGGTCTGTCATGTCAGATCTAGTGTCCGTCCAGTTCAGTCTTGTCAGTCCTTAAAGGTCAGTCAGTCGTGTCAGAACGGTCGGCGCAGTGACTCTGTATCCAAAGTCTAATAAAGCCCAGTTAGTCAATCTGCTGGTCAGCAGCCTGCAAACTGCGGTTTATTTTTTTTCCGCAAATTGAAAGATCATTCTCCTGCAGATTTATTTTTGTTTCTGCGAGAACTCGGGGTTTCTTTCCGTGCTAATTAAGCGCTGGTGTAATGAACCCAGTCTGGAAGATACTCGTCAAGTGTCAAAGTACAAGATAACTCAGCGATGAATAATGTCTCCAGTAATCCAGAAATGTGATCCGTGATACAATGTCTCAAAACCAATAGACGAAGAGAGGAGGGGGAGAATAGACGATTTAGAGGGTGGAAAAGTAAGTATCCATCAATGACCGCAGAGAAAGTAGCCCTTCGTTTCCCTCTCCTTCTTCGGGCTTCCCCCCGCCTCGACGTCAGCAATTAGTGTCCAAGAAGCGAGCCTGACAGGGCCTGATCACATCATAGGCACGTGGCACAGTTCTTCCGTGAAGACGTTCAGCAGCGCACAGTATTGACATTAGCAGCAGGTAAGTATCCTCTCTCTCTCAATGAATCCACAGATCCCGATCTCCCTCCTTGTCGCATCCGACTCAGCAATGAAGACAGTGTGGCCAATGCCACATCAGCAATGTCGATGCAATGAGCCTCCCAGCTCGTCACCAGTGAGTGCACACACATGCACACATCCACAAATGAGATCGTACAGAGAGTTGAAGACCAAAACGCAACTCTGTGTAGCACACCGAACATGTTCGGCGCCCCATCGAGCAGCCGAACGTGTTCGGGCGCTCAGCCGAGCGCGAACCGAACATGTTCGGCCAAGCGCAAATTAGAGGGTTGCCGAGCGCGTCCTCATGTGTGTGTGGTGTGTGGGGTGTATCTGGGGTGTTTGTGGGATGTCTGGGGTTGCATGTGTATGGTGTGTGTGTGTGTATGTTTAGGAGTCATGAGCGATGCCCCCCAGGCCCCCCCAACCCCTATATATATATAAATAAATAAAAAATAAAAAAAATAAAAATGTTCGGGCTCGGTCAATTTTGGGTCACGTTCGGGCTCGGTACCGAAGCGTTTGGGTTTGGTCACCGAGCCCGAGCGTGATGCTACGCAGACGCAACTTAAGAAATTCCAACAAATTAATACATGAGCAATT
>BFEA01000168.1:784611-831914 GCA_003427395.1 Chara braunii | reverse complement strand
CCCAAGCCCCCAAATCAGTGAAAACTCAAGATTTGAAGCATCAACACAAGGGGAAACATCACCGAACTATCACAAGATGAATCGCAACTTACCCAGGCCCCCAAATCAGCAAAATGACAAGTTTGACATCATCTACACTAGGGGAATCCCAAGGTGAAGTGGAACACACCCCAACACCCAAATCAACAAAATGACAAGTTTGACATCATCTACACTAGGGGAAACATCATTGAAGTATCCTAGGATGAATCGCAACGTACACAGGCATCAAGATCAGTAAAAATCACAGTTTTTGAGGGAGGAAGAAGATGAGGAAGGGGAAGAAGAAGAATGAGGAGGAGGAGGAGGAGGAGGAAGAAGAAGAAGAAGAGGAGGAAGAAGAAGAGGGGGAAGAGGAAGGAGGAGAGGGAGGAGAGGAAGAAGAAGAAGAAGAAGAGGAAGAAAGGAGGAAGGAGGGGAAACTTCCTCCTCTTCCCACTCTCCTTTTGTTTGTCCCTAGGCAATGTAGTCCCAAGCTTGGTTCTAGCTCCTTGAGTATGGCTTCCCCACCACCCAAGCTCTCTCCTCCTTCCCTCACACCTCTCCTCTAGCTATGGCAGACTCCTACCTCCAAGGATGTGGAATCCTTCCCTATAGTAGGGCTAGGGGGACCCCTTTCAGCCTCTCCTCCTACCTCACAACCTGAGGGCTATGGCGGATCACCTTCCTTGCCTTTCTCTAGCCCATAGACCTCCTCCCTCAGCCCTATCACCATGGCCAGACTCCAGGCTAGCTCCGGCGCTCACTCCCTTGCTTCACTTCCACTCGGACTCTCTCCTAGACTCATTTGGGCAGCGTGGGCACCTCTCATGCTCAAATGAGAGGGCACCTCTCATGCTCAAAAATGAGTGGCGGCCTGCACCTCCAGCTTATGTAGACTGGAACAGGTGCACCGCCCAGCCCATAGGCCTTTCCAAGTGCCTCTAGGTGGGCCGGGGTACCCCCAAGGCCAAATTTTCGGTTTTGGCCTATCCGGAGGTACCTGGGCCTCATTTCGGTTTGTGAGGCCAGTACCTTCTCGGACTACCCCTTGGTCTACCCCGGCCTCGTTTTACTTCAAAAAGGGCTGCCTTTTGGGGTACCACTTCCAAAAATGCAGCCTTTACTGGATTTTGAGGGCCTAAAGGCTCATTTTTCGTCTTTTTTTTGGTGTAGGCCTCTTTTGGGCAGGCCGTTGCATATTTTTAAGTGGCGGCTCCAATCTCAGCCTTGGATTTGGCTGACATCCATGGTCCTCATCATTCCGAGCTACCCCAAGCCTCCCTTGCCCCAAAGTTGAGCCTCTTACTTCAATTTTTGATTTTTTTTTGTGTATCTGGCCCAATCCTTGGGCCAAATACGCAGTCTTGTCTTGTTCCCCTCTTGGTTTTCCTCCATTATGCTGCCAACTCATTACGGAGCTAGCCGTTTTGTGTCAGCCCACAAAAAACGGCTGGATCTCCTCCTCCACAAGATCTGATTCCAGATCTAAGGCCCAAATATGAGCCGGCCAACTCACATCAGCATTTTTTTTATTTTTGCTGCTTAAATTCAGTTATTGCAGAGATAATGCCCCAAGGACCTTATCTCTGCAATCCGGACTGCCCTCCTAGGATTTAGGAGGGATGAGGTCATCATTGAGACCTGCCAGTCCCTACCGCTGCAGTCCCAACCTGGCGGCACTTTTCCCTTCACTCATTCCTCCTCCTCTGTCTCATTCTCCCCCTTTTTCTTCCCATTTTTCCTCCTTTCTTTTTTGTTTACTGTTGGGACAAGTGTCCAACAACTATTTCTCCTTATTTTGGTTGTTGGACCTTTCCCAAGGCCTGATTTTGCAGCCGGCATAGGGCCGTTACACCTCGGACTGCAGTAGTGGCACCCCCAAGGTCCAAGGAGGCTCCTTTTTTGCTGTCGCCTCTTCCAGTTTGAGACCCCCTTGCTCCGATTTTCTCCGGCCAGCCTTTTCTCCACGTGGAGCCCTCAGAACTTCGCTTTTCTTGGCCTGGCTTGTCCGGAATAACCCGGACTGCTGGCCGGCCCCCTCATTACCACTATTCCCTCCTCTTTTTCCCCTCGGCACCTCCTGCTGGCGTTTGCCGCGGCGGTACTTGTCATTTTCATCCGGACCCCTGGCCCGGGCGGTCCCGTCCACCTGATATTATGTTATTTTATTTTTATCGTTGTTGCACTTGATCCAGGATCCCCTTGGGTCGGTCACCCATTATTCCGCCGACGGCTCCGGTCTTCAGCCCCCGTCGGCGGCTCCCGACACTTTATCCCGTCGATACCCGTCCTGCTAGTGGTTCCGCTGGTGCCGCCATTTTATCTAGGCCCACGCGGTCCCTAGCACTTCGGCCCGCCTGCACTACGTCTTCCCCTTGGTCTCACGCGGTTCCCGGTACTTCGCCCTGCCGGCGCCACGCCGTCCCCTGGTCCTGTGTGGTCCCCGACACTTCTGCCCCACCCGTACCACGTCGTCCCTTGGTCCCACGCGGTCCCCGACACTTCGTTCTGCCGGAACCGCCCCGTCCTTCGATCCCATGTGGTCCTTGGCACCTTGTCCCGCCGGCACCACACTTCTTCCTAGCCCCCTGTGGTCCTTGGCACTTTGTTTTGCGGGCACCACACTTCTTTCCTTCCCTCGCCGCGCGCCTCCTATGCTACTACGAACTTCCCGGCGACCCTCCTCCGTCCTTGGGGAAAGAGTTGCTCCTGTTATTCTCTCACAGTCCTTTGCCGCTTCCCGCTTAGACAGTCCCTTTCTAGTTTGGCGGTCCTGACGACTCTGGGCAACCTCTAGCTTCCTACTGTCTGCGCCCATGCTTTCGATCTTTCCAGCATTCCTGCCTCCGGTTTTCTTTGTCGTGCTGAAATTGGTCATATACATTCTCTCGAGTGACGGGAAATCATTCGGGACTCACCAGTCTCGACAACGTGGCGATTTGCTCGTCCGTAATTAGCCTGTCTGCTGACCAACTTGATTGCAGACAACCCGATTACAATCATCAACAGTTTGGCTCGTGACTTTGTTGCAACGGACCAATCTGGCGCGCGGCTCAACAGTAGCTTACTTATCTGGCAGATAGCTCGACTGCACTCGTCCTTTCTGAAGTAATGCTCGACAGTGAACTCATCACGTGGCGATCAGCTCGTCCGTAATTAGCCTGTCTGCCGACCAACTTGATTGCAACTGGTATTTCTGGCGCGCGGCTGAATAGTGACGAGCCTATCTGGCAGAGAGACCGACTGCAATCATCAACAGTGATCGTCTCTCGCACACAACTTGTCCCTGATCGTCGCCCCTCGCACACAGCTCAACAACTATCGTTGCCTCTTGCACGCGGTGTCGGGACCGGTGGGTCCCGAGATAAGTCCTGACCCTTGAGAGATGGTATATGGCAGAATTGTGCACAATAGAGAAAACCAGAGGCAAGAGAGATAAAAGGATGGAAAGCCAAAGGCAAAGTGTCGGCGCTTAGGGACCTAAAGAATGCCCTGGGCCGCCGGAACCACTAGACCAAGAAGAGACTAAGCGACGAAGGGCCGCAGGAAATAGTAAAGGCGGCCCTTCTTTCCAAAGGGAGAAGGACCGCCGGGAAAAATAAGTGCCCTGGCCTGCGTGTCGCAGGAAGAAAAAAGTCGAGGGGGTCGAGAAAGTAACAAGGCACTAGCATGTGAGAATGTTGCCCGGGTCAAGGGGCCAATGGGATGCGACATAGGAAGAACCAAAGGGCCACGAGCCAAGTAAAGGGCCACAGTCGGAAAGACCAGCGCGTGCGGTAATGGCATTTTGGGACCAAGTACCGGCGGGACCACCGACGGGACAGGTGTCAGTGGGGCCACCGGCGTGAGAAGTGTCGGGGACTAGCGCGGGACAAGTGGCGGGGACATGTGATGTGCCAAGACAAAGTCATGAAGGGTCATGAGAAAATAAGCCCAAGGCGGGCGTGTCGTCGGGATGAAGATCTAGACGGCCAAAAATATTAGCACCGCTAGTGCAAGCACTAGTGGAGGCAAACGGGAGGGCTAAACCAGAAAGGAAAGCAAAAGAAAAGCAAAAGAGGAGGCATGGCAGAAATTTGAAATATCTCGGATTAACTACCTTGAAAAAAAATGGAGCTTAGAGAGACTCCAGGTGAAAAATAGGCTCCCGGGAGAAAATCGGAGCAAAAGGGGTCACAATGTGGAAAATAGAGAGGCAAGAGGAGGTTCCCATGAGCATGGGGGAGCCTCAGTTGCAGTCAGAAAAATAACGGACTGCACCTTGGGCATAGGAAGGGCCAAAACTAAGAGGAAGGGGCTAGAAAAGGCCTTAAACCACTTGTACCTTTGGCGCGTGGGAAAATAGCGGGTCTCCGGTGGGCCTCCGACCTTATCGGAGGCCAAAATGAAATGATGGCCGCCGATCAGATTTATCAATGGCAGTCGTCGGGCCCGGTTTTCGAAACTTTAGAAGTTTGGGAAAACGTTCACTTTTCCCTATTTTCCCACACGCCAAAGGTACTAGTGCTTTAATGGCTACTTGACACTTGACATGCTAGAAAAAGAAAGAAAAAAAAAAGAAAAAGGTGGGAGAATGAAACAAAAGGAGTGAGAGGGAGTGAGTGAGTTGGCCGTCAGTAGGGAGTGCCACAAGTAGGGACTGGCAGGTCCCTACTGTTCGAAAATGGAGGAAAAAGAAAAAAAAAGAAGAGAAGAAAAGAAAAGAGAAAAATACCTTAATAGTAAAAAACGACCACTTGGGGAGATACATCCGTGACCAGATACGTTCTGGGATATGGCATTTGCAAAGGACCTTGATTTTTTCTTGATTTTGCAGAGAAAATCAATAAAAATCAAGGCCCCATGCAATTGAGATGCAACAAATTGCATAGGGGAGGAGAAACGCATGTTTTAGATTCATCCGAAGACAATATCGAGTCCGGATGCTCTTGGAAGTGGGCCGTTACATTTGGTTTCAGTTTGAGGCATGTTGAGGGGCCATGAGGCTAGGCGAAAGGCCATTATGGCAGTCCGGGAAATAACGGACTGCATGGGGATGCCTAGGCCAAAAGAAAAATGACCTTAGCTCACCCAAGATACAAAAAAACTGTCTTTGGCTTGGGCAAATAAAGACGGTAAATGGGGGCCGTGAGATGGTGGATCTCGCGGCCTAGAATATTCGCAGCACTTAATGCCCATGAGAAGAAGGGAGGAAATAAAGCCTCAATGGGCTGTGGGCAAAAAATAAGCTGCCAAGGAAAAATTGGAGCACAAGGGGGCTCAAAAATGAGAAAACGGAGGCAAACGGGAGGCTCCATGAGCATGGGGGCTCCATTACTGCAATCCGAGTTGCAACGGTTAACTGCTGGACCATGAATCTGGCCTTGAACTAGGTTCCAAGGCCTAGAAAAAAAAGTTCACAGTAGCTTAACACTTGTCGCAACAGAAATAAAAGAAAAAGGAGAAGAAAATGGGAGAAAAATAAGAGTGGATGCGACAAAAAGGGAGAAAAGGGTAGAGGAGAATATTGCGGTCAGTTGGGACTGGCACAGTAGGGTCTGGCAGGTCCCTACTGTGACCTCATCCCTCCAGAGTTTGTGGAGGGCAATCCGGATTGCAGACATAATGCCCTTGGGGCATTATCTCAGCAATATCTGAATTTAAAAGGGCAAAAATGGGCAAAATTGCAGAAAGGAGTTGGCCGTTTTTTTTGTGAGTCATGGATTTGAGATCAGATCTCATGGTGGAGAGCATATGGCCGTTTTTTGTGGGACCATCTCAAACGGCCAACTCCGGAATGAGTTGGCAGCCCAAAATGGAAAGAAAGAAAAGAAGGAAAAGACCAAAACTATGCATTTGGCCCAAAAAGAAGGCCAGATGCACCAAAAATTGAAAAAGTGAGAATAGGGGCTCAAAATTGAAGCAAGGACCACTTGGGGGTAGCTCGGAATTATGTTGGCCCTTTGGATCTCAGCCAGATCCAAGGCGGAGATTGATCCGAGACTTGGAAAAATATCTCGGCCTACCCAAAATGGGGTAGGAGCAACAAAAAGTATGAAAAAGGCCCAAGAAGCATTTTTCTTCCAAGTAAGGCTGCCCCTTCAGCATTTGGAGGCAAAGGGGCAACATTTGAAAGGGAAAAGGAGGCTGAAGGTGACCAAGAGGCAATCTGAGTTGGTACCAACCACTCGAACTACATGTACTTGGCCAAAATGAGGCTTGGGTACCCCCAGAGAGGCCTAGTGGTGGGATTTTGCCTTGGGGGTACCTCGGTTCACTTGGAGGCACATAAGGAGGCTCATGTGCTGACCGGTATTCCTGTTTCAGCCTACATAAGTTGAGGGAGCAGTCCGCCACACTCACATTTGCATGAGGAGTGCCCATGCTGCCCAAGTGAGCTCATAGGAGCACTGTACTCAGTTGGAGTAGGAGGAGGGGAACCGCTGCCAGTTGGGAGCGTTGGAGGAGGCTGTGAGCTAGTAGGAGCTGCCATTGGAGCTCGTGTGAGTAGTGGGGACTCAATGGGGTGGTTCGCCATAGCCCCCAGGCTATGTGAGAGAGAGGGAGGCTTGGAGGAGCCCATTCAGCCCCCCTAGAGGGGAAGACTGAGAAAGGGAGGAGATACGGGTTTGGGGAAGAAGATAGCCATAGCTAAGTAAGGAGGCAGAAGCTTCATCAAGATTGGTCTTCTACATCAAGAGAAGGAAGGAGAGGTGAGTAGGAACAAAGAGAAGCTTCTTCTTCTTTCTCCCCCTCTTCTTCTTCTTCTTCTTCTTCTTCTTCTTCTTTCCTTTTTTTTTACTCTCCCTCCCCTCTTCCTAGTCTCCTTCTTCCTCACCATCTTCTGATCCTTCTTCAGGGGGGGAGTAGAAAGTAGCTCCTCCATTGGTTATGTCTCCATGATGGCCATTTCCTTCACTTCCTGGCAAATTGCCACTTTAGGGTAAATCGTTACTTTGATGATCCTCTTGGGGGATTTACTGATTCTGACCTCAAAATCTCTCTTCCCCCGCCTTGGGGGTAAATCGTTACTTTGATTTTCACTCATGGAGGCACTTTGGTGATCCTAGCCTCCCACATTGTCCATTTCTCCGTCTTGTGATTATCCGATTCAAGGCCGGGGGCTTCCATGAGTACTATGCAGGTGTTTGAGCAAGTCTCACGCACCTGCAACTCTTGTATCTCACTTGGTGATGTGGTGGTTCCTTCCTAGTTGCTCCATAGCTCATGTATGAATGTGTTGTATCCTCCTTGGTGCAAGTTCAGTCTTTCTCTCAAATAGTGATGTACCTGTGTCGAGCACATCGGTTCCCACGGCTCCGGCGGCGACGAGAGCCCTCCTGACCGCGTCACGCAGGAGTCGAAACCAAAAGAACTAAAACCAAGAGAGACAACTCGAGAACGGCGCGATGCGGCGCGCCGCCCCGCTTCGCCGCTGTGGCCAGGTGCGCCGGCTCTGCTTCCGACGGCCCCGTACCACAGGATAGGGTTCTGCGGGGCACAACTTGCCCGCCCCAAGGGGCTGTCACCACCCTCGGGGGCGTATCCCTACTGAGTTGCCGACCCACGTGCGAAAGCTTTCGAGGATGCAGACGCAGAGGTGGGCCGGCCGAGGGCGTTTGCTCGTTTCGCTGGAGTATAGGAGATGGTCGGCCAAACGTGGACGAACCCGAATATCGTCCGTCCCTCGGGGCGCTGATTTCTCGAGGCGCGGAGCGCCGTCGGTCAACTAGGAAGGGTTTGGCCGAGCGAAGGAAAAACCCAACGCCGACAAAACAATCCTAGTCCCTTTTACATATAGACAAAAGAGAAAGTCACAATAGACATGAATAACACGGTCTAATCAGTTCAACACGAGTTGACATTGAATTCAATCAATCATCAAAAGATAAACCCCAAAATGAAGGAATAAACGGTTTCAACATGAATAGACTCGGTAACGTAAGTTGAATCAGAAAATAAAACGAAAATACGAAAACAAAGAGAAAATTGATCATCATCAGGTTAAGTTTGACAAAGTACTATAAGACGAGGCAACAAAAGTTGGCTTAGACAAAACTCAATCCGTCCGACAAAGTAGTCGGACTGACACATTTTTAACTTGATGAGACATGTTGCCAAGGTTATCCATCCCATTCCTATATTGACCAACGACGAAAGGAAAGTCATACACCCTTTGTTCCCTATGAAAATATGTTTTAACACAACCACGTTAGCGGTCGAGTCTTTGAACGAAGACGTTTCAACCATTCCAACTTGGGTGTGAATGATGTCGGCGAATAAAATTCAAGATAATCACACAAATCGACCACCGATTTAAACGAACTCAACATTTCGGCTATCTCGCCTGAGGTAAAGAACAATTTTCAAGTTTTGTTGGTCGCTTTGTCCTTCTGGACTATGACGGCTCTTTTTGTCCCACGAATGATGAAGTACCCGCCTTCACCATAAGGGCATTCGAAGCATTGTCATAATTGTTATTTTTTCTAAAGAGAACATCATCACTTCTTTCTACCTACCCTGGGTCTGCACTTCTTATGGCGCAAACGCGAAGGTAGTACCTACTCGCACTCCATTCGAAACTAGTGAGCACACGGACTGGGCTTCTTGTGACCCTAGTTCTCCACACGTTGATGGCTCCTAAGGTGGCCACCTGAAGGGTTTGTAGGTCATCCCCCTTCCCGCTTACAAGTATGGAAGAAACGACGTCCATCCTTTGTCATAGCGCGCCCAACCCTCTAGGAAGTGGTCTGGGGTACTCCTCCTTCTCGCCCAAGTACGAGACTCGGATTTCAGATGCCGGGTTGGCTCCTCCGCGGCAGCAAAGTACCCCCCCGTCGAAGATGGTCCACTCTGGGTCAATAACAGGGCCGGCTCCTAAAGCAACGAACCCCCGCCCCAGATGCTTCCTAGAGAGAGGGAGCCCTCAGACTCCGTCCGGAATCAGATCACCCGTCCCTTGTTGCGAAAAGGTAACTTGGACGAAAAGAAAAGTCAAGAGATAAAGACTCATTCGGACAAGCGCAAATAAGAGGGTCGTTCGGGATAGAACGGGTTTCCTTGGGAAGAGTTAAACCGCTAGTACCTTTGGCGCGTGGGAAAATAGCGGGCCTCCGGTGGGCCTCTGACCTTTTCGGAGGCCAAAACCAAACGACGACCACCAATCAGATTTATGAATGGCAGTCGTCATCGGGCTCGGCCTCCGAAACTTTAAGAGTTTAGGGAAACGTCCACTTTTCCCTATTTTCCCACGCGCCAAAGGTACTAGTGGTTTAAATTCATTATGCTTTGATTCTCGTTCTGTTTTCAAAATTCCTTTTCTCACGACACCCATCGATTATCCTTCAAAAATAGCAAGCAAGTTCACCCAACTCACTAACGAAAGGAAAAAGGTAAGGAGGAGAAACTCTCCGTCATTTTGTTAAATAACATTTTGTCCCACTTTCATACAGTCTTTTTACTCACCTGCACACCACGCAGACAACACAATCAAAAGAAGACGAGCAAAGTCCCACTACTCACGTCATACCCACCTTTTCACTCATGCATGACGTCCACAACCCCACTCAACCTTTTTTCCTGAACATTCAAAGCAAAAGGGTGAAGCAATGTGTGGGTGCACATAGGTGTGAAGGGAGTCTGAGTCGTCCATTGATTTTAAGTGAAGTGGTGTCGAAAAAGCGCCCTGGCTCACTCAAGAAAGCCAACCAACAAGTCGTGTATGCCGCCGAGAGCTGTAGTCTCAAGGAAAATCCTGATCAAACCACCTCTCACTCGCGGTAGCCCAAGCGTGAAGACGACGCCCTGCATGCGTCCCACAAAAACACTCAATCTAGTACCGCGTCAGTCCCAACTAGTCCCAAGCGGTCCCAGATGGTCCCACGTGGTTCTAGGAGGTCCCATGCTGTCAAACACTTCGTCGAATGACTATTGAGTCCACAACCGTTTCCTCCACACTTCTCAAAAAAAAAAAAATCGATGTCGAATCTCAAAACCGCATGCGTCGAGATTGCCACAAATGATCGCCTGCGTCCCACGCTAGTCCCCATTGAACCCAGGCAGTCCCAAGTAGTCCAGTCCCACTGCCGCAAGTGTTGGGTAGTCCCAGCACAAAACATTTATCTCATATGCCGCATAAAAAAATAAACCCGCCCGTCACGCTCAGATTTCGTACCGACGCATGCCGTCAACCGCCACCATGTCATGTTGCTGTTGCCGTAGACACCAATGGTAGCAGACTTTCATCAAGCAGAGCAGACGCCGCGCCGCAGCAAAAAACCTTTCCATGTCGTAAAAGAAACCTCCACTGTCGCGCCGCACGTCTCACCGTCATGCCGCAATTCCATTGTTGTGCCGAACCCTCGTCAGAAAATGGCAGCGCGTCGTCATGTTGTACCCCAACACAAAAAAAAAAACGGCAGCGCATAGCCGTGTCGTACCACCGTAAAAACAAAAACGGTAGCACTTCGTCGTGTCGTACCACCGTAAAACAACCGCAGCGCTTCGCCGTGTCGTACCACCGTCAAAAAAACGGCAACATCACTCTTCAAAACAAAGTGTCGCGTCGACGTGCCGTGAAAACGGCAGCGTCACGCCTAAAAAGTGTCGCTGACGGCAGCGTCACCCTTCAAAATAAAGGTGTTGTGCTGACGCCGCAGTATTTCGGCAGCATAATCCCACAAAAATGGGTTATGGTTGCCGAAAATATCGGCCGACACACCTCCACCAGTTGTCGTGCTGCTCGTCACTCCTTGCCACGCTGCAGCAGAGTCCCCCTAGAGACCAGCCTGCCAAGGGGTGGAGCAGAGTGCTCCAGCCAAGGCTATGGCTGTCTCCTCCCTCGCCACGCTCCTTTGCTGTCCTCCAGCTCCGCCGGCAGCACTCCTGCCTCCTCTCAAGCACTCCAACAATGAGGCAAGTGTGTTGTCACACACTGGCAGCTGGAGGCAAGTGTGAGGCAGCTGGGGGACAGCGGCCTCTTTTGTAGTGGCTGAGGAGGGCAGAAGCAGCCTCAGCTGCCCCCAGGCAAAATTCGTCACTTGCCTGGGGCCGTTGATCTGAGCCAGAACACGGATTGAGGCTGTCTCACCTCAGCCACACACTTAGGGTGGCAATTGTACTCAATGCCCCCCTCTTTTTCTTCCTTTTCCCTGCACTCAGCCCCACACTGAGTGCAGGTTCAACGGGAAAATGGTTGTTTCCAGCCAAGTTCCCCCTCGCTCCAGTTCACAGCTCTAGCCTGAATGACTTCATTCAGGCCAATGCTGCTTGAACTCGGTGCACGGTCGCGGCCACGTTCGTGGCTGTGGCTGTTGCTTTCCTCCCCGTTGCATTTCTGCCCTCCCCTGAAAACGGGGAGGGTAGTTGTCAGGTTGGGAGAGGTAGGGAAACAACTCGTGAAAATTCACGAGTTCAAATCCCGACAGGCGCAAAGCGGGGTGCAAAAAGTACCCCGCCTTTGATGATTTTTAGAAAACTATTAGCCCAATAAAAAAAATCTGACAAAATTAACATGCATGGCCTAGGTGCCTGGCTACTTACAGAAAAAAAATCAAGACCCACAAAATTGGTTTACGCCACCAAGAATATATTGGCGCAAACCAAAAAATTATAGATTTTCATAATATTTGTTCCAGTTTTTTCGTTTTCTTTTTCTTTTCTTTTTCTTTTCTTTTCTTTTTCTTCTTCCCCCCCTTGACAACGGGGAGGCAATATGGTCACACAGGCCTAAAAAGACTATTTTTCAACCATGAGGTAGGTCCTTCACCCGTTACGTCTCCCCCCTTGTTTTGTTTTCTTGTTTTCCTCGGCCTCATCGGCCATGTGAGGAAAGTGGAAACAACAAAAGTAAAAATTAAAACTAAAAAGAAAAACGAAAAGAAAAACAACCTTACCTTTCCTACCTTCACTAGGGCAGGTCGTGGCAGTGGATCTCCCCTTGTCCCAGGGGCAGATTCATTCAATTTTGCTCACCCTATCGGTGGAAGTACCATGGGGCCAACGGCATGGTTGGTCTCTCTCTCTTTCTCTCTCTCTCTCTCTCTCTCAAACACACACACACACACACACACATGTAGGTCGTGTATCTCTCTGCATTCTAGGGTAGATTCGTTTGCTTTTGCTTTGCCTATTGATGGAAGTAGCAGTTGGAAGCTTCACTTGTTCGTTTTGAACAAGCGGGCGCTTTCAGGAGCTCGTGAAACGAAAACAGAAGAAGAGGGAATCTGAAAAAAAAAGAAGAAAATCTAACGAATCTAAAAAGAAACAACAAAAAAAAAAGAAAAAACCATCTTACCTGAAATAAAATGGCTGCCCATTTTCAACGGGTGCCTGTTGTACTATCTCGGGACACTAATTCCCTTGTCTCTTCTCTGAGCGCCCCGACTTAGCTAGATTCCCTTTTTTTTTTTTTTTTAAGTAATGATGTCGTTGGCATAATCCAACGGCCACAGCAGCTTGCGCCACACCTTGCTGGCGGCTCTTTTCAACATATAGACCCGTGTTCGATTCCCCGCAGTGGCTATGCAGTAGCCGCATGGCCATTTCTGGTCGTGAGATCCGACTGCAAGGAACATGGATGTGGACGAAGAACAAAAATCCAAATTGCATAATCACACAAGTCCAAGCAGTCAAAGCAAGAGGAGATAGCACAATGGAACCAAGTAACCATCCATTTGAGAACGATACAGCAGAATCGTGAGTCAATGTCGAAGCCCAATCGGGCAACACCGACAGCATAACCCAGTGTAGCTCTCTCTCTTGAATGGTGCCAGGCGCCCTATCTACTCTACAACCTATCACTACAACTACAGCATGGAAGCAACTAGACAACTTGACGACCAGCGAGTGATGACGTCAACACCAATGCTGACCTCCTCTCCACCAGGTGCGTCTCTCTCTTCACCCTCACTCTCCCTTATTATCCCACACAGCACCCTTCACCTTCTGAAGAACCACCTTTGCCCTCACCTCCCTCTGCGCCCACAGGCAGCCCGGCTATGGCCGCCAACGCCCTGTGCCCTACCGCTTAGCGCCAGCCTGCCTCATCTCAGCCTAGCGCAACGCAGCACCAGCGCAACACCAGCGCAGCACCTCGCAGTGCTTCAGCGTGCCGGCATCGCTCGCAATGGCCAAGATCCCTGCCCACTCGCCCTCTCTGCCTATATGCCAGTGTTGCATGTGGGCGGCCTCCCTTGAGCCTGCGCCTGGGCCCCAGTACTTGTACCCAGGCCCAATGTGGTTGGGGCCCACGAAATACAGTTGCGCCTCTTTCATCAAGGTTGCGTCCAGATTCAGATAGTGGACCGGTTTCCCATCGGCATTTTCGGCCTCTATATCCAACATGCAATGTCGGCCTCATGATTATGTGCCCAGGGCCTAACCAATTCTGGGGCCCTGGTCTTTCTGCATTTGCAGAGATCCGGTACTCGGTGCACTCCAACCAACTGGCGTGCGGCAACTGTATGGACCCCACTTCGTGAAATGTTTGAACAAAGGGGCTCTCGTTGATTTGCTGGCCCGCCTTCACTTAGGGTGGGCACGAGGCTTGCTGGGGCCTTAGCCCAAAACATGTATATCACGGCAAGGCCCCTTTGAGGGCTCAATCCTCACATTCCATCCCCCTTAGCTTCGAAAGTCCGATGAGATGCTTACTTCGCAGGTGCCTTCCCTTTCAACATCCTCTCATATTCTGCCACCACTTGAGGATCTTTGTCAATCCGTTCCTCTCTGGTGAACCACCGATCTTCTTTTGGATTCGGATGATGCCTGAATGTGACACGATATTCTCTCCTGGGTTTGGGAGGTCTTCCTCGACCCAGTGGCTTTGGAACAGGCATGTCTCTGTGATCCACAATGTCATCGATGTCCACTTGACCATCCATGGTTGGGGGCAGCATCGATCTCCTTGAAGGGAATTGATCTGTCTCAGCGAAAGGTGCAAGCTTTGAGGCATGAAAGACAGGGTGAGTGTGTAGGTGTCCAGGGATACGGATAACATAGGTAGGACCATCCATCTCATCCCCAACTATGTCCAGGACTTCCCAAGGACCAAAATACTGAGGCATTAGTTTTCGAGATATTCCGAATTCTTGTCCTAGCTCACTAGCCTTGACCCAGACGCGTTCCCCTACCTGAAATGAGGACTGTCGACGATGTTTGATCTCAGAAGCAGTTATTGCTTGCTGAGGTTTCATGATGTGCTCGATAGCTTGTTGTAGCAACTTCTCATACTGCACACGATATTCAAGTGTGCCCGGTGTTGCTGAGGGTCGGTTTTCGGGTAGGAGGAAGTCCAGAGCTGATCTAGGCTTCCATCCCAAGTGGAGCTGGTTAGGACTGACGCCGGTACTGCTATGTACAGCGTTGTTGTACAGGCTGGCGATGAGGCAATTTCTCATCCCAGTCATCCTGGCTGGGCTTGATGTAATGCCTCAGCAGGTGTTGTACAACTCTGTTCATCTGTTCGGCCTGTCCGTTGGCTTCGGGATGATTCCCGGAAGTCATCTGAAGTTGACTGCCCAATTGCTCAGCATTCTTCCACAACTCACTTGTGAAGCGGACATCTCTGTCACTAATGATTGACTTTGGAAGTCCAAAATCACGCACCCAGTTGTCCATAAACAACTTGATGACGTGTTCAGTCCTTGCGGTCTCTGGCATGGCTATTAGTCTAGCGTACTTGGTGAATCGGTCTATGATGACAAAGATGTGCCTCTTGCCACTCCTAGTGGTCACCAGGGTGTCCATGAAATCCATGGAAACACTCTGTCCAGAACCAGCGGGGATAGGTAAGGGCTTCAACAACCCAAGCGGTGCTCGAGTTTGCGGCTTGTCCCGTTGACAGACCTGACAGGTCTCCACATACTTCTTTGCATCATCTAGCATTCCGGGCCACCAAAATCGTTGTACTAGATTGGCACTTGTCTTTTTGTAGCTAAAGTGTCCAGTTGCGTCATGACATTCCCCTAGAAATAAACTGCGCAAACTCTCTCTAGATGGAACCACTAATCTTTTACACCCGGCCTTATCAAGAAAGAGTAACCCGTCCACCATCACAAACTCATCTTCTGTGGCCTTATCTTTTGCCTAAAGTTTGCGTATGATGTCCGTCGTGACAGGGTCTTCCTGATAGGCTCCCACCAACGATTGAGTTACTTCCTTAGATACACCAAACTCAGAAACTAGCGCCCTTAGGTAGTCTGCCCTAAGTGACAGCGCATCTGCAACCTTGTTATACTCTCCCTTCAGATACTCTAGCTTGAAGTCATATTGATCTATGACCTCAATCCAGCGCTTGAGTGCATCAGAAAGAGCTGGTTGAGTCTTGATCCATTTAAGGGTCTGATGGTCAGTTCTCAAATAGAAGAACCGTGCCAACAAAAAGTGCCTCCAATGGACAAGTGTCTTGTAGAGAGCATAGAGTTCCCTTTCGTAGGTGGACTTTGCCAGTTTCTTTGATGGCATTTTCTTGCTCATGTACTCAATCGGTCTCAACTTCTTCCCATCCTGCTGAGCCAGCACTGCGTCAATGCCGTATTGGCTTGCGTCAGTGGTCACAATGAACGACTTCTGAGGATCGGGCACCATGAGAACCTCATGATTCATTAGTGCATGCTTCAGTCGTTTGAAAGCAGCCTCGCACTCATCACTCCAGTCCCACGGCATGTCAAGTCGAGTTAGATCCGTCAAAGGAGAGGCAACTGCAGAATAGTTCTTCACGAAGTTCCTATAGTAGCCGCACATACCTAAGAAAGATCTGATCTCAGTGATAGTTTGAGGTCGTGGCCAGTCCCTGATACTAGCTACTTTCGCATCTTCCGACCTAATTCCTTCCGCAGACACTTCATGACCCAAGTACAAGATCCTAGTGCGTCCAAACTCACATTTCTCTAGGTTGACTTATACTTGTGCTGTCGCAAGAGTGAAAGTACAGTCTCAACGTGTTGTGCATGCTCCTCGACAGACTTACTGAAGACAATAATATCGTCAAGGTACACAACGACAAACTTATCTAAGTAGTCATGGAAGATCCTATTCATGGCGTGCTAGAATGTACCCGGCGGATTGCAAAGGCCAAAGGGCATCCCTACAAACTCATACAGACCTTACCGGTTCTGAAAAGCAGTCTTGTGCTGATCCTCGGGTCTTATAGCAATCTGATGATAGCCGGACTTTAAGTCTATCTTGCTATAGTACTTACATCTTTGCACCCTATCCAATAGGTCGTCTATGCGAGGTAGAGGCTCTGCGTTTTTCACTGTGATGGCATTGAGGCCTCTGTAATCAATGCACATCCTCAATGTTCCCCCCTTCTTCGGTACAAATAGCACTGGAGATCCGAAGGGGGAAGTACTAGGCCATATCCAACCCTTTTCTGTCAGCTCTTTCAGTTGTCGCCGAAGTTTGTCCAACTCGGCCGGAGCCATCCTATAGATCCTCCCCTTTGGGGTTTTACTCCCTGGAATGATTTCTATGGCGTGGACAATCTCCGTTTCTACGACTCCTGTAGGCTCAAACAGATCAGGGAACTTAGCAACGACGTGTTCCATCTCTGGGGGTGTTTTAACGGCCTCCCCTTTCTCAGAGACATACACTAGGTACATACCCTCCTCTTGGTTCTGTTTATAGTAATTGTAGAACGCTGATGCGCACAAGCAGCCATAGGATTCTATTAAGCTACTAGCCTTATTCCACTAACTGGGGCTTGGCAACCTCTTTGGCCAGTCTCACGGTCCTTCCATCCTGCAACTTATGCTTTAGCACCTTCTTGTCCCAGTCAAACTGGGGCTTGGCAACCTCAAGGTAGTACATTCCTAACAGCATATCAAATGGTAAGTCGTYGCTAACCAGGAACGAAATCYGGTGATTAAGTTCCCCTCCTCCATAGGGGAAGGTACAGACTACATCCTTGACATAGTCTGTGACAACCATGCGCTCCTTATTGGCCAAAGTAGATGCTACCGGTCTACTAAGGTGTTGTACCCGGTCCTTTAGGTGCAGCCTTTCCAAACAGTCGCGACTTATGTAATTCCACGTGGAGCCGATGTCTACGAAGGCACCACATTTGCGGCCTCCTACAGCAACGTCCACAACGAAACGTTCCCCTCTAGGACCTCTACTTAGTGCCACCCAAGATTCGCAAGGGTCCTTGCTTGACCACGCACTTTCCAAATCTCCTAAGGCTTCAGACACATCCAACGTACAGAGCATAGTTTGGTCTACATGGGTCTGCTGGGTGACTAAAGAGTCGGTAGCTATGGCCTTCTCATGAAGTGGGGAGGGTATCGGACCCACTTCACCATGAGTAGAAGCAGCTAAAACTTCCACCGGCCTCACATGTTTCCCGAGCTTGAAGCCTGGGAAGAAGGTACCCCACCCTTAGGGGGTATCTTCTGCGTGACCTTTGCGTTCTTGCACTTGTACTGGGTGTGTCCGTATTCACCACAGTGAATGCAAGCCCCACGCACTCGGCGGTCTCGCCACACTTCCTGATCAAGACCTGCCTTAACCCAATCTTCTACTTTGGCTTGATTGGAGGCGGTCTGCCCTTGACTCTTTTGATGGCCCTTCCCTCGGCCACCTGCCTTAGTCTTTGCAACTGCGGCGAGGGTGCTACCCTCCGCGACTTCCTCGCCGTCGTACTCTGAAACGTCCATCAGGTTGGTAAGCTCTCCGATTTCAGTTTGGGTCCCATCGGACTCAACCATCATCAATCTACTACCCTTCTTCTTCCATTCCTGTGGACTCTTCTTCTTCCTCCCGTCTACTGGAGTAGGTTGAGCACTTCCTAGAGTAGCCTCTAAGTCTAAGGCCTTTCTAGAGAAGGTCTCAAACGAATGATACTCGAGGCGAGCCTCGCTGGCCAACAAATTTATGAGATTCTTGGGCAGACATCTCAGAAACATGGTCAATAAGACCTGGTCATCATAGCGTATGCCTGGTACGACGATGAGGTTCTCTACGGTAGTCGTTAGCTCTCCGACTGACTTGTACTTTCTCTGGTCCAGTCTCAACATCGCGTCAGTGGCAATTTGTGCATGCTGCGGATTATGCCAGCGAGCTTCTACCATATCTAAGAACTCTTCTAATGTAAGGGTCTTACCCCAATCTGCCATGCGTCGTCTGTACCCGGCCTTCGCTACTATTCCATCCAGCCATTTGGCTGCCTTACCCTCAAGGTAAGATGCAACAGTAATCACCTCCTCCTCCTGCAAAGTCCTCTTTGCCCTTACCCACATTGGAACTGTTCTCAACCATGTGTTGAGTTCCTCGTCCTTCTTCTCACTGGAGAAGGCAAGAGGCGGTTCCATTGGGGTCTTAGGGTACCATTGACCTTGTTGTTGTCCTTGTGGTGGTGGAACAGATTGTTTCGGCTGTGGTGTAGCTCCAGCCGCTGGACCAGAAGAAGAAGAAGCAACAGTCTGTGCTGCTGCTGCAGACGTACCACTTGGCTGTGTGCCAGCTTGTACCGGAAAGGGGCCTAACATCGCCGTTAACGACAACGGCGACTGTGCTGCTGGCCGTAATCCTGGCCTTTGCAAAAGGTCGAAGATTTGGTCCAAAGAGTTTTGCATGAAGTCCAGCCTGCTGTCCACGTGCGCATTCAGCAACAGCACACTGACCTTCAACACCTTCATTTCATCAGACATGGCTGACTCGTCCAAACCCTCTAATGCAACTTTGTCTGCCTCTAACGTATCAAGGCTGGCTGTTCTATTTTGATCTATTTTTCCCTATCGGTAGCTTGCTTTATTTCCCTCTCTAACCGAGCGCGGATCCTTTCGACTTGTTGGAGCTCTAATAGCTCCCTACCGCGTGGGGTCAACGAACTGAACTGCGAGCCTGCCATTTGACTTGTGGACTGAACAGAACCTACTGATCCGGAAGTACCCGTGGGCCCAGAAGGCATTCCCAACTGGGTCCCAGACGAGGATGCAGCAGAGGATGCTGCTGCGGTAGCCATTGCTGCTGCTCTGGCTGCTGCTGCTGCCCGTTCCCTAGCTGCTGCGTTTGCTGTTGCCAACGCCTGACTTGCAGCTAGTGTTGTTTCCCTCGCTGTTGCGAGAGCACGGGCTCTATTTTCGGCACAAAGCCGTCTCTCGTCCCTCGGTTGTAGGGCCTGAAATACGCGCGGGACCCTTAGTGATCTCGAACGTGTCAGCCTCGCATCGTCAACTCTACCCTCATCGGTGTCTGACCCACTCATCAGTGAGGCAAACACTATCTGCACTACAACTCCCTGTTGGAGTCCTACCACAACATGTGTCTGACCGACACCTAATTTTCTAAAAATAAATGTGTCCGGCAGGTCCCCTACTCCACCGATCAAGTGGCAGCCTACAACATTCACAAAAGACCGTAAACATATTTTAATAATATCATGATTAGTTCACTTATAGAAGTTTTGCATAGAACTGGCTATGTTAGTATACAACAGTCCTAAACTAAACTGTCTGTGAGGTGTTAGCAGTCTGTGAACCAACTAATCAACAATAAAACTAAACTATGTTGCAGATGTATGAACAGTGGATATGGTTGTGTTTACAGTTGAGCACCAATTAGAACCTACCCTCCCCTCAATCCAACATACCGATGAGCATCATTGAGCAGCGGTGTCATAGGTGTGCAATGTCGGCTCACCCCTATGCCCCAGGTGCATGCTTATGACCAGGCTTGCCCATTCTTTATCCTCGCGTGCTACGAGTCGTACGTTCGACTGATCTGGCTGATCAAGAGGCCTAAGGACTGCCCCCAAGGTCGCTCGGGAATTATTTAACGTCGCAATCAGGACGACGATCACAGCCACTTACCAGATCGGAACCGCATCCAGAAATGTTTATAGACGGTCTGGGAGCGTCTGCATAAGCCTGTTCAGTCCGCACACCCCTCTATCAGCGCAGCAAAAGTGCCCTCATGGACAAAGCAACCATCGCATGTGTGTACTAATCCCATTGGGTTGGCATGGTGACCGTGACCCACGTGGTTCAACCAGGGCCCTTCAGAGGCACCGCCCTTTCTCCTTCCAGATGCGCCACCGGGAAGATTGTCGTCTCTCAAGGTAGAGCGCTCACGACACCTCACCAAAAGAGAGGACTCTCAAGTTGGACTCACTTCCTCGCGGTAAGAAGAGATTGAGAGAGTAGATAAGGTAAGGGAACAACGTACTTGGAGATAGCTGCCCCCAACCACAAATTTCTCACCAATTGAGCTGAGTGTGCATTTGATGACCGGTCGTAGCCGGGTACCACCCACAACGCAATGCAGTGCCACCTCAGCCAAATGCCACATCAGCATGCTCTCATCACCAATCATACATTCCGCCGTCACCACGGCATCCCAAGCCGTACAGCCTTCCTGCGCACACCTCTCTACCCAGGTCGTGCGCTTAGTTTCGGCTTGACGTCACAAGAACCAACTGCGAAGAAGCATCGTCAACGCACCAAGTCTGTATAACGCCAGCGCACCAAGGTAAGTGGCGAATCGAACCAGCTCCGATACCAAAATGCAAGGAACATGAATGTGGATGAAGAACAAAAATCCAAATTGCATAATCACACTGAAGTCCAAGTAGTCAAAGCAAGAGCAGATGTTACAATGGAACGAAGTAACCATCCATTTGAGAACGACACAGCAGAATCGTGAGTCAATGTCCAAGCCCAATCAGGCAACACCAACAGCATAACCCAATGTAGCTCTCTCTCTTGAATGGCGCCAGGCGCCCTATCTACTCTACAGCCAATCACTACAACTACAACATGCAAGCAACCAGACAACTTGACGACCAGCGAGTGATGACGTCAACACCAATGCCGACCTCCTCTCCACCAGCTATGTCTCTCTCTTCACTCTCACTCTCCCTTGTTATCCCACATAGCGCCCTTCACCTTCCGAAGAACCACCTTCGCCCTCACCTCCCTCTGTGCCCACAGACAGCCCAGCTATGGCCGCCAGCGCCCTGCGCCCTACCGCTTAGCGCCAGCCTGCCTCATCTCAGCCTAGCGCAGCGCACCACCTCGAAGTGCTTCAGCATGCCGGCATTGCTCGCAATGGCCAAGATCCCTGCCCACTCGCCCTCTCTGCCTATATGCCAGTGTTGCGTGTGGGCGGCGTCCCTTGAGCTTGCGCCTGGGCCCCAGTACCTGTACCCAGGCCCAGTGTGGTTGGGGCCCACGAAATACAGTTGCGCCTCTTTCATCAAGGCATGCGTCCAGATTCAGATAGTGGACCGGTTTCCCATTGGCATTTTCGGCCTCTATATCCAGCATGCAATGTCGGCCTCACGTTTATGTGCCCAGGGCCTAACCAATTCTGGGGCCCTGGTCTTTCTGCATTTGCAGAGATCCGGTACTCGGTGCACTCCAACCAACTGGCGTGCGACAACTGTATGGACCCCACTTCGTGAAATGTTTGAACAAAGGGACTCTCGTTGATTTGCTGGCCCGCCTTCACTTAGGGCGGGCACGAGGCTTGCTGGGGCCTTAGCCCAGAACATGTATATCACGGCAAGGACCCTTTGAGGGCTCAATCCTCACACGACAATCTCACGGTCGAAATTTGTTGTGCCTCATGCCATTATGATGGGCAGCTCCAAAAGGAGCTAGCCCAGTAGGGCATTGTCGGGTTCGATCCCGGTATTCGTCGAGTGAGATTCTGGCATGTGATCCTACTGGGCTAGCTCCTATTTCACACCAAATAGGAGCAATTCTTCGATATGAAGGGCTATGCTCAGTGGGAATAGCTGGCACACAGCCATCAGGCCTTTGCCTGCCCCTGCTGACTGCCTGAGACAAACGTGCGCCCATCCTCGTAGGGCAGGACACATGCCCCCCCTCGGCATACCGGTGTTGGTTCGAATCCTGGCGAGGCAACCCTTAAAAATATTAGGTTTGAATCTTGACTTTTGCGCCGTGGCATGACGCGGTCACCCTTTTTGGCCCTGTTAAGCCCATCGCGTGGCTTAGCAGCCGCGCGCCATTATTTTAGGTAGGATGGGTCTTAGCCGCGACCGTGTGCCTTCGCGGCCCTACTAGAAACCGCATACGACTGATCACACTGCCGATTACTGCCATTATTCTCGGACGTCAAAAGCATCTAGTTCATAAAAGTTCTAGTCTCTCGGTCATAGGTTAGTCTGAATAAACTTCTGGCAGACATCAATCTCATCGAGTTCCTTAATTTATCGAAAAAGTCGGACAACGTCCGACATTGAGAATCCCGAGCAGATACCCTTGTAAGGGTTTCTTCTCCGACACCGGTTCCTTCCTAGTTGCTCCATAGCTCATGTATGTATGTGTTGTAGTCTCATTGGTGCAAGTTCAATCTTTCTCTCACATTGCTCCATAGCTCACATGTATGTATGTTGCACCCTCACTTGTGCAAGCTCAGTCTTTCTCTCACCTAGTGATGTACCGATTCCTTCCTAGTTGCTCCATAGCTTATGTATGAATGTGTTGTAGTCTCATTGGTGCAAGTTTAGTCTTTCTCTCATCTAGTGATGTACCCGTTCCTTCTTAGTTGCTCCATAGCTCATGTTTGTATGTGTTGTAGTCTCATTAGTGCAAGTTCAGTCTTTCTCTCACCTAGTGATGTATCGGTTCCCTCCTAGTTGCTCCATAGCTCACATGTATGTATGTTGCACTCTTACTTGTGCAAACTCGGTCTTTCTCTCACCTAGTGATGTACCAGTTCCTTCCTAGTTGCTCCATAACTCACATGTATGTATGTTGCACTCTCACTTGTGCAAAGTTCAGTCTTCTTTTAGTTGGTGAAGTACTGGTTCCTTCCAAGTTGCTTCATAGCTCACGTATGCAAGTGTTGTAGCCTCTTTGGTGCAAGTTTAGTCTTTCCCTCACTTGGTGATGTGGCGGTTTCTTCCTAGTTGCTCCGTAGCTCATGTATGTATGTGTTGTAGTCTCTTTGGTGCAAGTTCAGTCTTTCCTCCACTTGGTGATGTGGCGGTTCCTTCCTAGTTGCTCCATAGCGCATGTATGTATGTGTTGTAGTCTCATTGGTGCAAGTTCAGTCTTTATCTCACTTGGTGATGTGGCGGTTCCTTCCTAGTTGCTCCATAGCTCATGTATGTATGTGTTGTAGTCTCTATGGTGCAAGTTCAGTCTTTCTCTTACCTAGTGATGTACCGGTTCCTCCTTAGTTGCCCGATAGCTCACATGTATGTATGCTGCACTTTCACTTGTGCAAGCTTAGACTTTCTCTCACCTAGTGATGTACCGGTTCCTTCCTAGTTGCTCCATAGCTCACATGTATGTGTGTTGCACTCTCACTTGGCGAAGTACAGGTCCCTTCCTAGTTGCTCTACAGCTCATGTATGAATGTGTTGTAGTCTCATTGGTGCAAGTTAAGTCTTTCTCTCACCTAGTGATGTACCAGTTCCTCCTTAGTTGCTCCATAGCTCACATGTGTGTATGATGCACTCTCACTTGTGCAAACTCAGTTTTTCTCTCACCAAGTGATATACCGGTTTCTTCCTAGTTGCTCCATAGCTCACATGTATGTATGCTGCACTCTCAGTTGTGCAAGTTCAGTCTTCTCTCACTCGGTGAAGTACCGGTTCCTTCCTAGTTGTTCCATGCTCGTGAATGTATGTGTTGTAGTCTCTTTGGTGCAAGTTCAGTCTTTCTCTCACCTAGTAATATATTGGTTCCCTCCCAGTTGTTACATGCTCATGCATGTGTGTGTTGTAGGTTCTTTGTTGAAGTCCAGTCTTTCCTTCACTTGGTTTGGTGAAGTGCTGGTTCTTCCTAGTGGCTTCCATAGCTTCACACACGTGCATGTGCTAATCTAAGTTGTGCAGCTCAGTTTTTCCCTCACTTGGTGATGTGTCGGTTCTCCCTAGTTGCTCCCATAGCCTCACACATGTGCCAATTGTGCAGTTCGATTCCTTCTCTACTTGGTGATGTGTCGGTTCCATGTAGTTGCTCCCATAGTCTCACATGTGTGCATGCTCTAGTCTAAGTTGTGCAATTCAGTTCCTTCTCTACTTGATGTGCCGGATCTTCCTAGTGGCTTCCATAGCTTCACACATGTGCATGCTCTAGTCTAAGTTGTGCAGTTCAATTCGTTCTCTACTTGGTGATGTGCCGGTTCTCCCTAGTTGCTCCCATAGCCTCACACATGTGCATGCTCTAGTCTAAGTTGTGTCGTTCAGTTCTTTCTGTACTTGGTGATGCGTCGGTTCTTCCTAGTCGAATCCATAGCTTCACACATGTGCATGATCTAGCATAAGTTGTGCAGTTCAGTTCTTTCTCTACTTGGTGATGTGCTGGTTCTTCCTAGTTGCTCCGGTCGCTTCACACATGTGTATGTGCTAGTCTAAGTTGTGCAGTTCAGTTCTCCCATTTGATGATATACCGGTTTGGATCTTGAACGGGGGACGGTAGGTCAAGTATGGGTAAGACTTGATTTGGATTAGGGAGTTTTTTTTTTTCTCTCTCTCCCTTTCCCTTTCCCTCTCTCTCTCTCTCTCTCTCTCTCTCTCTCTCACACACACACACACACACACACACGCTTCCTTTCCCTTACTTCGTCCGTTGGTCTTCTTCCCTCTTCATCTCCCATAATCTATGTCTAAACCTCTTTCCCTTCCCACTTGGCATACAACTAATCTCTCCCCTCTCACTTGTTATATTGTCAAGGGATGAACGGTGAAAGGGAGTTAACCTCACTTGGTGGAGAAAGAGGGCAAGGGAAGGATTGTCGGCCCCTTGTGCCACCAAGAAGCGAAAGGAAGAGAATATTAAAAAGCATCTTTTCGAGAAGGATAATCAACTCCACAAATATCGATTAAAACTTGAAATCTTGTGTTCGTATGATTTTTTTTTATAAATAAAATTTGAAAAAGATTGTATGGGTTGGTATATATACAAATTTCCTTTTTTTATATTTTATATTTGTTAATCCATTTTGGTAAAGTAGCTATCAAAGATTTGAAAAACAATTGATTGTGCACAAGCTGCGCTCCTTTTTTTATTTTGGGTTTGGGTGTTCTGCACTTCTATTTAGTATGTATGAGAACTTCAATAAAATACACTTTGGATGCAAAAAAAGCCAATCAAAATTGATGAAAATAAGAAAAACGCTTATTAAGAAAAAAACACAACATATTGAAAAAAGATTTCGTATATGTGAGTGCAAAAAACGATGGGGAATTGGAAATCGGACTAGTCCAAAGGGGACTAAAGGAAAAACTGTTGACTAAGAGAAAGGTCAGTTGACTCAATCAGACCCTCGGACTGCATGACTATGAGAAGAGGATGAATTGTTTGAGCATGAAAAAAGGAATGGGAAGTAAGCCAAGGGCAAAGGAAGAAAGATAGGCATGTGGGAAGGGCTATGTGTTGATCCCATGGGGGATTGTATTGGCCTTCGCATTTGTGCTGATTGTGCAGGTGAGTAGCCGGGGATGACTTGCGCGGGATTGGGTCAGGGATATGACAGCAAAGGGGGGAGAAATGAATGAGCAAAAGGTTATGGGCCTTAGTGTAAACTCTATCGGTGAATGGGTCCCTGGTGAATGAAGCTTTATGTGTGGATAGAGCAATGGATGGAGTCTTGATTGATTGAAGTGTGAAGTAGCCTTTGCATGCAAAAGACGGCCCCGAAAAGACTAAGGGGCGATGTTGGGCCGTACCCTGATAGACTTTCGAGCCTGTGTCGACCCCGTTGCTGGTCCTAGTTGTCTCTGCTCCGCTGACACTCATGCTCAGGGCATGGAGCGTTCGTCACAAGGACATTCCCACCTAGTGCTTTGAGATGGATGGGGATGGGCCATTTGCGAGAGAGCTTTGACATTGGGGATGTAGATCCGCCCTCTCGCTGGATGGTAGACTCGCCAAAAAATTTCGTCAATCGAGATTTCTTGATACTTTGAAGTGTTACCATGCAATAGCTCTTTCCAATACTCAAACAGTCCAGAGGGTTTATTGAAAGTCTTGCTTCTTTTATGCGTAGGTCAAGCGTCATCCTTGGGCCACGCATGCATTCACTAAGCAGGAGTCCTCAAAACCTTGTTGAGCCTGCGGTCGCCCTTCGGCTCGGGCCCGCGGACCATGCCTCGCGGTCCTCGTACGCCTCCCTAGGGCTTTGTCTGCTTCCCCATTTTGCCATCCTACCCGTGACTCTCGTTGTCGCATACATCATGCATGTCTTTCTTTCGTCCAACGTATGCATTTGTCCTATACACCATTAGTCTTTTCGGTGCCCCATCCCGCACACACGCCCAAGTTTTTCGTTTTAATCTAGGCGACCTTCTCGGCCGCCTTATGTCTTTGCAATTTGTTATAGCCGACTTCGCTTTGCACAACGATGCTCAAGAACTTATTCAAGGGCAAGGGTTAAGTCCACAACCCGTTTGACCTCAGTCTCACTTTCTCTTTGCCGCCCGGCATACCCGGGACCCATTCCCGCTCAGTGACTCTTTAGGCTACTTACCTGAACATTCAACACAATTTATGCAAAGCATCCCCCACATGGGGTCGATACACAATTCCTCCCACAAGCCTAAGTTCACTTTTCCGTAGCTCTTTGTGCTTTCCTTTTCCTTCCTTAGTCCAGGCCAATCTCTTCCCTTAGTCATGCAGTCGGGGTAATGGTTGAGTCAACTGACCTTGCTTTAAGTACCAACTTTCTCTAGTCCCTTTCCGGACTTGCCTCCTTCCAATTCCTCAAGTGTCTTTTCCTTTCCTTCTTGGCGGCACAAGGGACCGACAACCCTCTCCTTGCCCAATTTCTCCCCCAAGTGAGGACAAATTCCTTTCACCGTTCGTTCTCTGGCAATATAACAAGTTAGTGGGAAGGGTTAGTTATATGACAAGAGGAGAGGGAGGGGGAGACGGTAAGGTCAAGGCTTTGGAGTGTGGGAGAAAGATGACGGCGGGGAGAGGGAGGCGGTAGTGGAGGAAGAAGAAGAGGAGGCGAGAGAGAGGAGGCGAGAGAGAGGAGGCGAGAGAGAGGAGGAGAGAGGATAGGGGAGGAGGAAGCGAGCCACAGAGAGAGAGTGAGAGAGAGATGGAGAGAGGGAGAGAGGGAGAGAGAAGGGGGAAGAGAGAGAGAGAGAGAGAGAGAGAGAGAGAGAGAGAGAGAGAGAGAGAGAGAGAGAGACCTCCTACCACTAATCATCTTATCCCCTACTTGTCCTACCGCCCTACCTAAGGCTCTCTTTCTATACCTTGCTTCTTTGTGCCCCCTTGGTCATGGCCTTTGGTTGGTGAATGAGATGGATGGGGAAGGAGCGTGTGAGGCGGTCGGATATGGGGGATGGGTGAAGGAGATAGAGGAGGAAGATGGCATGAGGTGGTTGGCTATGGCGAATGGGTGAAGAAGATGGAGGAGGAAGATCGTGTGAGGTGGTTGGCTATGGTGGATGGGTGAAGGAGGTGGAGGAGGAAGATCGTGTGAGGTGGTTGGCTATGGTGGATGGGTGAAGGAGATGGAGGAGGAAGATGGTGCGAGGTGGTTGGCTATGGTGGATGGGTGAAGGAGATGGAGGAGGAAGATGGTGCGAGGTGTTTGGCTATGGTGGATGGGTGAAGAAGATGGAGGAGGAAGATGGTGTGAGGTGGTTGGCTATGGTGGATGGGTGGAGAAGATGGAGGAGGAAGATGGTCTGAGGTGGTTGGTTGTGGTGGATGGGTGAAGAAGATGGAGGAGGAAGATGGTGTGAGGTGGTCGGCTATGGGGGGGATGCGTGAAGGAGATGGAGGAGGAAGATGGTGTGAGGCGTTTGGCTATGGAGGATAGGTGAAGAAGATGGAAGGGGAAGATGGTGCGAGGCGGTTGGCTATGGTGGATGGGTGAAGAGGATGGAGTAGGAAAATGGTGTGAGGTGGTTGGCTATGGAGGATGGGTGAAGAAGATGGAGGAGGAAGATGGTGTGACGTGGTTGGCCATGGTGGGTGGATGAAGACGATGGAGGGGGAAGATGGTGTGAGGTGTCCGATAGTTCGCCCTACTCTAAGTGCCCGGCTTCGTCTCCCTAAGCTTTCCCTAGCTTCGGACTTAAAAAAAATCAGACTTGCAGCAACTAGTCCTACAGTATATATGCAGAAAACACAGTTTTGCAAAGAAACCAGATTTCAGAAAACCGCAGATTTTGAAGATTTGCAGATTTTGCAGATTTTGCCTAGTGCAATCAGACTCGCTTTCTTTCCACTTCGCACACATGCAAATAGATGGAGATTCACACTGGCGCAGGGCCCCCACTCAAAGCTTAGAGATATGGAAATCAAGAACACAGTTCAGATGCAAGTTCTCTTCAACAGGCTATGGCGCATCAACGCCTGAACATCCCAACCTTCGTCACTGTGTCCAACCCCACTGTTCACACACGCTCACTCTGGATCACCCTGAATACCACCACACTTATATACTATATCTAAGTTCCTCCTACAGCGGCTATGGCCGCACTACCACTATTGACTATGGCTACGATCTCCCTTCAGCCCACTTCGTCTTCGGGCAACCTCCAGACCACCTTCGCACAAGACGTTGTAGCAGCGCTTCCGCATGGCTTACGCAGCGAATGAATGAATGGTTGGGCGCTGCCTCTTGATTTATACTTCTATAACTGGTTGGTCTGGCCCTTTGCCAGGCCCTTGGTGTACACAGTCCCACATGGTACTTGCTTGACCTGACTCTGACTGACTGGGACCGGTACCGTCGAGTGCATGGGTTTGCACTGCCAACTCGATGTAGTCGCATTGCCGACGTAGTACAGTTGGGCTTACCACTTGCCCACTTGCCTCTGGCTAAACGTGAGACACTCCGAAAGGCCACTTCCGTACCTTTCGGAAGTCTGTGGATTTGGCCTTTCGGGTACTGTAGCAGCTACGACCTTGACCTTTCAAGACTGTAGCAGCTACGACCTTGACCTTTTAGGATACCTACATCTACGACCTCTACAAAGTTGGGACTCTTACTTGACATAACTACAGATCGAACCTTTACCACTACACAGACCTACGATAGGCGACAAACAACTACCAAAACACAGGTCACGGGTTCAAACACTCGGGTGTCGACTCGATACTGTACATGGGCAAAGTGAGGTCTGGGGATCGGACTCTAGAGCCCACATCCGTAACTGCAGTAAAGGTAAAAACCGTTTCACTCCCGCCGGCCTAAATTCGAGGTCCTCCGAGAATGTTTCAGTCTAAGTTAGGACCTTTACCCTTCTTATCTCTTTCGTAGGCTCGTACTATATCGGGAGTTGTCTCTAGACGTTTTGTTCGCGTGAACCAGCGGTCGTCTTCTGACTCTTGATAGGCAAATCTGACTTTGTACTGTTTTTGAGGACGACCTCTACCTCCTGTCCTGAAGACATCCTCACCTACTATCCCTTCAATGTCATACCTTCCATCCATATATGGAGGAATCATAGATCTGCGTGATGGGAACTGTTGGCTTGTGACGCACGGTAACAACATTGATGCATGGAACACTGGGTAGGTGTGGAGGTGTGCTGGGATCTCAATAGTATAGGACGACCCATCTTCTCCGCCCTTGACTTCTAGGACTGGCCACGACCCTCTATACGCAGGCAACAACTTTTGTGAGATGTTTTCCTCAGGGGCGAACTCTTTTGACTTGACCCAGACTAAGTCGCCTACTTGAAACTGTGAGGGGCGACGGTGCTTGTTAACTTGCTCTATCATTCTATGTTGGGCTTTTCTGAGGTTGTCAACAACGGTAGCTATCTCTTTCTCGTGCTGTATCGTAAACTCTCGTGTATCAAGTGGTAGCCTCTGAATCTGATCCCGGTTAAGTCCCTCGAACGGTCTGCGTGGTCTAAAGGACTTGTGCAGTTCGTTGGGAGTGTGACACGTAGATAAGTGCACGCTATTATTGTAGGCACTGGCTACCTTTGAGAGCATCTCATCCCAGTTGACCTGATCGGGCCTAATGTGCATTCTAAGAACTTGCTGCAGGAGCTTGTTCATCTGTTTAGTTTGGCCGTTAGTCTCAGGATGACGACCGGATGACATCAGCAACTTCGAGCCATAAACTTTCATCAGCTTGCCAGTTCTGACTAGTGAATCTGGTATCCTTGTCACTAACTATCGACAGTGGTATACCATGCTCACTGACCCAATGGTCAAAAAACTTGTGAACTACTAAGTCTGTGCGTGCCTCTGCAGGCAAAGGAACAAAAACTGCATACTTGCTAAATCTATCTATTATGACCATGACTTGACTTTTGCCATGCCTACTCGTGACCTGAGTATCCATAAAGTCAATGGACACAGAATCTCCGGGTCTATCAGGAATAGGCAAGGGTCTGAGAAGACCAAGAGGGGCTCGCGTAGTAGTCTTGTTTCATTGACAGACTTTACGACTGCGGACATACTTTATGCAGTCGGCCTTCATACTAGGCCAAATGTATGCGCACATGAGGTTGGCTAGTGTCTTTTGCCAACCAAAGTGTCCCTCTGTATCATGGCATTCCCCTAGGATCAGACTACGGATCTCTTCACTGTTGGGAACGCATAGGCGGTCAACTACATTAGTCTTCTCGAATAATACGCCATCAGTAGTGCGGTAGTTTGGCTCAGACCCTGGGGCCTCCCTAACTCTCTTGAGGAGATCACTATAGATAGGGTCCTGTGCATAGGCCTCTCTAACTTTCTGCTGCAGGTCTCTCCCTATATCCAGATAGTGAACTATTGCCCCAAAGTAATCAGCTCTTCTGCTCAGAGCGTCCGTTGCTACGTTGTACTTCCCTTTAACTGGCTTTAGCTCAAAGTCATATTGGTCTAACTCTGCGGCCCACTAGTTAGCTTAGGTGTCATCTTGGCTTGAGTCTTCAGCCACCATAGAGTCTCGTGGTTTGAATAGACTTTGAAGTGTCTCCCAAGCAAGTAGTGCTTCCAATGATCTAGTGCTTGCCTGAGAGCGTAGAGTTCTCTCTCATAGGTTGATGTCGCCACCTTCTCTGAAGGCATCCTAGTGGACATAAACTCTACGGGCCTATCCATTGCCACTATCTTGCTGCAAAACAACACCTATGCCATACTGACTTGCGACAGTGGTAACAACGAAAGGCAGGGACGGATCGACTACCTTAAGGATTGGGTATTCTATCAGGGCCTGCTTTAATCTTTTCAGGGCAACTGTACAATCCTTATCCCACTTCCCGATTGCCTCTTTCTTTAGCAACCTGCGAAGGGGTGCAGCGATGGTGGAGAAATTCCTGACGAACTTCCTATAGTAATTAGGTAGGCCTAAGAATGACCGCAATTCTGTCAGCGTGCGGGGCGTTGACCAATCGCCAATCGCTGCGATTTTGCTATCTTCAGGTCTAACGTCGTCTCCGTCTAAGACGTGGCCCAAGTACAAGACTTGGGTCTTGGCCCATTCGCACTTCGTCACGTTGATCTTGAAGTTGGCTCCTCTTAAGCTTCTCCAAAACTTGCCTCAGATGGTCCTCATGCTCCTGTAGGGTCTTACTGAACACTAGAATATCATCTAGATATACTACAACAAATCTATCTAACCACGGCCTAAACAAGTCGTTCATACAACACTGGAAAGTCGTTGGCGCATTGGTTAGTCCAAAGGGCATAACTATAAACTTGCCCATACCTAGTTCGAAATGTTGTTTTATACTGATCATTAGGGTGAACCTCTATCTGATGATAGCCAGACTTTAAATCTATCTTCGAGAAATACTTGCAGCCCTGCACCCGGTCTAACAAATCGTCTATACGGGCCAGTGGTTCTGCATTCTTCACCGTGATAGCATTAGGACCTCTATAGTCTAGACACGTTCTGACCTCTTCCTCTTTCTTGGGGACAAATAAAACAGGTGTTCCAAATAGGGACGAACTGGGCCTAATCCAACCCTTTTCAAGGAGCTCGTCTAACTGCTTACGTAGATCCTCTAACTCCCTTGGGGACATTTTGTAAATTGCTCCCTTAGGAGTCCTACTGCCAGGCTCTCTCGTGGCACTACTTCTGTAGGCGGCTGGACTAGATCTGTATATATTCTTCCAGCAGCTTGGCAGTAGCAGGGTCTATGGGTGTCTCCTCCTTAGGCTCAGTGACTGGCCGCACATAGGCTACGAATACTTGTTCTTCTAATTGCTCCTTTACTAAACGCGCGAACGTGGGAGCACTGAGGCAGCAATGTGCCAGGGTGTTGTCTACTCCAGACACATGAAACAGGCGAGCAGTCTTAACTTCACCTGTGGGACTAGGGAGACTACACTCGTGCTCTCTCAAATGGAGTGTGGCCCGTGCTGCCTCTCCCCAGTCCATTTCTAGGACTATATCGAAGGGAAGGCTGTCTTCTACGAGGAGAGTCAAGGAATGGAGAACTTTCTCCATCTTCACCTCTTTCTCTAGGCGAAAGTATGCCTGGACTCCATCGAAGTAATCCTCGACTCGCATAGTGCGATTGTCTGCGAGGATACTGACTATAGGGTCTTCTAGTTTTTGAACTTCCAGGTTTAGCTTCAACTTCTGCAGCGCTGCCGGTGCGAATACCCTTACAAGGGTATCCGCCCTGGTTTTTGCAAGTGACAGAAAATAAGTTTCGTTCGAAATTGGAATACACTGCACGAGTCGTAGTTGTGGTTTGTTCGCGTTGACGGAGTGATTGACCAGAAGTACAGAGTGTATGGACGCGCAGTTTTGAGGCGCGCATGATGATTTTTACTCTTGATGCTATAGAGTCGGCGTTTCCGCCGGCAAAATTTTTGGCTTTGATTAAAATTAGGAATTTTTTTTCTTTTATTGAAGTGACCATGGTACATCTGCGTTTATACGGCATGCGTCATCGGAAGTGGTGTTGTTCTGTGCAGTAATTGGGGTGTGCAAGAGAAAGTAGAACGCAAGCGGTGACCTTCGCGCGATAGATGCGGGAGGTTGACAGTTGTGGATGGAGCCAGGCCCTATGAGCGGCAGGCGTCATAGGTCGGCAGTCGTCAGCTTGGTCCATGGGCAGAGGAGTAGCCTTGATGTATTTTTGTAGGCCCGCGTGTCGTGCGGCAACAACTTATATTGAATTTTGCAGTTGTCCATCTCAGCCTTGGGTACTAGCACTATTGGTAATGGCATTGGACTTTCAAAGCGACGATACAGGGATCGAGGGCGGCAACCGGCAGCGATGGAGCGTTGGAGCGATTGAAGATACCGAGGGGTTGAGGGCCCTGCGGGGCTATCCCCCTCGGTTTTGCTGCCGACCACGGCAACGTGCGCCGATGGTCTTCCTTCCCCAAAGCGCGAGTTCCCGATGCTCGTGTTTTTATTTTTACTTTTATTTTTATTTTTCTCTAGTTATTTTTTGCCGGTCCCGTTTCTGGCATGCGGCGACAATGTTGGTACAAGAGCTGTGTGCGGGGACCAGTGGGCGTAGCTCAATTGATACGCCCATGAACTGTTGAAACTATGGGCTGAGGAGTTTAACGTGCATGGGAGCCGGTGGCTGCCCAGCCCACGAGACGGAAGAGAAACTGAGCGTCAGGCGCCTCTCTGCAGATGTGTCGCCCGCCACCCGTCATCTGTTGTGGCAGAAGGCGCAGACTGTGCGCAGCCACTCACATGGGACACTTCTCGACTTCAGTCCTCAAAGTTCTCATTTGAATATTTGCTACTACCACAAAGGTCAGCAGCGGAACCTGCTTCACCTGGGACCACCCTGCAGGCTTCGCAGCGACCCCGCACTCTTCTACTCTTCACGACAGTCGAGCGTAGGCCGCACACCCGGCGCCTTGGGACCAACAAAGTACCAAATGACTATTGCTATGGACGACCAGGGCCTTGACCCATCTGAAAAGGCACAGCAGTGCGACCCGAACCGTGCCGAGAACCTTGAATTGGGCTGTCCCAAATCGGCATATTTTGCAGATTTGGGCTCGCAGCGTGAGCATTCCCGTTGAGACCAAAAAGATGTGAATTGTGCCTAGGCGGAACGGCCCGAGGCAATGTAGGGAGGTCTGCAGCGGTGCTGAGTGCACAGCTGTTCACGTGGAACCCCTCCCCGTTTTGCTGTTTTATTTTATTTTCGTTTTATTTTTACTTATTTTTATATACCCTTTGGTTCCAGGGCCTAGGCGTTGGTTCCGGGGCTGGCAAAGGTACCAATGGGCTAAGCTCAGTTGGTACACCTATGAACGGTTGACATGCATACCTAAGTTCGAGCCCCGCTGGAAAAGGTGAGTAAAGTGTAAAAGTGTAACTTTGCATTGATATGGGCTGGGGCGGTACCGGTCCCAAGGTAGTAGACAAGTACAACGGGCCAACTCAGTGGTACACACAGAACTGTTGAAATACAGACCTGAGTTCGAACTCCAATAGAAGTAGATAAGCAGGATGATACAATTTTGAATCACCCGGGGGGCGGGGCTGCCCAGCTCCGTGGGGATATCCTAGTGCCGTGCCCACGGGTCAGTCCTTCGGGACATCCGTAAAAATTGGAACCATACTCGGAATATTTGCATGACCCGTAGGCAAGGGTGGTTGTGTGCAGCTTTTGATCCTGGCCAGTAGAAGGTTGGTGTGTTCGTTGCTGTGGCCAGCGGTTACAGCTCGAGTAGGATGAGTATTAAAGACTACCCAGTCCGACAGAAAAGCCTTATGAAGCTTCACTTTCGGTCGGGCTGCTGTCGGATTAGCTGCTACTAGGCACTGCGTTCGCATCAAGGAAATGAGGGGTGGGGGCACGGCCAGGTTGTGTGTGGTCCGTGAGCATGCCAGTGGGATTAGAGGGGTGATGAGCCACTGCCCAAAGTAGAGTGATGGGCCAAAGCAGGTGGCACTGGTGGAAGCACGCAGGGACAGTAGTGTGCAACCCGTGCTTCTTTCAACAGGCTGGTATAAAGGCAGATGCATGTGGGCGCAATCTCGCGCTAGATACATCTGCAGATAAGGAAGGAGAAAGCAACGAGACAAAGGGATATGGCAAGAGTAAACTGCTATACCATGCTCGTTTTTTATCGAAACCAAGCCGGAAAAGTGGTAGGCGGGGTCCTTGGACCAGGCGAGCGTAGTAGTAGTGTTAGTTTTGGTACTAGTTGTGTAGGAGGTTAGTTAGAAGGAAGAAGACGTGTGCGGAGATGGCGAGAAGGGTGGTGGGGCAAAAACGAAGACTAGTGTAACTCGCCCTGTTTCTTGATGAAAACGGGCGAGTGAAGGTGCGATTTCGGGGTTTTGGGAGTGGGCGAACGCGTTGGTGGAGGCGGATTTGAAGGAGGGGTAGTGATTTCGATGATACGATACGTAGGAGCTGCGTTCGGGAATGAATACTGACGTTATGTTAAAAATGTAATGTATCTTCCCGCATTTCAGGGGAAAATTCATTCTCGTCTTACATATTCGATGAAGCACTGTGCTAGGACATTTTCCTCCTCGAATGCGTCGTTGCTCATGATTGTTTTCTCCTCAAGTTGTCAGACTTGTGATCAGAGTCGTTTCTGGTGTTAGTCATCTTCGTGGTGGTGGTAGTCGCTATCGATGGATTCGACCCAAGAGAGAGAGAGAGAGAGAGAGAGAGAGAGAGAGAGAGAGAGAGAGAGAGAGAGAGAGAGATTGTACTTACCTCAGGAGTAGCGCGTCTGTCCACACTTCGGCATCCTCAGACTACGCACCGACAGGCCCGACGAATGGTAAAGCAGGCTTGGCAACACGGGATGAACTGAATGTCGAGTTACGGTCCCAAACTGCGCGCTAACCTGGTCGATGTGCCGACCAAGTTCATATGAGGGAAGAGCGTAGGTGCGAGGCATGGGAGCGTGCGGTCAGCAGAGAAGGAGAGAGGAGGGAGAGAAAGAAAAAGAGAAGAGATACTTACCTGGTGGATGGGAGTAGTGGCGCGGAGTGAGTGGAAAGCAGGGAGCTGGGTGTTAAGGAGGTGATGCATGTATCTGCAGTTTAGCAGAAGATTCATTCTCATTTTGCACTTTATGAAGGACTGGTGGGGATTCGAGCGGACGATCGGGGTAGTCCCTTGTCATTCTGCAGTTGTGTTTTTCCCACCTCGAAGTCGCTTTCCCGCTTGTAACATGTCCTTTTGGCTCGTCATCTTCATCTTCAAGGTCGCGCTGGCCATCCGGGCCATGGTCCTCATCCTCAAGATAGCTAGCACGCATACCAGAGAGAGAAAGAGAGGGATTGCCCATCTGGTTGACGACACTTTCCCTCCTCGTAGTTGGTCAACTGCCTCACGTGCCCCTCCCATCTCGGCATTCCGCTGCCTCCTTTGCTAATGTCTTTTTGTTTATCATCTTTCTTTTTATTTATTTATTTTTTATCTTATTTTTTTTTCTTCTTCTCTGAATCTGGCCATATTCCCGACCAGGTGTGTGGAGAATGAACGGAAGAAAAGGGGGTGGAGCGAATCCACCTATTCGCTGTGGATTTCGATTGTACTTGTTGGGGGCCGTATCTCCCACGATCTTCGGAGAGATTCATTCTCCGTTTTGCACATTTGGTGGGTAGTGGGGAGGAGCTGCTATTTGCTCACCCCATTAGCTGTGCTCGTAGACTTCGTCGTGGAAGTCACATTGTTGCTTCCGTTCGGGATCTTTGTCTGTGCCGCCTAGTTTGCGCCTGTACATCTAGAGATAGAGAGGGAGAAAAGGAGTGTTGCGGGAGGGGCAAAGGGAACTGACAACGAACGGTCAAAACTTGTAAGGAAGCTTGTTACAGTCTGTGTGGGCACACCGCTAACAGGCGGTAAGTATAGGGGGAGGGGAGATTGGTTGTGTGCTCGCATCGTTCAACCTACAGAGATATGCTCTTACTATCTGCATACGCGAGCTGGTGAATGGTTGTCGTGACTACGGTGTAGGGCACCATAGGTTACTAAGACTACGAGTACTATTGAGATTGCGGACTAACGAGGAGGAAACTCGCTTCCTCCTCACCTCTATAGACTATTGTATCTGGAATTGTGGACATAGTGCTTGTTCAAAGCCCGAGTTCGTGGCTGCAGTGACCTATGTGAGCTGTGACTAGGATCTGTTGTTGGGAGTCGGACTGGGACTAGACTGCTGATTCAGCAGAGAGCGGGCTGTGGTCTCAGTGGTGTTTTGCTGCCCCGTCTGTTCTAGTGCTGTCAGTAGCTTCAACTAGGACTGAGGATGAACCAACGATGCCCTTAACGTTTGCCCATCGAAGACATAGGCAGCTCATGGAGTTTCATCCGTACTATGGCGGCGGCAGGGCATTTAGACTTCGGTGACAATAGTTGTTGTTGGTGCTCTCTTACTACCACGACCTCTATTTTTACTTTGAAGTGGCCACAACCTGTGTTCTTGGATCGCCGCTTGTGTATTTTGGGTTTTGGGCTGTGCTCCTTGCTGGCATTCTGCTGATCGTCGCAAACCAGATCGTTGCTGGCGAGTAGTAGGGAGTATTACTGTTATACTGTGCTCTTGTGGCCCTCAAACTACTGTGTTTTCCTTTTCTGCGCAGCTGTTGTGCCCCCTTATTCTCGTAGTTACGAACGACTTGTTGAGCACCTTTGTGTGTTGCTGCTCCACGGTACCTAGCAGTTGCGCACGATTGCTGAACGTGCGGTCTCAGTGAATTGCTGCATCTTGACTGCATTCCGAATAGAGCACAGGGCCCCCTGTGCTCTATTCAAAAGTAGCCTTTCTAGGTTGAGTAATAGTGATTGGTCAGAGGGAGCAACGCGGTAGCCTAGAGAGGTGATTAAGTTTCTGTCGGAGGGTCATTGCTACCAAGTGGAGAGCCATCAAGGTACTGCTACATGAGTTTCAGTGGCGGTTTGACTTCGACTGGCTGGCTTGTTACACATTTTGGCCACCATTGCGGGGCCCTCAGGAGATTCAAGATTCCAAGGCCCTCTCCTGCGAGTCTGAGTGCACCTCCCTTGTATCTGAGAGTCTGAACTTCCTCTTTCTATCTTTCTCAGTCTAAGTCTAGTCCATGGGTGCTGAGAGGAAGGCGGCAGGTGGGATTGCAACCCGTTATCCGCGCCAAGGCCTCTGTGGGAGGTTCGCCCCATCGATTGCGGGAGCTCTGCCGGAACCCAGGTATAATTTTGTTTAATGTGTGCGATCCCTTCCCCTAACTGTTATCCTTGGGATTATCTGAATACAACTATGGAAGGCTATTATCTTTTGTTTTGTTATGTATTTCAGGACATGCATTGTAGAAAGGTTAAATCAACAAGTATATATGAGAGATCAGGTATCTCCTGAGTGAATTCAGACAAAATGAACTAGGGGAAGGTGGGATGAAGGTGTTTTGCATGCGTTTGACCGGGTCAACCCAAGGCTGAGCTCCTCTAGGTTGATGTGGGCTCAGTGCTTTGTTTTATTTATGTTTGCTGGGCTGATTGCATGACCTTTTTAGGACTGGGCCTATCCTAGGTTGGACGGATCAGTCGTTGTTTCTTTTGGGGTTTCTGAACAGGAGGATGGGTGCCCTAGGTTGGGAAGGCTCGGATTCCTGGTGTTTCTTTTGATGGGTTTTGAGGTGTGTTTTCTTCTGAGGGGAACAAAGGCATGAGACTAAGCGTACCCTTAGGTTAGAGCGGCTTAGTCATGAGCCATGAACTAAATGGCTAACCAAAGTATAAAATCTGATATATATATTATTGAACTTATGCTTCTGACAGACCGGGCACCCTAGGTTGGGAAAGCCTGTCAGTAAGTCAGGTAGAACAAAAAGAGCAGAGAGGTGAAGGAAGAGTATAATGAAGGTAACCAGGGCAGGCTGAGCGTACCCTTAGGTTAGGGCGGCTCAGTCATATGCTCGTGATAACATAAAGGATCAGAGAGTTAGTATAAAATTGTTTCTATTTTCCCTTCTAAACACAAGGCAGGGTTGGATGTCTCCCTAGGTTGGGTAGGTCTGACTATTTGCCTAAGAAGAAAGAAAATCATAAAGTTTGTGTAAAGTATTCATGGTTGTTTAAATTGTTGTTACGGAGGCTAAGCATACCCTGAGGTTAGGACGGCTTAGTCATACGTCGTATGTACTTGTTCAGGCGGACCAGACGTACCCTTAGGTTAGGGCGGTCTGGTCGCATTGCCTTATGCAACTTAAACTGTTTAGGCTAACTAGGCGTACCCCTAAGTTGGGGCGACCTAGCGATATGCGCTTGTCGTTAATGTTTTGTGGGTCGAACGTATCCTTAGGTTAGGGCGTCCTGACCATTCGTCGTTTGTGTTTGTTTAGGCAGGTTAAGCACACCCCTAGGTTGGGGCAGTTTAACTCTATGCCATATGTAACTTTGTTTAAGGCTGGCTAGGCACACCCCTAGGTTGGGGCAGTCTAGTCTTATGCTTCATGTCGTCGGTTAAGCAGAAGCCAGGCGTACCCTTAGGTTAGGGCGGCTTGGTCATATGCTTTATATTATAGGTTGGGGCAGTCTGGACATACGTTCTTGTTATGTGTTGGGCATACCCTTAGGTTAGGGCAGTCCAATTGTACGTACCTTACTTGTTTATTTAGGCAGGTCAGGCATACCCTTAGGTTAGGGCCTTGTCTGACCGTATGCCATAAGTGAAGGGAATGTAAGAAGGGAAGAACTGAGTGATCTAACGAACTACTTGGTCTAATTCAATTTCGGATTGTGAGAGATGTTGTTTATGCATGATTGTGGGCTCTCACTTTGGGGCATTTTTTGGATAGGTTAGTTGCTTTAGATGCTCGCTGAGTGCTGAAGCCATAGGCAGATGAGATGGATGATGGGAGGGAAGCTTGGGATAAGATAGGACCGACCCTGCTAGGAGTTAGGATCAGTGTTAGCTCACGGCCTCATCTAGAGATCGTGCAGACTAACGTTGATTCTGATTTATCAAGCGGGTGTTAGGAGTTAGTCCCAAGTATAGCTTTGCTTTGTTTTTCTGTTTTCAGCTTTGTATAAATCTTGGCAGCCTCCTTTTCCTACGGGAAGCGCTGCCGAAATTTCTACAAATCTGAAAGAGTTAGTCATTTTTGGACTCGTAGAAATTATGGGAAGGCACTTTTCCCTCTTGGCAGTTTCCTCTGCCGCCAACCCTCTGATCGCCCTGCCGTCGGCCACCAGAGGCCCAACCCCCTTGGCCCCAGCCTCCTATTCCTTGCGGCCTCCCTCCAGCTGCGACAACAGCGTAGGCCCTCCCTTGACACACACTATTGTCCTCCTCCTTGAGGCCCTACTCAATTTGAAGGTACGGGACCTCCTCCATACCACCCTCGTCTAAAGTAAGGATCAAGTGGTCCTTGGCCTTAACCTGTCCTGAGATGGTACGTCCTTTCCACTTTTTACCCTTGTCTAAGTCCTTGTGCCAGAATGTGGAGGCTGGCATGGACTGAGCCTCAAAGGCTACCACTTCCCTACTCAGTGTATCGCAGGTCATGGCAGGCTCTGTACTCCTTTCGAAAAAGTGCCCTCGTAAGGACTTAGGCATAACACGATAGAATAATTGGACCAATTGGGCATACCCCATGGCTTGGGATGGTGACCAACCTATCCATGACTCCTTTGAGTACTCTCGCACTTCGCCATTGTCGTGAGTGAATAGTCTGTAGCTTATCGAAGGTTTTAATCCCCCTCGTGACGTCTGCAAATCGCTCGCGGAGCAACCTGAAGAACTTCCTCAGGGGGGTGATTGTGGAGTACGCTACCATGTTGTTTTCACACTTGGCGGCCTGGGCAAGTTATCAGGTGAAGCTAGCTGCTTCGTCCTTAAGAGCGTGAAAGGCGATGAGGACTTGCTCCTCAGGGAGAATCTTCTGGAGGTGAACGTAAGAGTTAACGTTCGCCTCCCAGCTATCAAAATTCTCCTCCCTCGATCGCACCTTTGTAAAATCTCTCTATGTTAGGTAGTCGGGCTTGCATTTCAGTGCCCATGCACATCATCATGTCATGCGCAAAATCTCTAAAGCCTACATGCATGGACTGCGCAAGATCTCAAAATCCCTTCATTCCTGACCAATCAAACTGTTGCAAAAGACTTCCATAAGTCTTCTCAAAGCCGAAGTGTCCACTCCGACCATGTGCCAAATCCATGGTCGGAGTGGACACTTCGGCTTTGAGTACTCTCGCACTCTGCCACTGTCGTGAGTGAATAGTCTGTAGCTTATCGGAGGCTTTAATCCCCCTCGTGACATCTGCAAATCGCTCACAGAGCAACCTGAAGAACTTGCTCAGGGCGATGATTATGGAGTATGCTACCATGTCGTTTTCACACTTGGCGGCCTGGGCAAGTGATCGGGCGAAGCTAGCTGCTTCGTCCTTAAGAGCGTGAAAGGCAATGAGGACTTGCTCCTCAGGGAGGATTTTTTGGAGGTGAACGTATGAGTCAACGTTCGCCTCGCAGTTATCAAAATTCTCCTCCCTCGATCGCACCTTTGTAAAATCTCTCCATGTTAGGTATTCGGGCTTGCATTTCAGTGCCCATGCCCATCATCATGTCATGCACAAAATCTCTAAAGCCTACGCGCATGGATTGCGCAAAATCTCAAAATCCCTTCATTCCCGGCCAATCAAATTGGTGCAAAAGACTTCATAAGTCTTTTCAAAGCCGAAGTGTCCACTCTGACCATGTGCCAAATCCAAGAAATGAGTCCGGAGAGGCGCATGGTTGGGTACACACAAACGATCAAATTTCCCATACCGGCGGAATGTAAGACTCGCACTCGTGAAAATCAGGTTGACTGCTAGGGTCAAGCTTGAGCTGCTAAAGGATGGGACTTAAGCTGCTCAAGGATGGGACTAAGGTTCGGATCCTTGGCAGTGTGTTCGACCAGATCCTCCTTCAGTTTCCTTTGGAGGTCATACGAGCTTACAAGGCAAGTCAAAAACTCAGGATGACGCGACAAAGCATCAACAACACGATTATAACAACCTTTCTTGTGTTTAAGTTCGAAATTGTAAACATCAATGTCATGCAACGAGCGGGTCAGCGTCGGAGAGATATCAATTTGCGTTTTAATCCATTGCAAGGCCTGATGATCTGAGTAAACCTTGAAGTGTCGACCCAAGAGGTAGTGCTTCCAATGTGTGAGCGCCTCTGGCAAGGCATAGAGCTCACACATATATGTGGAGGTAGCTACCTTGTGGCTGGGCATGCGTTTGCTGTAATACTCGAGCGGATGCAGGTCATCGCCATCATCATGTTGGAGCACTGCACCAATCCTATAATGGCTCGCATCCGTAGTGACTACGAACGTGAGGTTGGGACCCGCAATGCGGAGCGAAGGATGACTTACCAAAGCCTCTTTCAAGGCTCGAAACGCTGTCTCGCATTTCTCACACCACGCATAAGCAACATTTTTGCTGCGCAATTCGGAGCGCAGGATAGAAAATTTGGGCACAAACTTCTGGTAATACGAAGCCAAACCTAGAAAAGAACGCAGTTCGCATATGTTCGCCGGTTGAGGCCACTTTTGTATGACCTTAACCTTGGTTGCCTCCGGCTCAAGGCCGTTTGCAGACGACCTGTGTCCAAGATAGATGACGTTGTCCCTTCCAAACTCAGATTTCTCGAAGTTGAGGTGCAGTTGTGCCTCCTTGAGGACTTGCAAAATTTCTTGAAGTCTTGACGTGCTCTTCTATGGACTTGCTGAAAATCAGGTTGTCGTCAAGGTAAACAACAACAAACTTGTTGAGTTGATGGCGGAGAACCTTGTCCATGAGGCACTAAAATGTGGGTGGTGCATTCGTAAGACCGAAGGGCAAAACAACAAATTTGTACAACCCATAGCGTGTTTTGAATGCAGTTTTGTGCTGGTCGCTCGGATTAACTTCAATCTGGTGGTAGTCAGACTTGAGGTCAATCTTGGAGAAGACCTTGCACCCACCTGCAACATCTAGCAGATCATCTATGTGAGGCAAGGGATAAGCGTTTTTTTCGAGAGATACGGTTTAGGCCACGATAGTCAATACACATCCGAAGTTTGCCCCCTTTCTTCGACACAAACAGGACAGGTGCACCAAACTCAGACTCACTAGGCCTAATCCATCCACGATCAATCATATCGTTAATTTGTCTTCTCAACTCCTCTAACTCGCCTTGCCCCATACGGTAGACGCAGCCCTTTGGAGGAACACTCCCTTCTATTATCCCGATCTTGTGTTTGACCGGATGCTCGAGAACTCCACAAGGTTCAACCATAACTTCACGAAATCGATCTAATAGACGGCGGATGTTTGTTGGGACTTCCGGTGGAGGATCATCCTCATCAGGAGAGAGAAAATCAGATTGAGAATTTACAGTGATTACAACCGAATTCGTATAAAGTAGACTGATTCTTTACAGTAGAAGTAGATGGAACAAAGGTAGAGATAGTAGAAGTAGAATTATTTTTCAGAAAATGCAGCAAAAGTAGAAGGCACATGGAGGGGCTTCACAAGGGCTACATTCATATGCTCAGCTTCCTTGCGCCTGCACACTGGTTTGCAGAACTTGTTTACACTCAAAAGAGTCACCGGGGACTCGCGCATCTCGTCCAACAGAACGGTACGCTCATTCCCCTTTGCATCACGCACCACGAACTGAGTCCTTTAACCAGCCCAAGCCAATGACCGCGTCGAAAGGACACTTGTCCAAGATGTAGAATTTCAGCTCATGTGTGACAGTGCGATCCTTATCAGAGGTGACGCGCACACCTTTGACAACATGTGTTGAGGTGACAACCTCTTGTTTGCCTACTTGGGTCTGACAAGGGTTCTGCAATTCCACTTGCTTCATTCCCAAGCCCGCCTTACGAATCCTGTTAGGAGAAAAGAAATTAGTTATCAATCAGCACTAGGATGTATCGGCGGTTAATGAGCAGCTTAAAGAAGATCAGTTCCATACTCCCTTGAACACGGCGTTGTTGCTCTAGCCGCAACCAATGTTCGAGGTGAGAGTGGATGTTGACTTCCTTAGTCTCCTACCAAGGCTTAGTGTAAAGTAATTGGATTGTGGCAGCCTTGGATTCAACATCAATCCGGGCTTCGAGAGCAGGCTGTTGATCAGATTCAGGTTCCTAGGACTCTGGGAGGGGCCTGCAACTGACTGTTCAGCTTCCCTTGTTGTCGAGAGTGCTGATAACTCTTCTACGCCCTTTGCCTGTTTTCCTGCAGACGATAACATTCCTGCACAGCGTGCCCAGGCTTTTGACACTGCAGGGGGCTCTTCTTCTCTCCCATTCCTTTTGACTAATGCGGGGGGCTTCCCAAGGCTTGGTGGAAGCATCCTCCAGTTTCTCAGGGATCTTTGCATTTTTGGGAAGGTGTGTTATAGTTCCCCTACCCGAACCACGGTTAGGCCCCTTGCTTGAAGCAGTCTTTTTACATCTTTCGTCTTCATTGATGTTAGACTCAAGGGCTGATGTAGAGCAACCCATATCGGAGTCCGGCTCTAGATCGTCATCTAGAAACAGATCATCCGCGTAGGACTGATCCTCAGCTTCCCGATGTTCATGCAGGGCAAGCTGGTTGCTGCTTCCGTACCGCTTGCGTCGTACGGTTTTACCTGCAGCAGGTGTCTTCGCATGCCTGGCGAGGTTTTTGGCTTTTAGGTTCACTAGATTCGTCAGGAGCTCATGCCAAGTTGAATGGTCCTTGAGTCCTAGTCGGGAGACATAGTCTTCCGGGGCCACTCCCATTACTACATCCATGCAAGACACGTGAGTCCATCCCAGGTTTGGAGTGGTGAACAAACCAGTCAAGTGTTGCTCCAAAGCCTGCATGGTGAACAAACTTTTTGTTTACTTCTGCTCGGCCTCCAGTACCCGACACTTTTACCACTACTTGAGTGGTACCGGCCTACCTGCTACTTGAGTGTTTTTCCCCGCTGCTCTAAGTGTCGGGGGCCTACCCCCACTCCTTGAGTGTTTTCCCCGCTGCAACCCTCAAAGTCATGGCCACAGGTAAGTACCGGCTCTGCGGGGCCTTTCAACCAACAAGTACCCTTGCGGGTCACACATACACTTAGCCGACAAGCACTCAGACAGGCACGCAAACCAGCAGGCACACACACACACACAGACTTAGAAATCACAGCAGAATGCGGAAATCTCAGCCGGGCATTCATTCCAGCGGCAAATACCAGGAATCAGCAGTGTTCTCAGTCTGTGTTTTGGCGGGTCATTACACTACCCCCCTCTCAAGAGCGAGGCTCCTTCGAGCGAGTAACTCATTCAGAGTCGGCACAAAATGCGTCGTAGGTGTAGATCCGAAAGAGAGCTTTGGTATAACTGTGAGGAGTGAGTTCTGCAGACAACTTAGCAGTCTGTCCATCAGCGATCTGTCATTCATAAGTGTTAACAACATGGGGAGCATTCTTTAGCAGCTCTTTTCGGTCGATCCAGTAGAACTCGTTCAGCGGGTGATAGAGGAAGTGAACCTTGTACTGTCTGTTCCTCCCTCTTTCTTCATGGGAAGCAATTCTGTCTATTTCATGGCCACCGTCGATAGGTCGAGGTATCATAGGATCTCGGAGGGGAGAAGTCTCATCGGCAGTCCCAATTTGGCAGCGATCCCTCTCCAAGCTCTAGACATTTTGGGAAGACTAACCTCTACCCCTGGGTTATCGATGTCAGACCAGGACAAATTGCAGTTGTTTATCCAGGCTACCCCCGTAACCTATGTACAGACCCTATTTACCGCAGGTCACAAGGACTGCAGAGCAGCCATGGATCTGGAGGCCAAACTCCAAATTCAATCCACTTCCCAAAAGGGAAGTACCATCCCTTCTCAGAGGCAGAGGCAGAGTAAAGGGAGGTGGCACGTGATGGAGTCTGAGGAAGACTTTGCAGGCTTTGACCAGAAAGGATTGACTTCCTCAACTTGTCAAGGTGCAGGAGGCTGCCCAGATCAGGCTTTTTTTACTTCGGCTCAGGAACTATTGAGCGCCATCAAGGCTGTCAATCTGATTCCGAGACAAAGGTCCCCCTCTCCTAAGGGGTTTGGCAAACGCCCCTGTGGACCGCAGAAGTAGAACCTGCCTTGCCAAGTGTCCAGCTGACCCCATGGATCCTTCGTCTCTCCCAAGGAGGGATTTTCACATCTCAGACGGGCTGTGGCAAAAGAGGAAGGATGCTGGTGTCTGCCTTAGATGTGCAAGGCAGCACTTTGTCGAGTACTGCCCGTCCTGGGGCCACCATCACTGTAGAACCTGAACCAGTCAGTAGTAGACCCTGTTGACTGTTGACTTAGTCCCCTGTCGATGAAAGCAGGGTCAGATTTCAACAAGTTTTGTTTGTTGATTGTGCTTGTGTGATCAGCCACATTGGGTTTGATCCCTTAGCTGATCACCTTGACTTGCCTGTACATCACCTGTGCTCGAGGAAGAATCCGCTAAGTCCCGGGCGGATTCCATTTCTCAAACACCGCTGATAGACAGACTGTTGACTGGACTGAATTCATCTTCTTTTGAAGATGAATCAGCCCCAAGCTTGTTTGTAGTCTGATAAGAATCTCGCTGTGGGTTCACATTGAATCCTTGTCTGACTACCCCCTTGTGTATCCTTGGAGTTACACTCATTATCTGAACATGTTTCGTGAACTGACAATGATTTGCACTCACTGTTTGGATGACCTGTGTTGAGAGAAAGTATGATCTGTGCAGATCCTACTTAATATTCTCACACACAGTCCCGATTGATTGCTCTCACAGGTAGAAGTCAGATATCCTCTGTACTTCTTGATGATTGCATACTTGTAAAGCTAGTGTTATGAACCTTACCTGGAGAGTTGTTGACTCTTGTATCCACTGGGCTCTGTCCCAACACTGCCCAAAAAGTTATGATCAGAGTGGAACTCCGTCTCTGACTAAACCCTACTCAGATAGACCTACCCTATGCATGATCCTATTGTCTGAAGTGTAATGACCCGCCAAAGCACAGACTGAGAACACTGCTGATTTCTGGGATTTGCCACTGGAATGAATGCCTTGCCGTGATTCCCGCATTCTGCTGTGTTTTCCAAGTCTGTGTGTGTGTGCATGCCTGCCCGTTTGCTTGCCTGTCTGWGTGCTTGACGGTTGAGTGTGTGTGTGACCCGTAAGGGTACCTGTTGGTTGCAAGGCCCCGCAGGGCCGGTACTTACCTGTGGCCGTGAYTTTGAAGGGTTGCAGGGGGGGTTAACACGCAGGTAGCGGGGGTAGGCCCACGGCACTTAGAGCAGCTGGGGAAAAACACTCAAGTAGCAGGTAGGTCGAGCAGAAGAAGACAAAAAGTTGGCATTTTTAGAGGCCCAGTAGCGGTAGGCTAGAGGTAGGCCGGTACCAGTCCAAGTAGCCCGGGTCTGGGGCCTGTCCGGACAATAACAGAGCCTGCAATGATGTTTCCCTCCGAAAGTGAGGAGGTACCGGTTGCTGGGAGGCCGCTCGGCCTAGGAAGTC
>BFEA01000168.1:761708-775936 GCA_003427395.1 Chara braunii | reverse complement strand
CATTGTTATTATTATTATTATTGCAAGAGGAATAAGATTGGGGGAAGTTGGAAGGAGGAGGAAGGTGGAGAGAGAAGGGGGAGTTGTCATTTGTCTTGCTGGTGTACTTCTTCTTCTTCTTCTTCTTCTTCTTCTTCTTCTTTCTATCTCCTCTGGTCCATATCTCTTTGCAAGTGCTTTCATTTCTTTCGCAATTTGGTGGCATTGTCTTTCATTGTGAATTGCACTTGGGAAATGACCAGGATCGTAACAGAAGCGTTATTACTGAATATGATAGGCTTAGTCCCATTTACAGATTATGCCAGATCCTTACCCTATCCAGGGAAGAGTCCACGTGTCACGCTTCCAGATACACAGATCAGCAGTTGAGGAGTCTAACTGATACCCAGTCCGGCCAGAGATTAATCAGATTTCAGCCAAGTTGATTACCAGGCTCATACCCTCGCATTCAACTAGTTAACTCTTGCTGCTAATCTGAGCTTCAATAATATGATTTTTAGGATTTTGCTGGCTATCTATAAGCTGATTACCAGGCTGATACCCTCACACTCAGCCAGCCAACACTTACTGATAATCTGACCAACAACCAGCAGATTTTCAGAACGTGATTGATTGCCTAAAAGTTGATTACCTGGCCAAAACCCTCGCATTCAACTAATCAATTTAATCTGATTATCTCACCCTAACCCTCTGAGATTCTCGGATCTTCGCATTCTCCACAACTAGGGAAGCTTAACGATCCTGCAGCTAGTACCCCTCCAACCGTTTTGGTTGGTAGTTGGTTGGGTAGCTTGTGGGTCCTCGCTCCCCGGTACGGTAAGAAGCAATAAATCGCAGTATCCCAGTGGGTCTGTACACTAACTGTGTTTGCTGTTTCCTTGGTTTGGGCCTTGCGGGACTTGATCCAGTGACCTGTAATTTGTACGTTTGGTTTGTTAGCTTCAAGCCCTACTGGGCTTGATCCTTGGACCTGTAGCTATTAGTCTCTATTTGGCAGTCTTAGGCCCTTGGGCTTTGCTGTTTTGTCGGTTTCTGCAGTTGCTGAAGTCAACCCGGGACTTCATCCCATCAAAAGGGCCTTTACCCGATTCAGACCCTGTTTGACGAATGCAGCATAATGGGGTCACTCGCCCAGAGCCCAACTCGTGAAAGCAGATCAAAGGACATGTTCTCTGGGTCAAAAGTCACATCCTGGCTAAGTAAAATCAAAGGTCACAGTTGTGCCCCTGGACGAACAGTTGCAATATTCAGATATGGGAGTCACATCTGTTTATCCAGGGGGTGTGCAAGTCATGTCTGTTCATGCAGGAGATGTGTCTGTAAGTGCAGTATGTGTGTCTGTTCGTACAGAATGTGTCTGTTCGGGCAGTAGGTGTGCCTCTTCAAACAGAAGTCAAAGGTTAAGTCCCAGTCACGAATTAAGTCAGAGGGAGAGTCTAGATACAGGCCCCAAGTCCGAAATTCAGGCCTGAAGGCCCCCGCAGCAGCAGACCTTGAGGGAAAGGTACTGGGACACACTCTACACAGCCTGGGACAGGGAAAAGAGTCCTAAGGGAGGCTGATTCAGGCCTCGCAAGGCATGACATTAGTATAAAGGAGCAGACCAGCCTCCCACATGACAGATCTCCAGTAGCATTGATGCGTGGAAGTGCTGAAGGCACTTGTGCGCTAGCATGCAGAGGGAGAGTGCTGGCTTGATGCTGCGCAAGGGAGAGAGATGCTGGGCGCTGGCTTGCTGAAGCAGCCATAGCTGCGCCAGCCTGTGTTAGTAGTAGAGGGGATAGAGTTAGTACATCACTGAGTAGTATTCAGAGTAGATCCTCATGTGATAGGGAGTGTGCATAGATGATGTGTGATAGTAGGAAGACCAGGGCTACTACATTGGGACAGAGGGAGAGAGAGAAGACATACAGAGAGAGAGAGAGAGAGAGAGAGAGAGAGAGAGAGAGAGAGAGAGAGAGAGAGAGAGAGAGAGAGAGGGGAGTGAAAGTTATGGTGACACTTACCTTCTTAGCTCCATGCTCTGATGAGGGCAGAAGACTTGTGTTCCTGTTCGGCGCTGTTCATCTTGAACTTGTGATAAACTCTCTTAATCTGGTTAATATAATTGAGCCGAGTTCCTTGGTCTCATTCATCTCTCATTGAAGCTTTGTGTGAGCTATTGCGATTCTGTACAATGTGTGTGAATGTATGATATCTGGCGCACTCCAGCAAGTGAGAACAGACGGGTTCCTTGGACATGACCTGTAGTGAGTTTGTGGTGTTTGACTCTTTTTGAGCCTTATTGAGCTTGAACCATGAACATAGTCTCTACTTCGGAGTCTTCAGCCTTGTTGTTTTGTCCTTTTTTGCCCTTCTGAAAACTGGAAGGCCCATAGGTCTTTCTTTTGTGTGTCCTAGCCTTGGGTCCCCTTAGTCTACCTTTGTACCTAGATGCATGTAGGTAGATATTGACTGTTTGGCCGTAGATGTTTGCTGTCAGATAGGTCTGTAGGTGGCTGCTGTGTTGTAGGTCTAGGGAAGTCGGGTAGAAGTAGGCAGAGGCCGAGGAATATCGTTGCTTTTTTTTTTTCACTGTCTTGGTGGAGGCGGCGTTGCTTCCCTGCTGCGTTATTGTGGGCATGTACGCAGGGCATCTTCTCCACATGCTGCTGGCGGCCACAGCTGGGGCCTGCCAGCTCCATTGGTGACAGCGCTGGGCTCGGCACCCAAGTGCTGATGAGCGCTTCCTGGGGTGCTTGTTGGGGTTTGGTCAGCTGCCACCGAAGCTGCACTTTCAGCGGTTCTTCTTTGACGTGGCAGATCTTCATCTTCATCAAGTTTCTTCATCATCCTGGGAGCTGCGCTGCCCTGCTGAGTGGACACTTCATCTGCAGTGGGCTTCTTGAGTGGTGCAGAGAGGGGTGTTGGATTTAGGAGGGTGTGTGGCGATTGGCAGGCTTGATAGGTTGGGTGCGTGCAAGCACCATAGCTTGAGCTCAAGGAAGAGGGAGTATATTTCGATGAAACTCTGTATGTAATTGGTCCGTGGGTGTTGATAACGTGGTTGGGATTCTCAAAATTTGTGTTGTTGATTGAGCTGGAGAGAGAGACGGGGTAATAAGAATTGAATGAAATTCAATTCTACTAATGGTTTTGAGTGCTTCCGCTGTGTAATATCATCACCTGGTTTGGTGTGAATTTCTCTCTCCAAGTCTACTTGCCTCTCGCATGTGTATGGGAACGTGTGAACGACATGCTGTATTTCGTTTTCAATCAGGCACATAACAGAGCGGCAGCTGCCCACATCCCTGTGTGCGTTAACGGCCCACTTGCACAGAGCAGAGTATAAGGGAAGGTATGCTCCTGCGCGTTTCTCTTCAGATCTTCATACTCCTGTTTATTTCACTTCTGGTCTTCATACTCCTCTGTGTGTGTGTGTGTGTGTGTGTGTGTGTGTGTGTGTGTGTGTGTGTGTGTGTGTGTGTGTGTGTGTGTGTGTGATATTTTGGCACATTGGTTGTCTGCAGCATCTTTAAGAAATTGCAGAGGAGGAAGTGCTTGGTTCAGGAAGTGAGTGACATCACGCAGGTAGGAGTTGCAGTTTATTTAGCCACTTCCTGGACTGCATATGGCATCATACCAATGAATTTGGAACTTCCAACTCTAAGGCGTTTCCAGCATATAGCGAAGTCGAGGAATAAGAGCGTGATTAATCAATCACTTAGCAAAATACTAAAAATAGACAGAACACATGCCTTTTGGTGAACAAGTGACACATGCACGCATCATTCTGTGAACAAAGAATGTGCACAACATAAGGGATTGCCGCTGTCAGCCCAATCCTTGAATACTGTGATACATCGGCATCGGGTGTTTTCTGCACCTCGTCCACTGTTTAGCTGCCTGTTGTGTGGTTGTGGTTGAGAGATGCCTTCTGTGAATGACTGCAAATACCAGTCATCCGGTTTTCTGGGATGCCAGCAGCATGCCATGTGTCGTGCCTGTTTTCGGGAGGCATTTCTTTGATAGTATGTGTCTAATCTTTGTGGACTGCCCGCACTGCCCGTATCCTCCACATCTGAATCGCTCATGTGCCACCTGTCATGCTAGATTCCCTCCAATCACATCAGTTACCGAGCCTGTTCTCTCAGCGTGAAGTACTGCTACTGCAGAGCTGGAGCCTGAACAACGATTGGAGATGCGTGAAACATTGCTGGAGCCAAAGCTTTTGTGGGAGATTCCTGAAATGCACAGTTGAGAGTAGCAGAATGCACGAGCTGCCACAGCATAAGCTGGCACACTACTACTGCAATGAACCCCTTATATTGACACTCCAAACATATGCACCACGAGAGTTCACGCAAAATCCACGCCAAAGTCCAGAGATGGGGAGACCAGATTAGCGCAGCTCGTAAAATGCAATGAATGCTCATATTATACAGAGCCAGAGTTAGAGTCACCGAGCGCTCAGCAGCGCAACATCATATTATAGAGTCAGAGTTTGAGTCACCAAGCACTCAGCAGAGCAATACCCAGCAACCTCAATCAAATATGTAACTCTCTCCCCCCTGGCTTGTGTCACACAACTTACTATAAACAGGATCATCAGCGTAGGCGGTCCTAATCTTTCTTGCAGGTCAGTGCCAGCATCAAGGTAAGTCATTATGGCAGCAAAGAAATCTGCTCGCCTACTCAAAGCATTAATTAATTCTAAGGTATTTGCGAGGATAAGGCTTCTCGGAAGGCCTACGGGGACCCATAATGCAAGTGTGCCCGCCCTAAGTGAAGGCGGCCTAACAAATCACGAGAGGCCCAATGCTGTCGATTTCGTATTTGGGGTTTCAGGCAGTTGTGTCGCATCAGGTGGTTGACGGAATCCAGGACCCGAGCAGCAAAGATTTTCCACGGCCTTGTAGGCCTTTCCTGAAGTGCAGGCCCTGGGCCACATTCGCAGCAGTATACACAGACAGTTGGGCAGAGCAACTGAACGAGGCCCAGCAGCACCAGTAGAGGCCCAGCAACCTGGGGCCTACCGGAAGCTTCTGGGCACAGGTCCAGCCCAGCCAGGTTGAAGGCCAGGCGGACTCTTTCCATATAGGAAAGAGCTCCGGCCTGGAGCTGCATTCAAGCACTTGCCAGTTTGCGACAGCGCTGCTGGAGCGGACACTTGCATGCTGCTGCTGGCGCTAGGGGCAAGGTGCTGTGCACGTGCGGTCGTGTGGGAAGAAGGGCGCTGCTGAGGGCAGCGCCACAGCCCAGCTTCCATAGCTGGCTGGGCTTGGAATACAGCAAAGTGCAGGGGTGGTGTTCGGGTGAACAGAGGGAAGACAACGGTGAAAATCAAGGGAGAGAGAGAGAGGATGATCATGATGGTGATGTGAGGGCACATACCTGGTATTGGCGATGGTCTGCATCGGGCGACATCTTCATGTACCTCGGTGGCTGCTGACGTCAACAGTTGCATTGTCAATTCGTAGGCAGATAGCAGCTGTGTGGGAGTAGTCTGGGCGCCGAGCGCCAAGTAGGGGGAAGGGCTTGGACTCTCATTGACATTCGTTTTCAGTGTTACGATTCTCCATTGGTGTAGTATTGGTGCAGTGCTACGTTCTGGACACTGTGGGACTTTCTGGCTTTCAATGTGATTGTGCAAATTGCATTCTGTCATCTCACTATTGCTCATTTTCCTTGCAATTTGGTATCGGAGCTGGTTCGAACTGTGCTTTACTGGTTCTTCGCAATAGCTGTTTGGTGCTTCGCATGAGGTGTGGGGCAGTGATAAGGCTTGGGCGTTGGACAATAGGGCGGCCCAGGGTTGTGTGGGCGCGCCCGGAAGGCTATGCGGTGACATAGGGATGTATGCTGGATGATGAGAGCTCACTGATGTGGCATTTAAGCTGAGGTGGAACTGCATTTCGCTGTTTGTTGTGCCAAGGCAAGGACCTTTCATCATAAATGCACGTCAGTTTCCCAGTGAGAAATCTGTGGTTGGGGGCAGCATTATGAGGTACGTTGCTCTCCTCCTTATCTACCCTCTTCATTACTTCTTACCATGAGGAAGTGAGTTATGTCTTGAGAGTCGTCTCAATGTGAGGTGTCGCGAGCACTCAACCTTGGGAGTCGACATTCTTCCTCGGTAGCAAGCTGCTGGCAGACGAGCGAAGCCGGTGAAGGGCCCTGGACGAAGCACTTGGGTCACGGTCACCATGCCAACCGGCTGGGACTAGTACACGCATGCTTTGCTGCAAGTCCTTGGTTCTACTGCTGCGCAATAGAGGTCCTGTTGGGCATGCCAGCCCTTTAAGAGACGCTTACCAGACCGTCTATAAACATTTCTGGCGGGTTCCGGTTGAACCCTGGTTGTGATCGTCGTCCTGTCTGCGACGTTAAATAATTCTTGAGGACCTTGGGGGCTGTCCTTAAACTGCCTCTTGATCAGCCAAATCGATCGGAAGTAAGGCTCGTTGTATGCGAGGGTAAACAAGGTGCGGGCTGGCAGGTTTAGCATAGACTTGGGGCACATGGGTGGGACGGATTGCACACCTTTAGATACGCTGCTCAAGTAGATGCTCAGGACGTCGACACAAGAGACTACTCAAGAGGGATACAAGGGGGGGGGGGGGGCGGTAATTCTGGCAACTGTTCGCTATTGTACTAATTAGATAAACTGACATCCAACATGCATCTCCGCAGGCAATTTATTTTTATTTTTGATTATTTAGTTCTACGGACTTAGCGACAACGGGGGGGTAATTCTGGCAATTGTTCGCTATTGTACTAATTAGATAAACTGCCATCCAACATGCATCTCCGCAGGCAATTTATTTTTATTTTTGATTATTTAGTTCTATGGACTTAGCGACAACTAACAGACAACTGCAGATAGGATTGACCAATCCTTGCTGCATTGCATTCTGTTTCAGTAATCTAAAAATAGAAATAGACTTACCTTTAGGACCTGACATTGATTGCTGGTTACCACTTTACGACTCTCTAGGTTGATGGGGGATACACAAGAGACTACTCAAGAGGGATACAAGGGGGGGGGGGGGGGGATTTTGGTAACTGTTCACTATTGTACTAATTAGATAAACTGCCATCCAGCATGCATCTCCACAGGTAATTTATTTTTATTTTTGATTATTTAGTTCTACGGACTTAGCGACTACTAACAGACAACTGCAGATAGGATAGACCAATCCTTGCTGCATTGCAATATGTTTGAGTAATCTAAAAATAGAAATAGACTTACCTTTAGGACCTGACATTGATTGCTGGTTACCACTTTACGACTCTCCAGGTGGACCGAATTAGTCGACTATTATACTCGGTTGGGTGTCATGCCGAGGTAGGATTGAGTGTGGATTCTAGTTTAGATCACACACACCGTTGTAGCTCATGAGTGGAGTTAGTAGTTAGGAGGAGGAACGCTTAGTGGAAGACCTAAGAGTGTCCTACAAAACTGCTCTCAGTCTACTGATCACTTTCCAGGAGTTAGGTCCAGGAGAGGAAAGGAGGCTGCGGAGGGAAGCCAGGAAGAGGGTGGCATTATGAAGGTCTAGGGCAGCAGCAGCCAGCGTCGAGGCCGCAATGGCTACCACCTCTACCATGTCACAGACCTTGTCCCAGGCCTCTTCATCAGGAATTAGTCAGGGGGCTTCTCAAGGTTCGTTAGTCAGTTTGTTGGTTCGCAAGTCAGCCAACAGCCTCCTCTCACACCAGAGGATTATGAGATCCTCCAAGCGGAAGCTCTTCATAATGAACTACAACAGCAGTTGAGGGATGTAGCAGAGAAAAGGCAAAGGGCAATATTGAGATAAGCTAGACTAGGAACTAGGAGGCAGGAGTTAAGGAAGTTAAAAGCACTAGATGAGTCAACATTGTATCCGACAATGCAAGCGTTGCGTCGCTCGCCCCTTTGCGTGGCAGAAACGCAGGTTGTCCAGCAGGAAGTGCTGGCTGAACTAGTGGCTGGCTAGAACCGAATTTTGGCTGCTCTACAGGCTGCTCGTCCCATGATGAGGCACCCCTTCAGTTGTCGGTCCCATAGTGACACCATCGCTGCTAGGGACCTCTTTCTCTCCTATGTTTGGCATCTCTCCTTCAGGTGGTTTAGCACCAGTTAGTGGTCCGATTCTCAGTACTTCTCCCGTACCATCAATGGCGGTGGCAGCTATAGTCCCATCGTCAAGACAAGCTCAGGTTAGCATGCAACAACCTGTCTCAGTGGCTATGCAGCCACTGCAAAAATCGCCTGGGCAAATCCAACCTATGCAGTGGATGCCCAAGATTTCCTTGCGGAGTCCTAAACCTTTTTCTAGCGACAGGAAAAAGGATGAGGACCTGGACACCTGGGTGAGAATTGTGCCTACCTATGTAAGGCACAAGCTCACGAGGCTAGAGTAGGAAGTTATAGTCGCTGCCTCCTTTTTTGAGGGTTCGGCAACACGATGGTTAAATGGCATAGTGCAGCAACAGGGTTACGGTCAAAACTTTGATGCCTGGGCCCAGACCCAGACATTAGAGGACTTTATACGGACTGTGTACAACAGGTGGTATGACCCTCAAGGGGCTTTGAAGGCCATCGACACAATAAATAGTCTCGGTTCCAAATGGTACTGGACTGTGCGGGAAGTCACAGACGTTGTAGAACGTCTGATCGTAGTGCGTGGTGTATGCTATGACCCACAGGTACTCCTCAAAGCTCATCTGAGATGTCTGCCCACAAATATCAAGAATAAGCTGGTAGACGAGGCCAACATCGATGTCCATGACTTCGCTACTTTTAGCAAGAAACCCTTAGATATAGAGGCCAAACTTGGGACCACGCAGCAGGGTCAAACAAATGGTAGGAAAAAAGAAACTTTCCCAAAGATTGGAGGAAGAAGAGCAATCTCACGTTCGTCGACCATGATGGTCAGGCGACTGAGATTGACGACTTCCCTACTTATGGGGAAGATGCATAGGAGGATGGGGCTAGCGGGACTTCAGATGGGGGAGTGGTAGCTCCAATCAAAGGAAAGGCTAGGGGGACCGAGAAGCAGAAGGTAGGCCGGTCCAAGGGTCAGGGCGACCAAAGAATGCCCGCATGGGTAAAACTTGGTTTAGATTACTAGGTATGGAGGGACCAAGTTACTAGGGGTACCTGTCTGAACTGTGATAACCATGGCCACACGTCCAGAACATGTCGAGGCAAAATGGTCACAATGAAGGTAGCCTCTCCAACTGTGGTAGGCTTATCTTCGAACTTGGGTGGTGCTTCTGCGAGCACTTCGCAGGGAAACACCTCGGGCCAGTAGGAGTGTTACCCGCTCTTACTCGTGCTGAAGTGGTAACGTTGCCTTCACCACTTCAGGCGTTGACCAAGGCTATTGACCCATTTATCGCCCCGCAGACACATTCAGACCCACCGATTCTCTGTTCGAGAGATGTGTCTGATTCCTTAGAAGAGTTACAAATTCAGTGGTCAGGGAAGGACCTTAGAGACTCTTGGGCGATGATTAGCAAAGGTCCTAGGGGTGAACATTTCGTGGTAGAGGTTGATGTAGGTGGCCACAAAGTGCGTGCCTTCGCAGGCATACACTCTACACAAAACTTCATCAGTCGTGCATGTGTGGATAGACTGCGCTTAGGGGACCAAGTGCAGCGGTTGAGCAGATTTGTAGCATCTACGCTAACCAACAAGCATAGTATGGTTGTCCAAGACTATGTCAAGGACGTAGTTTGCACCTTCTCCTATGGATGGAAGGAACTGGGACACAAGATCTCGTTCCTAGTCAACAACGAACTGCCATTCGATATGCTACTAGACATGTACTACCTCGAGGTTGCTCAACCTCAATTCGATTGGGATAGGAAGGTGATGATCCACAAGGTGCCTAATGGTAGAACCATTAGACTGCAGAAGTTCAAAGCTAGCAGTCTAGTGGAGAACTATGGGTGCATGTGTGCATCCTCTTTCTATAACTACTATAAACAGAACTGCGAGGAGGGCATGTACTTAGTCTTCGTCTCTGAGAAAGGGGAGGCCGTAAATTCACCCCAGGGATAGAAGCAGTTGTTGCTCAATATTCATACCTTTCTTAGGAGTCAATGGTGTGGTGGAAAGGGAGGTTATCTATGTCATAGAAGTCGTCCCGGGTAGCAAAGTACCTAGAGGACGGATCTATAGGATGCCTCCTGTGGAGTTGGATGAGCTCCGCCGCCAGCTTAAAGAGCTCACAAAAAAGGGATGGATTCGGCCTAGTACCTGCCCTTATGGTGCGCTCCAGTCCTATTCGTTCCTAAGAAGGGAGGTCTGTGGAGTTGGATGAGCTCCGCCGCCAGCTCAAAGAGCTCACAAAAAAGGGATGGATTCGGCCTAGTACCTCCCCTTACGGTGCTCCAGTCCTATTCGTTCCTAAGAAGGGAGGTACCCTAAGGATGTGCATTGACTATAAGGGCCTCAATGCCATCACCATTAGAAACGAGGATCCCCTACCTCGCATCGATGACCTCTTGGATAGAGTGCGAGGATGTCGATACTTTACAAAGATAGATCTGAGGTCCGGATACCATCAAATTGCCATTAGACCCGAGGATCAGCACAAAACCGCATTCTTAACGAGTTTGTAGTGATGCCCTTTGGTCTATGCAATGCACCTGGGACATTCCAACACACAATGAATCGGATCTTTCATGATTACTTGGACAAGTTTACCGTCGTGTACCTCGACGATATCCGTATCTTTAGTAAGACTGTAGAGGAGCACGATGAGCAGGTGAAAACAGTGCTACGTCTCCTAAGGCAGCACCAATGTAATGTTAACTTGGAGAAATGCGAGTTCGGTCGCACCAAGATCTTGTACCTGGGTCATGAGATTTTTGCGGATGGGTTGAGGCCAGACGATGCCAAAGTGGCCAGCATACGTGATTGGCCCAGACCTCAGACTGTTACTGAGGTCCGGTCGTTTTGGGGGATGATGGGGTACTATCATTCGTTTGTAAAAAATTATAGTCCCGCCTTGACACCCCTTGGGAGTGGACCGAAGAGTGTGAAGCAAGCTTCAAGAAATTGAAGTATGCCTAGACACACTACGAAGTCCTCAACTTTCGGATCCTGAGCAGCCCTTTGTAGTGACCACATACACAAGCCAAAGGAGAGGAAAACGTTGAGGCCCATAGAGTACATGAGCAAGAAGATGCCATCTCAGAAGTTAGCACAGTCCACGTATGAGCATGAGCTCTATGCCTCCTATAGAGCGCTGGTCCACTGGAGACGTTATCTCCCAGGCATGTTCTTCTATTTGAGATCTGACCATGAGACTTTCTAGTGGACCAAGACTCGGCCTGTACTCTCAAATGCACTCGAAAGGTGGATCTAAGTGATAGGCATGTATGACTATCAACTTGACCTAATAAAGGGAGAGTATAACAAAGTGGATGATGCACTATCACGCAGGGCGGATTATTTGGGCGCGCTAGTGACCGAGTTTGGAATATCTGCTGACGTAACTCGATCTTTGGTGGCAGCCTATCGGGAAGACGCAATTATGTCAAAAATCATCTGTAAGTTAGAAGTGAAAGATAAAGTAACTTTTGACGAATAAGAGATTGTGTGTTCTAGATAGGGAGTCTTTGCGTAGTTTGTTTTTGGGTGAGTGTCATGATGCAACTGGGCACTTCGGTTATAAAAAGACATCAGCTAACCTAGTGCAGAGATTCTAGTGGCCTTCTATGATGCAAGATGCAAAAAGGTATAAACCTAGGACTCGGGCTCCACTTGGGCTTATCAAACCCTTGCCGATTCCTTAAGGTCCTGGTCAAAGTGTCTCCATGGACTTGACGGATACTCTTGTGATCAGCAGGAGTGGGAAGAGACACATCTTCGTTATAGTGGACGTTTTCCAAGTACGCAAGACTAATCGTTATGCCAAAAACTGCTAAAAGTGGCTACGTCATCAGATTGTTTATGGATAACTGGGTACGGGACATTGGTTTACCCAAGTCCATCGTCAGCGACAAGGATGTCCGCCTTACAAGCAAACTATGGCAAAATACTGCCCAACAGATGGGTACCAGGCTGCAGATGATGTCAAAAAATCACCCTGAGTCAAATGGTCAAGTGGAACAGATGAACCGAGTAGTGCAACACCTGCTAAGACATTACGTCAAGCCAAGTCAGGATGACTGGGACGAGAAATCGCCACTCGTCGCCAGCCAGTACATCAATGTTGTGCATAGCACTACTAGCATGACTCCCAACCAACTGCATCTTGGTTGGAAGCCTAGCACCGCCTTAGATTTCCTACTATCGGAGAGTCAACCGTCTGCAGCACCTGGCAGCATAGAGTTTGATGTCAAGTATGAACAGATGCTACAACAGGTTGTAGAGCACATAAAGAAAGTTGCGGATGCCATGGTTGCATCCGAGAACAAGCATAGACGGCCATCTTAGTTTCAGATAGGAGAATGGGTATGGGTTAAATCATCTGAATTGGGACAGGAGTTGGGAATCTCCAGAGAGCTAATGCCGCAGTATTTTGGTCCCTAGGAGGTCCTCGACATAGTGGGGGATCAGATAGATGGACCTTCCTACGTCATTCGCGTCCCTGCTCACCGACGCACACACCCAGTCTTCCACGCCTCAAAGCTGGCAACTTTCGCAGAAGCTGCATAGTTTCCCTCCAGACGATCAATGCTGCCCCCAACCATGGATGGTGAAGTCGACATCGACGGAATTGTGGAGCATCGGGTGATGCCAGTGCATAAACCTCCCGGCAGAGGCCGTCCTCCAAAGCTAAGGATGCAGTATCGTGTCAAATTCAGACACCATATTGATCCCAACGAAGATCGGTGGTTTACTAGAGAAGAACTCCAGCGAACAGCGCCCCAAGTGACGAAAGAGCACTCAAGGGAAAGTTAGTTGCCTGCAGATTAAGGAACTTCTCAGAGGACTATCAAATTAAAGGATCCTCGGAAGGCCTAAAGGGGCCCATAATGCAAGTGTGCCCGCCCTAAGTGAAGGCGGGCCTAACAAATCACGAGAGGTCCAATGTTGTCAATTTCGTATTTGGGGTTTCAGGCAGTTGTGTTGCGGCAGGTGGTTGAGGGAACCCAGGACTTGAGCAGCAAAGATTTTCCACAACCTTCTAGGCCTTTCCTGAAGTGCACGCCCTGGGCCACATTCGCAGCAGTATGCACAGACAGTTGGGCGGAGCAACTGAAGGAGGCCCAGCAGCACCAGCAGAGGCCCAGCAACCTGGGCCCTACCGGAAGCGTCTGGGCGCAGGCCCAGCCAAGCCAGGTCGAAGGCGAGGCAGACTCTTTCCATATAGGAAAGAGCTCGCTGCCTAGAGCCGCATTCAAGCAGTTGCCAGTTTGCGGCAGCGCTGCTGGAGCGGACGCTCACGTGCTGCTGCTAGCGCTAGGGGCAAGGTGTTGTGCATGTGCGGTCGTGTGGGAAGAAGGGCACTGTTGAGGGCAACGCCATAGCCCAGCTTCCATAGTTGGCTGGGCTTGGAATACAGCAAAGCGCAGGGGTGGTCTTCGAGTGTACAGAGGGAAGACAAGGGTGAAAGTCGAGGGAGAGAGAGAGAGGATGATGATGATGATGATGTGAGGGCACATACCTGGTATTGGCGATGGTCTGCATTAGGCGACATCTTCATGTACCTCGGTGACTGCTGACGTGAACAGTTGCATTGTCAATTCGTAGGCAGATAGTAGCTGTGTGGGAGTAGTCTAGGCATCGAGCGCGAAGTAGGGGGAAGGGCCTGGACTCTTATGTTGGTGATGACGGCAGTGAGCTCTCATTGCATTTGTTTCCAGTGTTACGATTCTCCATTGGTGTATTATTGGTGCAATGCTACTTTCTGGACACTGTGGAACTTTCTGGCTTTCAATGTGATTGTGCAAATTGCATTCTGTCATCTCGCTATTGCTCATTTTCCTTCATATTTTCAAATTTCAAAAATTTCAAAAAAGATTCAAGAGTTAATTAATTTAGAAGTATTTTCTGATTTCGAAAAAGAATCAAGTAAGATTGGAGTTTTTATTTGGGAATTAAAAAACAAGTTGATGTTTGGAAAAAATTAATAATAATAAAAAAATTGTGGAAGAAGTGATCCTAGCTATGTGGGCTATCCAATAGTATGATAAGGGTAATAGGGCTAATTAGGGGGGGGATATCTGTTGGGTGCAGAGTGGTGGTGGGGGGAATGCAGCGGGAGGGAGGTCGGGATTGCGCAGCAACGGGGTGGGAATCATGG
>BFEA01000168.1:750288-761263 GCA_003427395.1 Chara braunii | reverse complement strand
GTGGTATGTGGGGGAAAGCAGAGCGCGAGGGGTGGGGGGGGCGTAAGACGATGATGATAATGATGACGACAAGGATGAGGATGATGATGACCGTGAAAATGGTGGTGGTGGTGGTGGGTGGGTGGGGGGGAGAGGCGCAAGGGAATCGAATCGAAATCGATTCGATTTTCAATTTTGGAATCGAAATTGAATTGATTTCGATTTTGAGATTTTCGATTTCAAGGAACGACGGGGGAAAGACGATGAGAACGACGATGGCGAAACGAAGGGAGAAACGGCGAAGAAGAAGAGATAAGAAAGAAGAGAGAAAAGAAGAAAGAGAAGGGAAAATAATAATAATAATAATAATAACATTCCTGCACGTTGTTGTCGGCGATCCAGGATCGTTGATGACGTGGCAGCGAAAATGATGACATGGCGACGATGACAATGATGTGGCAATGTCGACGACGAAGACGATGATGATGAGGAGGGCGTCTATGAAGCTGCTCTGTGTTGATCAGGGCGGGCGGGAGGGTGATCGACGCCGCTCCGATACCAGTGTGACGAGGCAGAGGCAGAGCAGCAAGGCTTGGAGAGAGAGGGAGAGTGAGAGCACACACACACGGTCACTCAACTTGACGCAGACTCGACACGATTCGACGGACGGAGACACAAAGTGGCAAAGAGGCAAAGTCGCAATCTTGAATTCCCGAACACAATGTCGAAGCAAAGTCACGCTGAACACATGGACCGAGGCTGAAAACTTGTGCCTGTGCTATTCTTGAGTCCGGTCACAAGTACCAGACTCAGGTACGGTCCTGAGGGCAAAAGGGAAAATGTCGCAGGGCCAGTAATAAAAATCGAAAGTCTGAGAGTGGGCGCCAGAACGTCGGATTGCGCCAAGTGTCCGAAATCCGAGAGTCCCGAAATAAGGAATTTTGAAAACGACCGCCGGAAAGCAGATGGCTCCAACTGTTTGAAATCAGAAGAGCAAAAACAAAATAAAACAAGAAAATTGTGAAAACAAAAAAAGCATAAATACAGCAAGTTGGCGGGTGGTAAACCGCAGACCAGGGATCGAGCCCTGGCGGAGTCCATAACGAGTACCCAACCCGACGCTTCTTCTGCTTTGGCCTTCTCGACTTCTTTTGACTTGGGGACCTTGACCCTGGGACTCGAAGTAGGGGTCGGCAAAGTGAAAATGCCTTTCACTTCTTGCAGCTCTCAGGTACTCTCTCACCGAATCCTCCGACATCATTAGTGGCTGGTAAGAGACAGACCCATTCGGTAGCATTCACAGTAGCAAGCTGTTTATTCACTACTGTTGTGTGATGATTTTGTTGATGTCCAACTGGCGTGTGGTCAGCAGCCCCTCTGTCAAGAGCATTTTGATGGCATGGTCCAGGCGTTCCGTGTTTCAACACTCCTCCACTGCCCCCATCCACGCCATCCTCTCATGGTGCGCCCTCTGTGTAGAGGAGAACTGATCTTTCAGTATCTGTGTTACCGTAGCCGCCGTGTGTCTGCGTTCCAGCATGTTGAAGCGATGTTGCATGTGACAACCGTTTGCATCATTCATGTCCTGTTTGTGTTTTTGGTCATGTGCCTCAAGACCTGTACATTCCATGCAACCCAACCCATCAATTGTCTGTGTTTCTGGTCATGTGCCTCAAGACCTGTGCATTCCATGCAACCCAACCCATCAATCACCACTGCTTTGCATGCTGGACTATTGTGCCAGTGAGTACTGAGGCTCTCCTCCCAGCCCCTTTCTCCTGTCCTTCTCTTGCCTTTGTTCCCTGTGCAGAACTGGTAAATGCATAGTGTGCAAGTGTGCCGAAGGCAAACAGGTGTATAGGCACTGAGCGTTCAACTACACAACTATGACTAGGCTTGTGTTATGAACTTGGTTGTCTGACGATTTTTACCGCCACTCACACAGACAATCTCATACACGCCCATACATGCATAAGAGAAGGGGGAGAGGAGACAGAGTCCAACTGTACACAGATCAGAGTATGTAGTGGAAGTTCAGCCATGCACAGATGGGGAGAAGACACTGCGTGATTCTCACTCTCTGACAAACTCCCAACAACCAATCACAAGAAGAACCTGCGAGGNGATGGGGAGAAGACACTGCGTGATTCTCACTCTCTGACAAACTCCCAACAACCAATCACAAGAAGAACCTGCGAGGATAACAATTGGAAGTCACACTGATGAAGAGCCAATTAAACCAGATATCGTTACAGAGTTTGTTCTAGTATCTCGCCACACTCAGAACCCCACACTCCACTCTCTCTCCTACACCCAGTTAGTAGCGCACAACCGAAACAGCCTCCCAGAGGCCAGCGCCAACCACCCAGATGAAGAACAAATCCGATGATGAAGTCTTCAGTGCCGATGAACAACTCTGACGAAGAAACAGACGGCTATGGCTGCCACCACCCACAAACACTCAGTGAAGAGCCTCGATATAGCCTGGCCAGACGCAGATACCCCCAAGGGTAGATGCGCTGAGGGTGCGCCAGCTCCGGCAACCTTCAGAGGGGCCAGCTATGACCGCCGTCCTAGGCAAGGGTCTCAGGATGCCGCCTGTAGACAATTACCACCGCCAACTTGCTTAGCTTCTCCAGAAGTCATGTCCAATCGTGAGTGCAGGTAGTCCTTACAGTAGGACCGCCACTCATCGCTGCAGAATCGGGGGTCTCTATCACTGACTATAGAAGTGGGCGGTCCATGGTGTGTGACCCACCTCTCTGAAAAGTCTTCTCTCACAGCGGGGACTCTAGCTACCTCTGGCAAGGGGATGAACTCTGCGTATTTGGAGAACCTGTCCACACAGACCATAACCTGACGCATGCCACGAGGGGTGGTCTTGCGTAAATCTGTGAAGTCAATCGATACAGATTCGGCAGGGCCATCAGGTATGGGTAAGGGTTTGAGTAGTCCCAGAGGAGGCCTACGCTGGGCCTTGTTCCTCTGGCAGAGCTTACAGGTTTCCACATAGCGCAGCATAGCACTCCGCATCTCCTTCCAGAAGAAGCGTTGCGACAGGGCTGCATACGACTTTAAGAACCCAAAGTGTCCACGTGTATCATGACACTCTGACATCAGCAGTGTCCTGAGTTGCTGATCCTGGGGAATGCACAAACGTTCCTCACCTCTGCTGTAAATATATTGCAAGTCTGAACTCAGGGCATATCTGGGTTCAGAATTGGGATCCGCTTGCAGATTCCTGACTATGGGTCCATAAGTCGGGTCCTAAGGCAGAAGACGAGCAATGGTCTGACGGGTCTCCTCTCCAAAAGGAGTGAGTGGAGGAGATCAATGCAAAAGAGTCAGGCCTACGAGAGAGGGCATCGGCTACTTTGTTGTAGCAACCCTTCTTGTGTTTCAGTTCAAAGTCAAACATGTCTATGAACTGAAAGTGGCGTTCCAACTTATCTTTCAACTCTCCCTGGGACTTCATCCACTGTAAGGTGGAGTGATCTGAGAAGATCTTGAAGTGTCTTCCCAGAAGAAAGTGCTTCCAATGTTTAAGGGCACAAACAAGAGCATACAACTTTTTCTCGTAGGTAGAGTCTGAAGTCTTGATCTTCTTACTCATGAACTCTACTGGCCGTAGACCATTCCCATCATCTTGTTGAAGAACTGCCCCAATGCCATACTGACTAGCGTCAGTGGTCAGGATGAATGGCAGAGTGGGGTCAGGTAACTTCAGCACTGGTGCACGAGTCAAGGCCTTCTCGAGTCGTGTGAAGGCCAACTGACAAGGAAGGGAGCAAAGAAATGGAGTGTCTTTCTTTGTTAGGTTGGTCAGGGGTGCAGCCACTGCAGAAAAGTTCCTGACAAACTTTCTGTAGTATGAGGCTAAAACCATGAAGGACCTGACATCCCTCACTGTCTGTGGCTGTGGCCACTCCTGAATAGCAGCTATCTTGGCTGCTTCAGGAGCCAGGCCATCTCCAAAGATTACGTGTCCCAGATAGATGACAGAGGGAACTCCAAAAGAGGACTTCTCTCTGTTAATCTTATATTGGCTGTCACGTAATGACTGAAGGACTAGAGCCAAGTGCTCCACATGTTCCCTGGCAGTCCGGCTGAATACCAGGATGTCATCCGGGTAGACAACCATGAACTTGTCCAGGTAAGGCCTGAAGATGCGGTGCATCTCTGTCTGGAAGGTACTTGGGGCGTTGCAAAGTCCAAATGGCATGACCAAAAACTCGTAAGTACCATACCTAGTCTTGAAGGTTGTCTTATAGACATTCTCCTCTGCCATCTCAATTTGGTGATATCCAGATTTGAGGTCGACTTTGCTAATTATGTGCAGCCCTGCACCATATCCAGAAGGTCATCGATCCTAGGAAGTGGCTTTGTACTCTTCGTAGTGATCTTCTTGAGACCTCTGTAGTCAATGCACATTCTGAATTCTCCATTCCCTTTCGGGACGAAGACAACTGATGCCCCAAATTCAGAAGTGCTCGGCCGTATCCAGCCTTTGCTGGTCAAGGTCTCAAGCTGCTTTCTAAGCTCCTCAAGCTCAGCAGGGGATATCCTGTAGATGCGGCCCTTGGGAGGGACCGCTCCGGGTAGTAGCTCAATGTGATGCTTGGTTGGCCGGTTGGGTAACCTAAAGGGCTCCTGCATCAGATCAGCATACTGGTCCACAACCTGCTGTATCTCAGGAGGACGGGAAACAAGAGGAGCGCCTGTCTGCTTGACCAGAGCCAAGAACAGGCGCTCATGGTTATACTGGCGCAAGAGAGCATAAAAACTCCCTCGCTCTCAAACAGTAGCAACTGGGAGGGACCTCTCCGGGTAGTAGCTCAATGTGATGCTTGGTTGGCCGGTTGGGTAACCCAAAGGGCTCCTGCATCAGATCAGCGTACTGGTCCACAACCTGCTGTAAAGAGGAGCGTCTGTCTGCTTGACCAGAGCCAAGAATAGGCGCTCATGGTCATACTGGCGCAAGAGAGCATAAAAACTCCCTCGCTCTCAAACAGTAGCAACTGGTTTTAGGGTGGTGTTCAACAGCAATCACACATGGCTGGTACACCCCCTGTTTGTTAGGCAGTTCAACCTTTTGGGATCTGCCAGTCGATCCTTGGGTTGACGACCTTTAGCCACTACACAGAGAACACCAGGTCAAAGGGTAAGTCGGGGAATATGTAGAAGTTCAGACTGTGTCTGACTTCTCCAGCACTGTTGAAGGTAACAGGGATACCCCTGACCTTCTCCCTGATAGTACGAACAGTGGAGTCACCTATTCTGACCAGCAGCGGTTGCTGCAGCTGTTGAACTTTCATGCCCAGATGCAGATTCTTGACAACACTGGGGGACATGAAGTTCCTGGTGGCTCCACAATCCAACAACCCTTTGATACTGATGTTATTGATCAGGGGCCGAAGTAGGATGAGATCATCTTGCTTCTCTTTTGTTCCTTCAGATGAAGGAAGAATGCAGCAAGTGACTGAAGCTCATCCTGCCCCGGGTCCTGATCCGGATCAGGATCCTCATAGCAGAAGGATGCTGCCCTTGCAGTCCCCAAACTCTCAAACTCTGTCTCAACTGAAGCAGCTGTAGATCCATCTACATTAGCAGATGGGGGGAACTGCAGTCCCCAGGGTCTATTTCAGTTTTTTGACTGACTCGGGCCTGGCATGTAAGGGCAGTTCTTTAAAAAGTGTTGTCCCTCACACCTCAGGCAGACCCCTCTTTCCTTTCTTCTTCTCCACACTCCCTCCTGGATCTTGAGGTCATGCCAGGGGAGAGTGGAGGGATTGAGTGGGTCAGCTGGCATACAGAGTCTTTTGGCAGATTAGGGCGCTGGGAGGAGGAAGGTCGACGTCCCTTGTCCCTCCCCTTTGCACTGGCTGAGGCTGTGGTGGGGGTAAATCTTTTCTGCTGCTGCAGAACTCCCAGAACAACCCGAGTCAGGGCCGCTGCAACATCTGTTTCAGCAGCTGATCCAGTCCCAGTTGGTGGTGTATCAGCCTGGGAGTCTGAATCAGAAGTTGATGCAGACCCTGCATGTGTAAAGGTTGCCTTTCCCTTTCTACCACCACGAGCTTTCCTCCTGTCAGAGGTGGGGGCCTGGACATGAAGTTTGGCCTCCATGTCCAGGGCTGCGCGGCCAAAGGATCTCCAGTCCTTGTGCCCAGCGCTGCACAATGCAAACTCAAACTTCTCAGGTGCTGCCCTACAGAAGTTGGTCAGCAGATCATCAGTAGACATGACCAACCCAGGGGTAGAGGTGAGTTGCTCGAACTCTGCAAACAAGGATTGCAGGGTACCGCTGTAACGCTGCTGCCCCAAGCGAGCAATCTTGTCAGCAGCTTTGCGGGCCCTCTCCTTGTCTGCAAAGCGGTCCTCTAGGTCCTGCAGAAGTTTGTCCACCCCCAGCCCAAAAGCCCAGGCCTCCATAGACTGCTGCTGACTGCTGGAAGCTGAAGTGGCCCACTTCAGGGCGGGTCCCTCCAACAGTCCCAGAATCGTGGCCGCCTTGGTCTGTTCTGCACAGACAAAGCCCCTCAAGTAGGCTTTGGTCCCAGCAGCCCAGTCTCCAACATCGGTCTTTGGGTCATCCCCTCTTAATTTGTTGGGAGTGGGGATCTTGGGACCTCTGTGATCTCCTTCAGCAACAGGCGCATAGGATGGTCGGGCTGTAGCTTTTTGGGAAGGAGGTGGTGAAGGGGAAGAATGACGTGAACCAAAGGGTGTTGAAGGAGGAGAAGGAGAAGGTTTGAGTTTCAATGAGGAGGCAGGAGACTGGGGAGCAATCAGTTTGGCGGCTTACAGCTGAGTAGTCAGATCATGAATTGCTTTTAGTATCTTGGACTGCTGAGCTGCCAGGTCATCCACCCTGCGCTCCAGATGGCCGATGCGATTGTCCCAGTTAGTGAAATAAGAACTGGTGGCCTTGTGCTCCGGAAGAGCCCACTCCGCCATGTTCTTATTCACCTGGGAGCAGCGGTCATCTGCCAGGACCTTGTTTAGCTGCTCCAGCAGGTACTCCCTTCTGGAAGTATTTGTTGCAGCCTCTAGCTCAGTTGCTTCCTGCCGCTCAAGTTCTGCTAGCAGGGCCTGCTCCTGCTGCAGTCTTTCTTGCAACTCCTTCTGCTGAGTAGCAGTCAGAGGAGTAGTAGGGGTGGAGGTAGAAGACTGTGGTCCTTCCACCATCACCACTTCCACCTGTGGCTGCTGCTGAGCACCCTGATCCGCCATTTTCCACTTTCCGAACAACAATAAATGATGGACAAGCAGAGTATGCAGCAATTTTCAATTTCCTGCAGACACAAAGGCCACTAGAAAACAAGAGTAGTCAGTCAGAAACCCTAAATCCTAACTCAGACTCCAATTTTGGCCTTGATGACTCTGGCGGCCATACCCTAGGGTATGGCGAACTACAGTATTCACTGTTTCCAGTGAATTACTGCAAATCCAATCAAGCACTTCTGCAGTATTGTATTGCCTAATTTTGGATTGCGATTGACTGACAACTGTCAGAATTGAATTTTGACGGACATAATTGAAGTTATGACTGACCCTAGGTAGCACAGGCTATAACTAGACTCTGCGCAAAACTGTAATTCGCAGTATCACTACTTTTCTAGTGCAGAATTCACAGTCTGAGCATCCCAAATCAAGCGCAATACAGTAAGGCAGTCACAGAACAATTTTGGATGCAAAAGAGTCAACAGAGGGTTAGAAATGAGAAGAGAAAGGTAGGGGAGAGATGGCTATGGCTGTCATGCAGTCTGCGATTTTCACATCCGGTCACTGACAGACAGATAGACCATAATTACTGACTAATCTAATCCTATCTGAATCGCTATACAGGTAGGTGCATGGAACGGACTCACTTTCAGAGTTTCTTGCAGAGTTGGGTGAAGATCTGGCTATGGCAGACCGAAACCCTCATCTCGTCAGTTTCTTCCAAAGCTTCCTCCTCTTTGTCCCACGCGCAGAACCCTTTCGCACAGAACCCTTTCAAACTTGTTGGTCCTCTTCAGGATCTTGAGGCGCTGCAACCCTTGCTGTCAGATTCCCTGAATCTGCCCCTGTGGCACTCCGAAGCCAACAGAAAATTATCTTGCCACAGGTCCCCTCAGCCACTGATGCTATAAATAGCCCCTGAAGGGGTTATTTCCACCTGAGATTGACATAGACTGTCAATCACCCTCAGTGCTGCTCAGGGATGAAGCCGCTCAGTGATCCCTGAAGTCCTCAGGGGTAATTCGCCACTCTGAGGCAATTCGCTATCCTGCCCTCAGGGTTGGCTATGGCGAATTAGCCCTGTTCTCGCCACTTCCTGACAAGCGTCCTGACAGGCTCAGTGCGCTTGCTCAGTACAAGCACTGAACTCCTGAATTCACCGCTTGAAATCTTCTTCCCTGCTGTCTCGGTACTGGGGAATATGAATCGCCATGAAACTTCTCGCCAGTAGTTCGCTAATTGAAGAAGATGCCTCTTTGCACTCAACCCTCAGTGTTCCAATTCCAATCCCGCTCCGATACCAATTGTTATGAACTTGGTTGTCTGACGATTTTTACCGCCACTCACACACAGACAATATCATACACGCCCATACATGCATAAGAGAAGGGGGAGAGGAGACAGAGTCCAACTGTACACAGATCAGAGTATGTAGCGGAAGTTCAGCCATGCACAGATGGGGAGAAGACACTGCGTGATTCTCACTCTCTGACAAACTCCCAACAACCAATCACAAGAAGAACCTGCGAGGATAACAATTGGAAGTCACATTGATGAAGAGCCAATTAAACCAGATATCGCTACAGAGTTTGTTCAAGAGCCCCGATATAGCCTGGCCAGACGCAGATACCCCCAAGGGTAGATGCGCTGAGGGTGCCCCAGCTCCGGCAACCTTCAGAGGGGCCAGCTATGACCGCCGTCCTAGGCAAGGGTCTCAGGATGCCGTTTGTAGACAATTACCACTGCCAACTTGCTTGGCTTCTCCAAACGCTGCTTTGTGAGAATGAACAGCCAAAAGTCCCCAACAGTCCTACCGGAACCTACTTGTAGATCCTACACTATCCTAGCCTAGGGCTTACCGGTACCGTTTCAGTTAGGCCCTCTCGGCCTCTACGAGACCGGTCCTACTGCTGCACTTAGGGCTCAGGGCCACTTAGGGCCGGTAACCACTCAGCCCCTACTGCTGTTAGTCCAAGCTATTTTTAGAACAGCGGGCGGCCCTCAGTGCAACCCAAAAAACACAGCAAAGCACACAGCACACACACAGCGGTACACTGTACAACCTCGCAGTCAGTCTCGGCAGTTGAAATCAGCAAGTCATTGCACTTGCACCACTCAATTTTGCAGCTACCCAATTGCCATTCGTTTCGAAACATCCACATGGAAAGAATGTCAACTTCAATTATGATTTCTCTGTGTATGGACTGAAAATTCATTGCTGTGGTCATTGTTTAGAACATATAGCAATATGACAACACACACACACACACAACATGGGCTGTTTGGATGTTTACGGGTGGCCGCAAGTTCTCTTTGGGGGGAATGAATGTTTTGTGGGCCGGCGTGTAAGGCTTTCCCAGTTTTTTCGGACCCTTAGCGGGGGGGGTTGGTGCGTGCTTGCTGGAGGAGTCTTCTGTCTTAGGTAAGTTGTCTCGTATCGTCTTCCTCCTCTTTGGCAGTGACGCGAGTGTGTAGTTTGAGATGAATGCCAATGCTGTTATATTTGTTTGTTTTTTATAAACGATTTTTGGGTTTGTGGGTCGATGCGGAAGGCTCTCCAAGTTTTTTTGGGACCTTTGAGGGGGCCGGGTCGGTGCCTTCTTGCTGGAGTAGTCTCTGTCTTAGGTAAGTTGCCTTCTTCCCTCCATCCCCATATGTATATGTGTGCCGCTTTGGCGGCAGGGGTGTGTGGGCACTTGGCACTGAACCACACAAACGTGCCCAACCTTGCATTTTCTATTTTATTGCCTATCTATGCTTTTTCGTTATGGATGGCTTGTGATGATTTGTGAAAGTAATGAGAGAGAGAATCTGGGGTCTTTTGAAACAACACACACACATGAGAAATGGTCTGGCACACAGTCATGCTTTTTTGTGGAGTTGTATATAGCAAACATGACGACACCTGCACAAACACAAAGGAACACTAGAAAACACACACTACAGTCTTGCTAGCTCTCTGCCGTGGTAGATTGAGTGGCTAGGATTGGGCTTGTGCTGGCAACGAACTCTTGTGTGGTTTCAGAATTGGCCATGATGATTTGCTTGTTGACTTACAGTCTCTTTGAGGGCTGCTCTTATTGTTCATTTTGGCCCAGATTGGTACTTGGGTGATCCTTGCTGTGGTGGATATGCTCTTCTTGACCTGGATGGATACTAAGGTGATCTTGTCTGTGGTGGACAAGAGGCACAGACAGTGTTTGATGTGGGTGTGATTCCTCGGGGCTGTTGTTTTGGAGTACATGGAGCAGGGCATGGGCCAGAGTTTGGGTGCCTTATACCACCACTACCTCCGAGGCTATTTTAACAAACCAACACTTCCTTTCCAAGCCTGGCCCAACCAACGGTATGTGAGCCTAGACTACCAGTATCAACAGGGAGATAAACATACGTGTCTTCATACGTGTCTTCAACGCTGATCTTGTTTATGCCATGTAGAAATGATTATTTCAGCTTTTGGATATTTCTTTTGAAAAGATCACTCAATCTACGTCCCTGATTGTTTTCAGATTTTTTCATCAATTATGTTGCTTACAAAAAATTCCGGAAGTTGCCCACCCCACAGCTGGCCCCGGACACCTGATTGCACATTTTTGAGATGTCGTGGGGACTCGGGGTATTCGGCATGAGTTGTTGAGTGTTCACGAGGTGGGTCACAGGATCTTGCCATGCTTTTGGACCACAGAGAGAGAGAGAGAGAGAGAGAGAGAGAGAGAGAGAGAGAGAGAGAGAGAGAGAGAGAGAGAGACGGGGGGGGGGGCGGCAGGGGGGG
>BFEA01000168.1:737019-750252 GCA_003427395.1 Chara braunii | reverse complement strand
GGGGGGGGGGGGGGGGGGGGGAGATGGGTGCCTGCAAGTACCACTGTAATGGTTGCATGAACACTGCTGGGAATGTATGTCTTGCTTCTGCTGTCTCACACGTCTTTCTCCTTCTACCTCAATTGTCAGTCTACCCAAATCACGAGCATGGCCTCCTTTCCCCGGGCCAAGTGTTTTCTACCTATCATAAAACATGTTATAGACACTGCCCCCACAGTACGGAGTGTTTACAAGTAAACTCAGTAATGGGAAAAGGAAAGTAGCAGCTTGGTGCTTATGTTGTTGTGTGTGTGTTGGTGAGTGGCAGCTCAGAATCGTCCTCAAGATGAAGCCAGCAGTAGATGATGTCTGCAATGCACAGCAGGTGTTGTGATGCCCTCTCTGACTCTCTGTAAATTGCTTAAATGGACTGTGTTCGCTATTTGGTGGAGGATGGGATGTTATGTACCTACTTTCTCTCGTGCCTGGGCTTAAGTGCGGTTATGTGCGAGGTAGTGCGTGTGTGCAGTAGTGCTTGTCGGCAAATAAAACTGAAAGGTTCTGAGGTTCCACTTACGGCGAGAATGCTCACACAAGGACTTCCCTGGATTTATTTTTGAACTTTTCCCACAATTGCGACTCATGCTGGATGTACCTCACTGCAATTGCATCCCAAAGTCAGTCAAGAAAGTTCTAGTTTGAGGGTAACTTGAGTGCAGGGAGGACAAACTTTAGACGTGTGTGCTAGCATCCAGTCTTTTGTGCAAGTTGCGCAAATGTTTGATGCAAATTCTGGAGGGGTGTTCTAGAGGAGAATATAGACTTTGTAGGCTTGTAGTTCTTAGAACTGGATGGGTGGAGAGCTGATGCACACTTCTGCACACAGGTGCCAGATTCCAACATGTGGATTGGTGAAGACCTGCCATTGTGCTGTGGAGAAGAGGATAGAGGCGTTTTTTTGTCATAAAGCCACCTCACAAGTGTCCAAGTACATAGGTCAATTGAACCATGGGATCAAGGCCACCGAAGTCTTCATAAACCCAAGATGCCCGTAAGAATCATGACTCTTCGCAATTAGTTGAGCCCTGATTTTGCGGTCAATAGGGATGGACAAATGTTCCTCTCCCTTGCTGCTAAAGTACAACAGGTTTAACGTCAGGGTATAACCTACCTCAGAGCTAGGGTCCGTTTGCAGATTCGTGAGAATAGGGTCGAAGACAGGGTGACATCTGCAACGACCTCCCTTGTGGAATCCGTGGAGGAGTAAGAATGTACAATGGTAGCAACTGCCAAAGAGTGCATCTGCAACTTTATTGTAGCATCCCTTCTTGTGCTTTAGTTCTCCCTTGTGGAATCTGTGAAGGAGTAAGAATGTACAATGGTAGCAACTGCAAAAAAGTGCATCTGCAACTTTATTGTAGTATCCATGGCTACGATCCGGAAGTCGGGACTGGCGTCCCGACGGTCTGGATTTCAGTCCGGACTCCAGACGTCCGGTCTGGAAGGTCCGGATCTGCCAAAATTCGAGGGGGAAAAAAAAAAGAAAAAACGGTCCAGGACCCTTCCCCATTGAGGAGCCAAGCCCCCAAAATTGTTTTGGGGGTTTTTCAGGCCCGTTTATGCTCATTACCTTTTATTTATTAGTTTTTAAAGTTTTTTTTAAAGCTTTTTTATAGTTTTTGACTTGTAACTCAAGTTTGGTTAGGAATTCTGACATGACTCTGAGGCAAAAGTGGTTTGCATTGTTATTCTGCATAGCAGACTTTTTTTTCAGATTTTTTTTATTTTTATTTTTTTGTAATGGTCCGGACATTTCCGGACCTGTCTAGACATCTGGACCGTCCGGATCCCCCCATGTTCGGAGGTCCGGAAATGTTCGGAAATGTTCGGAATTCCGGACGTTCGGAAACAACCGGACACGGGTCCGGTTCCATGTCCAAAAATGTTCGGGTTTGGGTCCCTGTAGCCATGGTAGCATCCCTTCTTGTGCTTTAGTTCGAAGTCAAACATGTGTAGGAACTTCATGTTCCTTCCCATCTTTTCATTTAATTTCCCCTGGGTCTTCCTCCACCGCAAAGTGGAATGATCAGACTAGAATTTGAAGTGCCTGCCTAGTAAGAAGAATCTTCGACGGGCTTCAGGCCAGTCCCATCATCTTATTGAAGAACGACACAAACACCATTCTGGTCGACACAAATGGCAAGGTGGGGTCAGGTAGTTTCAACATGGTGCCTAGGTAAGGGCTAAGCGAGTTGGCACTGAGGAGTTTATCTAATGGGGACATCCTTAGCCAATAGTTTAGTCAAGGGAGTGGTGATTGTAGAGAAGTTCTTGATGAATTGCCTATGGGTTGAAGCGAATCCTATGAATGACCTTGTATCTTGGGCTGTTTGAGGTTGGGGCCATTCCCTGAGAGCAGCAACTTTAGAGGTTTCGGGAGCCAGAACCTCTAAAGAGATTACATGACCCAAGAACACGACGAAAGGAACCCCAAAGGCTGACTCATCTTTATTAATGTTATGCTTCTGTTCTCTAAGGATTTATAGGACCTTTTTTGAGTGTTCTACAAAGTTTTTTGCATTCTTGTTCAATACCAGGATGCCTTCTTGATAGACAAGCACAAACCGATTAAGGAACGACTTGAAAATCCTATTCCTTTCCGTTTGGAAGGCATGACGAGGTAGTGATAAGTACCATACCTGGTCTTCAAGGTTGTCTCGTGGACGTCCTTAGCTATTTCGATGTGGTGGTAATCCGACTTCCGATAGATTTTGCTGAAGACCTTGTAGCATTGCACCATGCCCGATAGGTCATCAATCCTAGGCAAGGGCTGATAGCTCTTTGTGTTGATCTTGTTAAGGCCTTTGTTGTCTATGCACATCCCAAGTTTTTCATTCCTCTTTTGCACAAAGAGGAATGGTGCCCCATACTTATATGAGCTTGGCAGAATCCAACCCTTCTCAATCAACACCTTTTTTTTTTTTCTTCGTTCTTCTAGCTCAGCAGGAGACATCTTGTATACTCTTTCTTTAGGAATGGTGGAGTCAGGGAGGATCTCAATGTGATGCTTGGCCTGCCTATGAACAAGTCTAGTAGGCTCCTAACCCAAGTTAATATAGTCATCAATAAGCCTCTGTATACCTCGATCACACATAGGGGTGGATGCATCAGTCTTGAGTGACATGAGCAATAATCAGACTTTGGTGATCAGTTTGTCAGGATGGGTTATAGAATCCTTGGCCTGCGGGCAATAATAAGTTGCCTTGGGGAGATAATATGTTGATAATACACATTTTCTTAGCTTCCCTTCAGAATTCTTCAGCTGGATTACCATTGAAGTCCGGTCGATGTTTGGGATTAGTGGCCCTTAGCCATTTCAGACTTGGGACTAGATCAAAGGGTAAACGTGGGGAGATATAAAGTTCAAGTTATGACCTCTCCCTTTGCATCAAATGTGACTAAAGCACCTTTGAGAACTTGTTGGATGACAGATTGGGGATTACCCACCTGGATCTCGAGTGGATGTTCAATTCTAGTGACCTTGAGTCCTGATAGAGTTTTTAAATTCTATGTAATGCGAAGAAATGTCGGGTGGCCCCACGGTCGAAGGTCTTAATACGGGTCCTGTTGATGAGAGACTTGAGCATGATCAATTCAGACTTCATGTTTGTGTTCTCGTTCAGCTGAAGGTGACGAGAACAAAGCTAACCGTGTTCTTCCTCACATAAGTCCAATACCATTGATGTCCAATCATTGTAATGTCAGGATCTACAACCTCATCCATGGAACATAATATAGCAAATGATGGTATTGCAATGAACATTAGTATAATACTAGGAAAAATAGTCCAAACGATTTCCATAATGGTTCCATGAACAATTCTCTCTGGAATTGGGTTTTCTTATAGTGAAAATGCCATAAAACACAAACCAACATCCATAGCACAAAAATCAGATTCACTACTCCTCAACAAAAGGCCCAATGTACATAAACAAAGATTCAATTACAGCCAGACTAGACTTAGGCTCAGAACCTGATTCATCTTCAGAGTCGGGTGAATTCAGTTCAAGAGGGGTGGCTGCAGCCTCTGCTAGCCTATTCAATTTTTTGAATTGTTTGTTGCCCCATGTGGGACACTTTTGGGTGAAGTGTTTCTTGTTTGTTTTGTTTGTAAATCATCTGCCAAAGAGCTCTTATTGGAGGGGATGAGAGCGACCTCAAATAGTAGGCCTTTTTTGTAGATGGCTTTGATCTATAGGTGGGGAACCGTATGAGCTGGAAACTGTGTCTAACATCCCATTTGCATGATAACTAGAGACAGGAGCCGATTATAACTGGACAAAGTGTTTCCCTACACATATGAGGCAACCCCTTCACCCGTCCTCTTCTGCCAAACCTCTTCATTGATTATGAGATCTCTGGAAGGGAAGGTAGAAGGATCCATTGGACTAGCTGGTCACTTGGCAAACCTTGGCAGATTCTGTTTGTATGGTCCGTGGGGGCATTTGCCTAAGGAGTGGGGTTCATTTGTCCCTAGAAGTGATTGGAGCCCTTAGTGACGCTCGTCAAATGTCTGAATCCCAATGTCGAGTCTGGATCCAAATGTCGTCAAGTCCCAAAGTCACCAATCTCTCTCTCTCGTAGTCTGCAGATACTAAGAAGTCATACGGCCGGTCGCTTTACCGAAAGACGACCACATTGTAGCGAAAGGGTGAGGAAGAGATGGTGGACTTAGAAGAGGAAGAAGAAGAACTCTCTCTCTCTCTCTCTCTCTCTCTCTCTCTCTCTCTCTCTCTCTCTTAGTCCGGTACTAACCTGTGAAGGTGGCGCCTTGTTGCAGGTACATCGAAGACGAAGCTGTAGCTATGGCGCCATAGGTAAGTCTCCCTGGCCTCCGCCAACCATCTCTCTCTCTCCAATGCTACTGTAGTTCCTACTAGCGCTCAGCGCTGAAGACTACTGCTAACGCTACTACTCCTGCAGTGCTCCTCCAGAATGCTGCTGCCGAATCCTGAAGACTGCCTCCTGCCTCCTGCATGTGAAATGCCTGGGAAGTTCCTAGCGCCCAGCGCTGAAGACTACTGCTAACGCTACTACTACTCCTGCAGCGCTCCTCCAGACTACTGCTAACGCTACTACTCCTCCTGCCTCGTGCACGTGAAATGCCTGGGAAGTTCCTATGAACTGCCTCCTGACCACCTGCAGCCGGTAGGGCGGGCCAGTCTTATATAGTGCTGGCCCGTCCAGGAGGCTGCTCTTGCCAATGCCAAAACGTGCCAGACGCTGGCATTGAAGTTCAAACAAAGGTTGTCTTGAAAACAGGCCCAAAATGGCCTGTGCTAAAACCCTGGTCTGGTGCCCAAGTTTCAGGGCAGGTCGACTTTATGAGGACCTGAAAATGGCCCTCGTTTTCAGGCTTTTAGGCTGAAACGACACAGGGCCTGTAGGCCCTCGTTTTCAGGCTTTTAGGCTGAAACGACACAGGGCCTGTAGGCNTTTAGGCTGAAACGACACAGGGCCTGTAGGCCCTCGTTTTCAGGCTTTTAGGCTGAAACGACACAGGGCCTGTAGGCCCTCGTTTTCAGGCTTTTGGGCTGAAACGAAACTGGGCCTGTAGGCCCTCGTTTTCAGGCTTTTGGGCTGAATCGAAACAGGCCCTACACCTACGGACCCCTAGTCAACCTAGTCGGGCCCTGCTGGGCCCGTGTGGTACTGGGTATTCCACACTCTCTCTCTCTTTCTCTCTCTCTCTCCCCCCTCCCTCTCTCTCTCTCTCGTCCCCCTTCTCTCTCTCCGTACTTTTCTGTTCTGATATTCACATTCATATTTCAACCTTGTGACCCACGGATTGCAATTCCAACTATACCCCTTTTAACGCACCCAAAGTCATATTGGCACCAAGTAGAAAGAGAAAGAAATTCAGCTTCTCTTTGCCATTTGCTCCTGTCAGTGCCTCGGCACCATATAGAACAGCAATCACGAACCAGGTCAGCCCTGAGGTTTCCACATGTTCTGCTCTCTGTTTCTTTGTCCTCTTTCACGTTATCTTTTCAATTTTTTCCATGTTCTGGACACCCTTCCTTTTTGTTTTTCATTGCTGATTCGCCCTCTGCAGTACAAGGCAAGTCTCGGGAATACATTCGCTGTGGAACACAATGAATTGAACTTTTTCAGTGGCTCATGTGTTTCAATTCTGCTGCCTCAGTTCTCCTCTCTCCGAATAATTGGATCATCATCAATATTATTTTCCGCACGGGGGCGGTATAGCACTGACTCTTCTTGTTTTCGTTAAAAGAACTTAAGAATGGAGTGCCACGGTATTGCCATCTCTTCTTTGTATCAATTCAGACGCTCTCTTTTGTGGAATGCGTTTGTATACCATCATGGCTCGTCTGCGGTTTCTTTCTGTCAAACTTGCTGGCAAATCTGACAGCCTCTTGCTGCGCAGCATTTCAGGACACTGTGCCATTCTTAATATAAGATGGCTCTTGCAGCTGTATTATCTTGGTCGTGAACTTGCGGATGAATGTTAATTTGCTCCGTATTCCAGGCTGATCTTTTTCCTGTTGCTGATCCCTATGTGTGCTTGTGACAGGTCTGTTACCACGTACTTGGGATCATTCACGCCATGTGGCCACCAGTTCCGGGCACGGTAAGTGCTGTTTTGAACTACGAATTTCTGAAAGCAGTAGTGCTGCCCTGGCTCTCTTTTTCTACATCAGAAACCAAGGTCCTGCACACAAAAGGACTCGTGAAAGCGCGTCCAAGAGAATCATTAAAATGTTGACAAGTGTTGCGAATCCTCATTTTGGGAATAGTCAGCAGAGCATTTTTATATTTTTTTTCAGAGCATTTTTAATTTATGATGTTACAGTTTCCCTGATATGTCCTTAAGTTGTGTGTGTGATTGGTTCTTTTGAAATTTTTTCCTTTTTGCTCTCTTGTAATGAACCCAGATCGTGAAGACAGTTGTCAACAATGCAAGCCCAGATAAATGTCCATCTGCTGATGATTACTAGTAGTCAAAATCGTAACCAGACAGAATGAGATGAGGTTATCATACACAGACGAAAAGAGAGGAGGGAGAAGAGACAAAGGAGAGGAAAGTTCAATGCCCACTCCTGCTTCGGGCTCCCTCCTCTACGACCACCTCAATAATCAATAGTCTGAACGAGTATCTGAAGTATCCTCAATGTGCCACGTGGCACGTCTAATCAGTCCCACATCAGCATCTGGAGCAATGTCGACATGAAGACCACCAGGTACGTATCCTCGAACTCTCCACAGTCCTGCTCTCCTCCTGAAGTGACGACGAAACAGAACAGCAATGTTGATTACTTAGTCCCAGTCATAGAACACGTGGCAGCAGCCACGTCAGGCAATGATACACGCGGCAGCAGCCACATCAGCGATAATGCATGGCAGCTGCCACGTCAGCATGCCAAGAAGACAGGAGCAAGCCGACCACCATGCCGGACTAGCAGCGCCTCGCCAGGTCACAATGCCAGCATGGCAGCGTCGAGCCAGCGTCGCAGCGTCGAGCCAGCGTTGAAGTCAATGCGTGAAGTCAGCATCAACGCAAGATAGAATTAATGTCAAAGCCAGGAAGTCAGCTCTTATGTAATGTTGACGCGGGGTCTGGACCCCGGATGCTGTATTCCTCAGCCGTCAAGATCTCAATGCAAATGAGGGCTCAGATTGGCCTGAAACCGAATTCCCTCCGGCCTGGATGCTGTCTGGGTACCTGCGCACAACAAGTGAGTGTATCCAACCAAGGGCCTGGGTGCGGTACCTTGACTCTACAGTTGACTTTGACTCTTGAATTTCCTGTGTGCAGCGTTTGGTCACACAGCCACACTCGACAGACTCAGGGCTGGGCATGTCTTGGTCACACAGCCCAGTGCAGACCAACTCAGGTTTGCGTTTCCTGGGGCTGAGTTCTGAGCCCCGGGCTACTTCTAAACAGGGTTACTGCATTCCTGCCGGCCCATTTTCAAGTTCCACCACAGAAATATTTAAGACCTTAACCCTCGTTCATAAGCAGCGACAATATCAGGAGCAGTTTCAAGTAGTTCTCGTTTACTAAACCATGTCCTCAGATGGTGCTTGAGTTTTAAAACGTACCTTGAACAACTTTTGAGGTCGTCCACGTCCTCCCGTAGAAAAGTAACCATGCTTTATGATCCGCCATCCATGTTTGGTGGAATCATAGAGGGTCTGTGTGGGGGAATATAAACTCGGTAAGAAACATGGATGTAACCAAATTGTCGGTAGCAACCATGCTTTATGATCCGCCATCCATTATGATCCGGCCCATTCACACAGACCCTCTATGATTCCACCAAACATGGATGGCGGCCCATTCACACAGACCCTCTATTGAGGGTGCGTGTGCCATAAGCTTCCATTAGCTTTTGCCATGGCAGACTGGTGAACCTGACATCTCGATCAGACACAATGGTTTTAGGGAACCCATATTCAGTGACCCATCGCATCTGAAATTTTTGAATGACAAGTTCAGTCCGCACATTCGCTGGTAAGGGAACAAACATAGCGTATTTAGAGAAACGGTCTACAATTACCATTACTTGAGTATTACCATTGCGACTTTTAACCAGACTCCTGAAATCAATTGAGATCGACTCACCTGGTTCACTTGGTATAGGTAACGGCTTGAGAAGTCCAAGAGGATTCTCGTGCGACGACTTGTTTCTCTGACACACTAAACATGTACGAACATATGCTAGTACATCTTCTTTAAGTCCCTTCCATTTGAAACGTTCTCTGACTTCAGCATATGTTTTCTTGAAATCAAAATGTCCCTCAGAGTCGTGACATTCCCCAATCAACAGACTTTTGATTTCTTCCTTATGAGGAATACACAGTTTTTGTTCGGTTTGGTCAATCAAGAACAACAATCCATCAATCAGTCTATAGTTGGGTAGTTGGGACGGATCTCGTACAAGGATATCCATGATTGGTTTCCAAATAGGATCAGTAGCATATCCTTGGCGAATATGGTCTTTCAGATCATTCCCAACATCCAAATAGGAGACAATTGCACCAAAGAAATCACTTCGTCTGGACAATGCATCTGAAACCGCATTAGACTTACCTTTGATCGTTCTTAATTCAAAATCGAAGGTATCAAGAAATGCAGACCATCGTACCAGCTTATCAGAGAGCCTAGGTTGTGTCTTTATCCACTTAAGAGTAGCGTGGTCTGAATACACAGTGAAGTGCCTCCTTAATAAGTAGTGCTTCCACGTGTTTAGTGCATAGACTAAGGCATACAACTCCCTTTCATAGGTGGAATTGGCAACCTTTTCTGACGGCAGTCGTGCAGACATAAACTCTATGGGCCTGTAGCTCTTGCCGTCATCTTGCTAGAGAACAACACCAATCCCATACTGACTTGCGTCAGTGGTAACAATGAAAGGCAAAGACGGGTCAGCAATCTTAAGTACGGGGTAGTGAGTCAGGGCATATTTCAATTTTCGAAAGAAAGACTCACAATCCTTATCCCACAACCAGATAGTTTCTTTCTTTAACAATCTTCGCATTGGTGCAGCGATCAGTGAGAAGTTTCTGACAAACTTCCTATAATAACTACCTAGACCAAGGAAAGATCGCAGTTCAGTAATAGACTTAGGTTGTGGCCAATCTCTAATTGCTGATATCTTTTTCTCTTCAGGCCTTAGTCCTTCTTCGTTTACTATGTGTCCTAGGTATAACACTTCGGACTTAGCAAACTCAGACTTCTTTGGGTTAATCCTGAAGTTTCGCTCACTCAACTTCCCTAGCACCAGACGAAGGTGCTTCTCATGATTTTATGGTGTCTTGTTGTACACTAGAATATCATCAAGATAGACGATGATGGACTTATCTAGCCACTGACGAAAGAGTTAATTCATAGACCTTTGAAAGGTCACGGGGGCATTAGTCAGTCCGAAGGGCATCACCACAAACTCGTAATGGCCATACCTGGTTCGGAATGCAGTCTTATGTTGATCCGCGGGTTCCACCTCGATTTGGTGGTATCCAGACTTCAAATCAATCTTACTGAAAAACGTGCAGCCCTGCAACTGGTCCAACAAGTCGTCAATACGTGGTAGAGGTTCGACATTCTTAACAGTGACGGCATTTAGCCCTCTATAATCAATACAGAGACGCAACTCACCTTCCTTTTGGGGCACAAATAAGACAGGGGCACCATAAGGAGAGGAGCTTGGGCGAATCCATCCTTTGTTTGTTAAGTCCTGCAATTGTTTTCTTAATTCCTCAAGTTCCCTAGGAGACATTCGATAGATAGGGCCCTTGGGAATCTTACTGCCAACAATAATTTCAATTGTGTGCTTGATAGCACGTTCAAGTTTTCCTGTCGGTTCGGAAAATAAGTCTTTATACTCGCTAAGGAGTTTTTCAGTTGAAGGAGGATAGGAAGTAGAAGACTCTCCTGCTATTTTTACTAGAACCACCATTGCTTCCTATTCCAACTTTTTCTTTGAAACCATTGAACGAAAGGCTGGGTAACTCATACAACAAAAGGAGCGACTAGAGTCAGACCCAGACTTATGAAACAGTTTGATAGGTTTCAATTCAGATTGTGCGTCTCGCAATTGCACAACCTTTTCTTTGAACTTAATGTCTGGGTTGGCTTCCTCGTGCCAATCCATTCCCAAAATCAAGTCAAATGGCAGGTTCTTTTCGACCAGGAAGGATACCTCATGCAAAATCTTCTTACCTTCCCTTGTTCGAAACCAACACTTAAGACAATCAACATACTGTGAGACAGTGATCGTGCTTTTGTCAGCCAAAACAAACGTGATAGGTTTAGACAGGTTTTTCACCTTCATTCTGAGATGCAATTTGCGGATTGCTTTCTCGGATATGTAGGATCGCGTGGATCCTGAGTCCAATAGTGCACCTACACATGTACGTGCAATCTCTACATCCGCGAGTAGGTCACCCTTAGACTTAACTTTCTTAGCCCACGAGCTTCGCAGTGCCAACAACTCGTTACCAAGCTCGTCAAGAGAGTCGTCCAAAGAAATGGAACGTAAGACAGGTTCAGGGTGTTCCGGACGATGGGCCGAAGAAGAACCATCATCTGCCATGCGAGTTGGAAGGGTTAGTAGGCGCCTTACCTTCATCTTGGTCCAAACCCTTAGACTCAGTAGGAGCAGATGTTACTCCTACTCGCTGCCCGCTTTTGGGTATCGAATCTGTGGGCACCATGCAATCACATGCCCCGCGATGCCACACTTCCAACATTGCGCGTTGTTCATTCTTTCTTGCCACAATTCCTGTGATATACCCATCTTCTCCCATGGCTTCCCGACCGCAATCCCAGGATGTTCAGGAAACGAGTGTGGTTTCTTCTTCTTTTCGGGTGGTCGTGGTCCTCCCTTGTTGACCACTGCAGCAGTGACTTCCCCCTTCCCGGACTCACTGCTGCTCGTCACACCCTCGGCCTCCAATGGCCACTTTAATTGAATGGCCATTTAATAAAGATGTTGAGTATTTTATTTTGAGAGTTGCGCAAAGAGAGAGGCTTGTATGGTTATAGCGAGGGGTGTGAGCGCAGAGAATGGTTGAAGTTGACCCCGTGCAGTGCATGGACTTTTGGTTGAAACTTTGATGTGATTGCAGGTATGTTTGGTGATTCGGACTTTGGATTTGGGAGAAAGTGGTTAATGAAGATTTAAAGCGTCATTTAGGTAAATACATATTAGAATAGTAAAAACATAAGCTTGTAATACAGGTTTCACAGAATCTTCGTCAAAACCATCAGTACATAAGACTCCCTTTCGCCCTAGTGAAATAATTTTTTGCTTTTAGAATTTTATAGTTGGACGTTATAGTCCGGGGCAGCCGTTTAAGTCAAACCCCTTGATTTCTCCTCAGGCCCTGGATGATGGAGCTTGCCTCCTAGGCCACGAAAGCTGACTGCCACCACAAGCATGAACCTGTGTACCACCCACTCTCCGCAGGGTGCAGAAGAGGGTGTGGAGACCAACCGCTGTGGTGGTTGTCTAGCGTCGAGAGACTAAACCTCAAGGCGCGTGTCAGCCGACACTTGAGTGTCAAACGCGACCCTCGAGATCAACGAGGATCACATAAGTATGGCTACTATATGGTACGCCATCATTGCGACCGCTTGCATACCCTTGCATTGCGAGTGGATATGAGTTGACCCTACGTCCCCGCAATTTTATACTAAGTCTTGCGCGTGACGTCTAACCGAATTCTGGCTCATAAAGTTATGGGTCGGACACCAAAGGGACTGGGAGTGTTTTTGTTTTTCTTTTGCTTGGGTGTGTGCGTGAGTTGCTTAAATTTGCGTTAAAGTGGTGTAATGCGTGGTGTGTGTGATGCGTCCTAGTCGACCGACGTCGAGTCACGTTTGGGACCTTAGCCCCCCAGTGCGTCGATTCGCGTGTGAGTTCGATTTTGGGCGTTGACCGCGCGTAACCCCTATGCTACAGCGAACGAGAAATGCCCTCGGCTGGGCCACCTCTGCAATTGCATGCGGAAAGTTTTCGCATGTGGTTCAGTAGCTCGGCGGGGATACGCCCACCTAAGGGATGGTGACAACTCCCGCAGGTGGAGGTAAGCGGTGCCTCGCGTGACCCTGTCTTTCGTAGGGGCTCGCGAGAGGTATGGCTGGCGCACTCGGCCGGAGTGGCGAACCGCGCTCTACGACGATGTCCTGCAAAATCCTGCGTGACGCGGCCGGGAGGGTCCGCGTGCGGGACCGATGCGCTCGACAACGGGAAGGGCTGTGTGTTGACACCAATGGGGGATTGTATGAGTCTTTGCCTTTGTGTGGGATTGTGCAGGTGAGTAAGCCTTGGGATGTCTTGAGCGAGACCGGGCCGGGAGAAACCGGGCGGCAAAGAAAGAGGGAAGAGGGGCAAAGTGGCTAAGGAGCCCCTAGTGTAAAATCTACCCATGAAAGAGACCCTTGTGTATGAGATCTGGAGTGGGAATGAAAGAAAGGACTGAAACTTCGGTTGATCGGAATGTGAAATAGTGTGTGTATGCGTAGGAAGGCCCCGAAAGGACTAAGGGGTTTGCACCAATGATGATGAATGGAATGTGTGAGACACTAAGAATGCATAGAGGCACGCTGGACCGGTTTTCCAGCAGGTGTTGCTCCCCACCAATAGATGGAGCTCCCCCCCAGGTGTTATCAGCGTCTGCTCTTATCAGCACCGCTAACACCGACGGGGGCATCTTTAAAAAAAAAAA
>BFEA01000168.1:719095-736934 GCA_003427395.1 Chara braunii | reverse complement strand
AAAAAAAAAAAAAAAAAAAAAAAAGCATAGAAGCAAGGGGGAAGACGGCGTCGCCGCACCCTGATGATGCCATAGGGCTGTTGTGTTTAGGGAAATGGTGCGTGGCCTAAGGATGACGCTTAGCCTACGCACTAAAGAAGAGGAACTCCCAAAGAATCCCTGGATTGCCTAATTATTGGAAGGAGCATTTGCTTGAAAAACACAACCAAGCATCAGAAAATCAGCGCTTGCGGAATGACCAGTGAGACTACCACCGGGCGCGAGGGCTGAGCTACATCCCCAATGTCAAGCTCTTTCGCTGGACGGTCCACCCCCATCCATCTCAAAGCACTAGGTGGGGGTGACCCTGGGACGAACGGCCTGCGCCTTGAGTATGAGCGTGGGCGGGCCAAGCCAACTGGGACCCGCAGTGGGGTCGACAAAGGCTCGAAAGTCTACCGGGGTTTGGCCCTACACCGACCCAACCCTGATTCATTCACGATCGAGGATTCTGAGAATGAGCGCCGGAAGCTCCTTGAGGAACCGGAGGAGGATGCAAGGGAGGAAGTATTTTCACTCAGTTTATCTGATGTGAATAAGGCCAAAAAAAAAAAAAAAAAAAAAAAGAGGCCATGGACGTAGTGGCCACCTACGAGATTGCGGATCCAGACGCCATTCAAGCACTAAGGGAGCAAGTCCTAGAATGTCCCCAGGTTGGGGAAGTAGAGCTGGTTTATCGGCTTTCGGGTGGAAGGAGGGATCTTGCGGTAGTGCAGGCATAAGCGGTAAACCGACCTTTTTTTGGGGACGGCCTAAGCAGGGTTCCCAAAGGCGGTACAAGACTATAGATAAGAAGTGTCGCCCAGTTCTCGTTCTCGTCACAGAAGATGAGGAGGTTTATTATGAGCGGGAATGAGGATTGATATGGCGAATGAGGGAGCAAGCGGCAGTAGGGCCGTGTCGTATTAATAAAGGGAACGAGGAAAAGTTGATAGTGGGGGAGCCTGGATTCCTGTCACCCCAGGAAAGAGTGCTAATGATAGAGTTGATGAAGAAGAGGCATCGCGCCGATCAATGCGGGAGGTTGGATGTGGATAAAATTCCTATGATCCGAATCCATACCGTGCCGCATGAGCCATGAAATTTGAGAGGGGTGCGATATCCTAATCCTGACGAGGAGAAGGTGGTGGTGGATTATCTCGACGGCAAGATACGTATGCATGTCGCCGATTACTCAAGTGGGTCGTACATATCCCCATGGTTTTGTTTTGTTAAACCTAACGGGACGTTGCGATGGGTGCAGGACTTGCAGCGATTGAATGTTGTGACTGTGCGAGATGAGGGGGGCTTGCCGAATGCAGACGCATTGTCGAAGTCGTGCGTAGGGAGGCTTATAATTTCACTTATAGACCTCTATTCTGGGTATGACCAATTCCCGATCTATCCGCCGGATAGACAGGTGACAACGATGCATACGCCCAGGGGGCTAATTCATATGGATGTAGCTCCGCAAGGATGGACTAATGCGGTGGCAATGGTTGAGCGACATATGATTCGAGCCATGCAGACAGTTAACGCGCATATCACTCAGCCATAGCGATGACTTGGCGGTAAAGCGTCCAATAGAGAAGAAAGATGATGAAGTCCTGCCAGGAGTAAGGCGTTTTGTTTGGGAGAATATTCAAGACCTTGATAAAGTCATGAGCTTGCTTGAAGAACATAACCTTACGGCAAGTGGAGCCAAATCCAGACGTTGCATGAGGGAGGCTACCATCTTGGGGTTCGTCTGCAGCGAGAGTGGCCGTCGGTCGGATGTAAAAAAGACGGAGAAAATTATCGAATGGCCAGTGCCATTCCGTTCGATAACAGATGTTAGGAGCTTCATCGGCACGTGTGGGTTTTGGAGAACCTTCATCAGAAACTTTGCTGCCAAGATTGAGCACCTAAGAAAGCTGGAACGTCAGGATCAGGAATGGGTCTGTGGTGAGGACCAAGAGAACATTGTGACAGGAATGAAGGAGGAATTTCTGGAAGGGGGTTTAGTATTAGGAGCACCAGACTATGAGGCCACTGAGGTAAGGCCATTCATCGTTGAGACGGACGCTGGACCGACTGCCTTAGGGGGAGTCTTGATTCAGGCAGATGTCGAAGGAAAGGAGAGGCCGCTAAGGTTTGAGAGTCGAACTCTTAGTACGACTGGGAGAAATTACTCTCCGTTTAAGAGGGAGACTCTCGATGTCCTTCATTCCCGAAGGATTTTTCGAAATTATATCTTTGGTAGAAGGTTCATATTGAGAGTAGACCCAACTGCGCTCGCTTACTCACTGAGGAATTACGTTCCATCGGATCCAACTGTCTCCAGATGGCTAACATACATCTGGATGTTTAATTTCGAATTGGAATGGATTCCAGGGAACATGAATAGGGCAGATGGGCTAAGTCGCATCAACTGGGATAAGCAAAAGGGAGAGGCAGTAGAGGACACACCCCCAGTTGATGGCTTCTTGGATTAGGAGGAAGATGTCCGCCTTCATATTAATAAGTGGTCCTTGCGAGTGCCGAATTGCGTCGGTCATCCTATTTGGCTTGCACCAAGGGGGTATGAGCAGAAGGCAAAGCTTGTACTCGAGCCTTTTGAGGAAGAAGACCCGTGGGGCGGCAAGGATGTCCAATGGATGATGAAGTTGGCACTGGCAGGCGCACATAATCTGGTAGAGGAGGTAAGAGCGATAGAAGAAGGGTCGGGTCAGGTAAAGAAGCACGAGGAGTTGATGGGAGGAATGTAGCTCCTCACCAACACGCTTCTGCAGGGGAACTTTGACCGAATAGGCTCGTTGAATCCGGCTGAGAGTGAAGGTATTGTACCGGAGAACCAGGACAACGGGTTTGAGGAAGGGGAGATCAAAGAAGCTTTCCGTGCAGAGGAGTATGATGGGATTTGCCTGGAGCTGGGACGACTCCTATCATGTGAGATAAGGTATAGGGATGCACGCGAGAGGGCTCAGAAGATGAGACATCTCTATCTGGTAAGGGATGCCCATCTTTTTGTGAAGAGGCAAGTGGGGAACCCCAGAAGGGTCGTGTGTGGAAGGAATCGTCAGATCGATGCTATGGTTGCGCGTCATGATGGCATCGCAGGGGGGCATTGAGGAGTCAATGCCACGTATGCCAAGATAAGCGAGCTATACTACTGGGATGGGATGATGGAGATGGTCATTAAGTTTTGTCGTTCTCGTGTACCCTATCAAGAGAGGTTTCCTCAGAGGCCTGAAGAGCCGCTGCATCCAAGGCTAGATAGGGAAATGGGTCTCGAGTTACTATTCATGCCGATTGGGGATCATGGCTACAACTACATCTTTGATGCGCTAGACAACCGTACTGGCTTTCTAGATGGTCGGGCTATTCGCACAAAGACCAACTCAATTCTAGTGAGTTGCATCGAGGAGTACTACCTACCTTATCCTTTCGGCAGGGAGTTCGTGATGGACAGGGGATCAGAGTTTACCTGCCAGGAGGTGCAAGAGTTGTTGTCAGGGTATGGCGTGTACCACGCCTGCACACCCTCAAGCAAATGCTCTGATTGAGAGAGGGTATAGCACCATCACGAACCTTCTGGCTAAGTGGACTGAAGGTAGGCCTAATTAGTGGCCAAGATACTCGAGGGCGGCATTTTTTGTCGAAAATATTACGGTGTAAAAGACCACTAAGTACGCGCCAGCCACACTATGGTACAGAAGGCACGCTACTTTCCCAATTGAGAGCTTCCTGAAAACCTGGAGGCGTCAGGACCTAGAAACCAGCCTGTCCCTCGAGGAGTTGCTCGATATTCGAGCGCGACAGGTGGGTGCGATTGAGGAAAAAATTCAGGAGGCATCCAATCAAGTGGAAAGGAGTCGCATGGATGATAAGGCTCGCCGGGACCAGATGGCATGCGTACGAAAGGCTCCATTGGAGGTTGGGGATATCGTATTATTGTACGATTCATCCCTGGAGAATCAGTGGTTTAGGAAGCTCGATAAGAGGTGGTTAGGGCCATATCGAATTGTGCGATGTGGAGATTTCGACGCCTACGAGATTGACGAGTTGGATGGAACAAAATGGAAGGATTGGGTGTCAGGAGCGAGGTTGAAGAAATTTGTGGCAAGAGAAGAGGTGAGATAGACGACCAAACCTTTTATGGCAGGACACAATGTATATAAAAAAAGTTTGTAGTTAGGTCCTAGAAAGACGTAAGATGGTAGAATGTATGGACAGGATGTGTGCTTGCTTTATGATCTGAGTAAGCCCTGCTTGCCTGTTTGCTCACCCTTTTTGTGTCTCCGTCTTCTCCTTCGCCTGTTGTGCAGGTCTGACTTTACGAAGACAGCCATGCCGAGACGAGGGAGGGAGACGCGGCCACCACGGAGGTCGTTGGGAGCATCTGGGGTATACGAGCGGCATGGGTCTTACCGGAGGGAGCACACACCTGTGTATGACGACGGGGATATAAAGCTCTTTCTGGACGACTTCCGAGGGTATGCAAAGTACAGGGGATGGACAGTGACCCAGATGATAGAGAGGTTGAGAGGAGTTGGCAGATTTGAGGAGCCCATCGCACGGATCCGTAGGGAGGCGAGGACCTGGCCAGAGGTAGAGATGAGGATGCAGGAGTTGAGGCCATCACCAGTGGGACCAGATGGCGTGTCGATTCGCCTGGAGATTGGGAACGTGGAGGAGTTCATCCCTGCTTTTGAGCAGCTTATGCATGATCAAAACATTTTGAAGGATGAGTGGGCACGGACGTTACCACTACGGGCCAGGAAGGCAGAGACACTGTTGGCCAGGCAAGTTAGGGACATGGCTCGAGATTGGGAGAGCTGCAGGGCACACCTGAGAGAGGCCTTTTGACAGTCGGAGCCTCCCCAACCTAGGGTCGAGAGGCGGCAGAGAAGCAAGAGGAGAGGCCACCTCATCTCGAGGAGGATGTAAGGCACTTGCCAGGCGGGGTGAGGAGTCATCGCAGCAGGCAGAGGAGCGAGAGGCATATCCAGAGTGCGGGCTGGGTCCAGTAGTCTTTCAGCACTTTACAGAGGGAAGGTTGCAAGAGTCTCCTCAGCATACACAGGAGGAGGAGGCGCCATTAGGAGGACCACTGCAGGAGCTGGATTCTCCTCAGCATACACAGGAGGAGGAGGCACCATAGCAGGACCACTGCAGGAGTTGGAGGCGCACTTGGACGTCTCTGAGTGGAAGGCGCCACAGACTGAGATGAGGGGTGGTGAGCCAGTTGGGGACATATCGCAGGAGGAGGCCCAAGAGCCACAGCGAGAGGCGAGGCCAAGCGCCTAGAGGAGGCGAGCTGTGGAGGAGGTGATCGAGGTGGGAGAGGATACCCCTCCTCAATCACCTCCCTCCTCAATCACTTGTTCCTATGCCAGGGTCGGAGAACCTGAAGATACTCGGGAGGTAGGGGAGGAGGGAGAGGTTTCACTACCTCCCCTAGATACGACTCTTTCGCTAGGGGTAAGGGTAGAGATGGAGCGAGAGGAGACCAGCTGGAGAAGAGAGGCCCTTTCTACGGTCGATAGACACCTGGCGGCACATGCCCAGGAGCACCCTGACATCGGGGAGCTTGCGTGCCTATGGAGCCACCACGAGAGCCACGCCAGGCAGAGAGAGAGGCGAGGGCTGAGATTCCAGAGAGAGGGGTCCATCGCACAAGAGGGAGAGCACCAGCAGGAGAGACAGCAGAGGAGAAACGGGCCAGAGTCGGGAAGCGCGTGGAGGAGATTTGGGAGGCGAGGCAAAGATTAGAGGCGGCAGGAGCGCTTCCAGATCAGCCACCCGACGTACCACCCAAGCCCCGTGGGGTCACGAAGATGTGGGACGAGTTTCAGGGTCAGTATGGTGAGGAATTGGTGGCACCGGAGAGAGCAGGACTCGAGTCGGCGAGGTCAGCAGATGGGTACCTGGACCGCAAGTTCCGCTTTTTGGCCAAGACGTCTTTCCAGAGGTATGTAATGTTGGGAGATGAGTTGGCCGGAAGGAAGGTGAAGTTTGGGAATCTGGGGGTGCGTTTGGAGGCCGCAGAGGCAGAGATCCACGAGCTGAGGACGCAGACAGCCAGCCAGGCCGCTACCATCCAGGAGATGAGACAACAACTTCACGATATGACAGCGAGGATGGAGAGAGAGGGGCCTATCAGAGTGGTGGATTGGACTGAGAGTAGACGCTATGGCATCCAGGGAGAGGCAATGCAGGGCCTATTTGGGCAGCCATCTACGGCGGGCCCAACTCCCGAACCATCCATTGGAAAGGTTATTTTGGAGCCAGAGGAGGCAAAGGCAAAGAGGGAGGCAGAGAAGGAAGCCTTTGAGTTCCAAGCATCTACAGAGCTTGCTACCGCTATAGCGTCTTCTGGGCCAGCGACAGAGTCCGTGCCAGTACAGGCAGGAAACAGGCCATGAACAACTGCAAGTGAGCCTGCGCCTGGATCAGATGAGGGGTCGATCGACGTGCTCCTCGAGGCAGTCAGCACTATGCAGGAAGGGGCAAGTATGCTTATGCCTGAGCAGAGAGTGGAGGAGCCTCGTGAGGGGAGATGGTGGTTGCGATGGAGGGTGTTTTCGAGGGTAGGCTACAAAGGTTAGATACTCCTGAGTACATGCCTGAGGGAGTTGGGATGCGGATAGAGCCGAGCACCCAGGGGGTGGAGATGAGATCGGAGGAGCCTATGGATATACCCCAGAGTCATGAGGTGGCCAAAGAAGCCAGTGAGGCGCCTTCGTCACCAGAGTCTCAGAGGAAGCAGATGAGGCCAAGGAAGTCGTATGACCCAAACTGATTCTTTTTGCACGAGAGGGGAACATCGAGCTCTGCAGTGCCCAAAGTTCCTCAAGGATAAGGCAGCGGGAAAAGTCACAGAGGGAGATGGGAAGATGTACGATAGACAGGGTAGAGTAGTGGAGCGATCTTGTCGATGGGGGCAGGGCTCAGTTGTACAGGCAAAACTAGGAGGAGATGAGTGAGTAGGAACTTTTGCGCCTATGTAGTGATAGTCATTGTGGCACTATGAGGTTGAGTTGAGTGTGTGTATTTTAGGGTCAGATACTTAATTTTTACTTTTGTTTTGTCTTTGTCTTTTTAGGATCTTGGGTACCTACGCTGCTAGTTGTACAAATAGGGGATTACAACGTACGATCGCCATGGAGGTTTTCTTTAGTGATATGGGGATCAGGGTTTGGAGAATAATAAGTGTATAGTAGGACTACTTCTCTTCTGACTCCGAGAGTCGACAACGGTTCTAACTTTGAGTGCATTTTTTTGGTAAGATGGCTACGTTTGTACCATATTGAGAGTAGTTCTACATAGTCCGAGTGAGTCACGAGTTGAGACATTACTTGTATTTTTGGATGAGATATCTCATCCTTGAGTGTACTTTGAGTTGAGACTTTATTTGGGGTTATCTATTGTATATGACGATCACAATCGCTCTCACATGCGTGGATTTATCCTGATGTATGATGGTTTTGTGTGAGAGGTGTATGAGGAACATCTTCTGTGATGTGTATTTTGTGAATATGAATGAATGTGAATTGCCTACTCTTCGGTATATTCGTGTGATCTGTCAACGGGCGGATGATAGGGCTGGGTATAAGGAGAGGGGGTGCGGTTTGTTTTGTGAAAAGAGAATCCTAAGGGTTTTATGAGTTTTTGAGGCTCCATGCCGAATGTTTATTGTTGAGTTGTCATGAGGACCCAGAAGTTGGTCTCTCAGTTTGAGTTGTTTTATGGTTGGGACACCTTCGAGTGGGAAGGTAGTCTTTTGGTTATTTGGAGACTCATCTTCAGCGAGGGAAGATGTTTTAATAATAGGTCGCGTGAGAGTTCATCCTAGAGAGAGAAGGGATGACTGAGAGACCTATTGAGCGACCTCCTTCGTGTGAAAGGTGGTTAACAGATTTAATGGCATGGAAAGCTGATTTTGAATGATAAAGACTGACGAGAAGGACCACGTTTTTTTTTTTTTGGCTATTGGTGGAGTTTTCGAGAGGTTGCAAGAGTGATTTATTTGGGAGATGTTATTGAGATGTGTGACTTTCTTACTCTGATCGAGTTGGGAGGTCACGACCTTGTGAATCTGGCGGTGATTCTGTTTTGTGAAAGTGGAGAGGATGTCGTGCTCTCTGTGTAGTCTCACAGAGGGCTGGTAAAAGCCTTTTATGTGTGACAGACCCTTGCGTAGTCCTGCAATAGGTCTGTATTGTTGCGACACATCGTCCAGCCACTCGTGCTAATCTTAGGGCATTTGCAGGAAAGACCAAGATAACGGTGAAGTTTAGCATCACTAGGGCGCAACCCCTTAGTGTTGGTTGCTGACCGGCGTAACTTGGCAGCGGGCCCACGTCTCACCAAAGGGGTAAATCCTGATAAGGTGTGGCCGCTGTCGGGACCGATGGGTCCCGAATAACATCCCGCCACTCGAGAGTCTGTATATAGCCAAATTGTGCACGACAGAGAAATGCGCAGTAAGGAGGCAAGAGGGAGAAAAGACAAAGGACTAGGCTGCAAGGGGGAGTGATGCCCTGGGTTGAGAACCGCAGGGGAAAAGAATCGACGACGGCAAACAAGTTAGCGTGAGGACATGGGCATTGTCGAGCGCTTCAGTCCGGCACCGCACGGGGCAGCGCGGGAACCTCCCGGCCGCGTCACGCAGGAGTTGGACTCTAATCCTTCGTCGTGAATATACATGGAGTTTCCGCAAGCCGCTCCGGCCGAGTGCGTCAGCCATACCTCCCGCGAGCCCCTACAACAGGATAGGGCCTACGCGAGGCATGACTTACCTCCACCTTACGGGAGTTGTCACCTTCCTTCGGTGGGCGTATCCTCGCCGAGCTACCAGTCCACAGTATGAAAGCTAATCAGCTGCAATCGCAGAGGTGGACCAGCCGAGGGCGTTTCTCGTTCGTTGTAGCATAGGGGGTATGCACGGTAGAACGTCCCTATCGGACCCGCACGCGAACCGGCATCTTGGGGGGGCTGAAGTCCCAAGCGCGACTTGTCGTCGGTCGACTAGGACTCATCCCACTCACCACGCATACACTGCTGTACGAACGTGAACACAAAAGCATGCATACACACACGAGACGACACAAAACTAACAACGCGACAACGCTCTTAGTCCCTCGGTAGCCATCCCATAACTTTCCTACGTGGAAATCAGATAGGCGTCTCGCGCGAGACTTATTATAAAACCGCGCGGACGCAGGGCCTACTCATATCGACTCGCAATGTAGGCGTACGCAAGCAGTCGTGATGATGGCGTACTATGTAGTGCCCATAATCAAGCGGTCCCTCGTGGATCCGAGTACCGCTTATGACACTCAAGTGTCAGACCCGAAGTATCGTGGTGGTCTAATCCCTCACGATATTGCACGGTTGAAGGAATAGCCGTGCAGTCGCCTCGGGACCTCCGGCCCTTGGCCTGAGCGTCTAGGTAGGTAAGGCAAATAGGCTCTGCACAGGGGCAGATTGCTTCCCTGTAGGGTCTAGGGCTTGGGATGTCCTGGACAAGGACCTTGAATCCGAGCCCAGGACCAACGTCCGACCACAGGGGCATAATACGCGGGTTTTCCCCCCCCTTTTTTCAGCCTCAACCCCTATTTGATCCTTAATATGCGGGCCCCTCAGGCCACGCAAACCCCCACCACAGGGACATATATATACCTATATATATATGTATTAGGGGGATAAGTAAATGACGATCACTTCTCACAATCACAGTGGGGCCCCTCACAACCATATGTGTGATCGCGGGCAGTCAATTCCAAAATCCGAACCAAAGAACATACCTGCAATCACATCAAAGAGTCAAACAAAGTCCACGCACTACACGGAGTCAACCCCAACCAACCTCTGCATTCATACCCCTCGCTTTAGGCATGCAAGCCCCAATCTCTTGTCCATCGAACCATAATTAAATACTCAATACCTTTGTTAAATGGCCATTCAATAAAAGTTCGGGTGAAACCTTAACAAAACAATAAAAGTCACCAGGGCTAAAGCCTTTTAGGTTGAGTATTGAGGGTGAGTTGGAGTTGAGAGGTAGACCGACGAATCGGCAAACGACCTGTTATCAGTGATAACAGAAGGTGAGCCTTATAGGATCAAGCTGAAACTAGTCTCAATCCTTAATCAAACAATCAAGAAGACCTGTAACACAAGACAGGCCAAACCCCGTGCTAAACCTATAAGTCCATGGAGACCAATCTCCGTACCACGATCTCCCTAATTAACTACGCCTTAGTCTACCTCTACGCAAGTGCCTAAGCAAAAGGTAGACTATCGGACTATCGGCAGAATTTCCCCTATTCAGGGTGGATCGCCAGAATCGCCACCTGTCAAAATATAATTTATCTCCTTTAAGCTAGGAAAATTTCGGCAGCACTTCCCGTAGGAAAAGTGCCTTTTCCGAAATTACATCAGCCTGAAGATGAAAACAGAAATAGCCTTCAATTTTTCAAAGTCAATTTTTGTCTAACTCCTTGAATTTAGCAGAAATTTGGGCAGCACTCCTTTTAGAAAATGAGACTTTCCAGATTTTTACTAAGTCATATATGAACTATTAGACAAGTTGAACTTTGAAAAGTCAAAATTTGACTAACTCCTTGGATTTGCAGAAATTTTGGCAGCACTTCCCGTAGAGAAAGTAGCTTACTAGAATTTATACAAAGCCAGGTTCAGGATCTAAAGATGACTTTGATTTCTCAAGGTCCAACTTTATCTAACTCCCATTCCTTTAGAAAACGAGACTCTCCAGATTTTTACTAAGTCATATATAAAATTCAGACAAACTGAACTTTGAAAAGACAAAATCTGACTAACTCCTTGGTTTTGTGGAAATTTCGGCAGTGCTTTCCATAGAGAAAGTGGCTTACCAAGATTTATACAAGACCAAGTATAATAAAAGATCCTAGAAAAATGCAGGAATTGACCTAAATAGCTCACAAGCCTGTGGCACTATTCTAGTCATCTCGTATGGTAGAGGTGCAGTATACTAGTCGACGGCCTGATCTGCCTACGTAGCTGCCCCGCCGCCCCCCCTCAAGCTTTAATCACAGAGCCAGCAAGGGCAGTAGGGGCTTAGTAGGGTATGGCGCACACAACTACCGTATGCAGTAGTCAAGTACAAGCAGGCCCACTGGAGTGGCAAGTCATCCACACGCAGTCCGCCGTACGGGTACAACATTCGCAGCCTCGTCCCCCAACAGTCGTACATCCATACACACAGAAGGCACAGTCTGTGGTCACCACACCAACTACAGTGTCCGCCTCACAGGCCGAAATCAACAAGCATGCAGACGCTGAGTACGCAAGCCCTTTGCTACGTGAGCTTAGCATGCTATAGCATTCCTATACCACCTTCCCACGCAGTCTGGCACGTAGCACGACCCCTCCGGCTCCCTCCGCATCACCAGCTTACTCGGCAGGTTGTCCCTTCCAGATGGCGGAATGACTCAGGCGATCATTGTTCATCCAAGTCGGGGTACTAGGGCCCGCCCCCATGTCCTCACCTTTCTTCCCGCTCGGCGGTCTGTACTCAACGTGGGGCCCATCAATGCAGTCGCAGTCCCGGATGGATGCAGCCCAAAAGCACCGGTCGACCAAGGTTAGTATCCGACCAGCAGTTCGCCTCACGCTGTCAAAGCCAATAGGGGGAGCGGCTCCTCGACCCACGGGTAAGCCTCCAACCTTTTAGTTGGCTTCACGATACTACCACGGATTAGACAAAAATTGAATGAATCTTCCGCCAGAACACGGAAAGATACATAGCCTTTTTGAAACCTCCCCTCCTGCGCAAGCTTTTATCTCTTAACCTCTTCCTATACTAATTCTCTACGCAATCTAACTTCGTATTTGTGTTCGCCCAGGGTTAAAACCCCTACCCCGAATCCTTTCCCGCTCGATTTCGTCTAGAACCGAGCGATATCTCGCTTTCTACCCCCCCGGTATTCCCCTTCCACCATAGCTTCGCGCACGAGTTTTTCTTACTAACTGACGATTCACTAACTCTCTTCCTCATCTAACCATCCTATTCAATTCGCCCGGGGCCAAAACGTCGGGATCGCCTCTTTCCCTGCCCAAATCCATTCACAAATGGATGCGTTACGCCTTTCTTCCCCTCTTCCTTCTTCCTTCTGCCATAGCCTCCACGCACTAACTTCTCTCTTCTACCTCACTTTCTACTGACTCTTCACTAATCCAGACTTCATACTCAGGGTCGCCGGCCCCGAAAACCCCAATTCATCACCTTCTCCGCTCGTTTCTGATAAGAACCGAGCATGGCATCTACTTTTCTTCCTATACCATCTCCACCATCTCCATCCTCTGTGCAGCCTTCTTCCTACTAACCTCTATTCCTACTAACTTTCCTTCTAACATAAGCTAAAAAAACGAGGTCGCCTTAGTCTAAAACATCAGGACAACATTTTTCCCCATCCGATTCCGTTGGGAATGGAACGAGTTATGCACCTGTCGTCTTCTTCTCCCCTCACTCCCCGCCATTTCCCTCTTCGACTGTATCTAGCGCTGTTCCGGGGTTAGATTCGCCCCCTTCCCTGGCGTCCGTCGCCCCTCTACTTCACCTCGCTGCATTAGCGCCCGTCGGGTCTCAGTCCGACGCTACCACCTCCCCGTCGCTTGCTCGGCCTGGCTTTGCTCCTCCGACCAACGTTTCGCCCCAAAGGCTAGTGCTACGCCTGCTGCTCGATCCCCTCCTCCGATCCGCCTGCTGCAGTGCTCGGCCTTAGTGTCGTGTAGAACTAGGAACGACTTACCAATTGGCGGAATCGTTCACGGCGCTTCTCCTTGGCTCCCATTGCGTTGCCCCACAGACACTCCTAGCCCTTTTGCTACGCCACTCGACAGGCCCTTTTGTAGTGCCGCTCCACAGACATTCCGTGGCCCGCGGCGAAGCCCACAGCTTGAACCCCGATAAAGCGGGCCCAAACGCGGATCTTGGTGATAGTAGCAAAAACTTAAATGAAACCCTCAGGACCCAAGTGGAGAGGCCTCCCTGCGATCCGCAGCTTACCGTGACGCCGCCGCGGTCTGCCAACAGTGCCCCCGGACTGCTTTCAAGCCACTACGCCCGCGTACGGGCCGCCATCTTACGGGCCCTGACGGCACACCCATTCTCAAAATCTCACGGCAGATCGCGGCTGGCCGACGGTGCACTTGTAGCGGCTTCCGCCTTTCAGGTTTCTTCCGCTTCATGGGCAAACCACCCACCGGCTTGCATGCACGTTGACTTCCTCGGCCCGCACCTTAAGATGGTGGGACCAAGGTCCTTTCACGAGTATCCCGAATACACAAGGAACCCATGGGTCAACGAAAAAGGAGACGCGCGCTCAAGGTCCTTGACCGTCGTGACGACCGTCAACTCCCGCGTCGCGCCTGAGTCGAGGAGCACTGGAGCAAATAATCATAATAAAACAATAAAATAATAAATATCTAAAAACGTTTAACCGCCAGAACATGATGAATGAGGAAATTGAGCCTCCGGTACTGCTCTAATGCTGCCGCCGGCAAAACCAAGAGGGATAGCCCGCCGGACCCTCAACCCGCGTTGTCGCCGCTTGGTCTTGATCCCTAAATCTCTTTGATGAAAGTTTGACGCCATAACCACTAGTGCTAGGCCCAAGACTCGGTCTCGTTTTATTGGACATCTAAGCAAATACTCCGCGACGCGCGGATTTACCGAACGACTCCAAAAATTATGGTGCCGTCGATGTCGTCCTCCGCACGTATGCACAAGTCACAAATAAACACACCAATCAGGAGACAAAATCTATTTAATCCTAACTTATCAGAAAAAGTTTTGGCCGGCGATTACGTCGACCCTTCAACCATCCACAATTAAAAAGATCACGCGCCCCTCAAATCCGCGTGCCCACACACTCTTTATCCTAGTCAACCATCCAGTCATCCGTGACCACAGACGCAGTCGCGCCTCGCGCGGTATACTTAAACTTTTAATCCAGACTTAATTTCTGTCACTTGCAAAAACCAGGGCGGACACCCTTGTAAGGGTATTCGCACCGACAGCGCATAGAACATAGCATGAGGCCAATAGGGCCTTTAGAATTCAGCAAGACTAAGGCCAAGGGGCTATTGACCCTGCGAACACGGCACGACAGCGATAAAAGAATGAGGGAGCCGAGAGGTGGACGGCCCCGGTGGCCGTGGGAGGCTAGAAAATTAGGGCCCAACATGAGGGTCACCTACGACAATTAACGGGAGCCTCGGATTGGAGGCCCCGCGGCCGGAGATACTAGCGCACGCAAGGCCCAAGAAAAAGCAAGGGAGAGAGGCCACCATAGGGCGGTAGACGGCCAAAGAACGTGGGACACCTTGAGGAAAGGCACCAGGAGCCATGCGAGACTAAGTAAAAATAAGGGTATTCGGAACAAAATATGGCAAGGAGCATCGGTGGGACAAAGTGTCGGGGACCGTCGGCGGGACAAAGTGTCGGGGACCATCGGCGGGACAAAGTGTCGGGGACCACCGACGAGACTAGTAGCATGGACATATGAAGGTCCCAAGAGAAACGACGGAGCGGCATGAGGGAAAAACAATTAAGACAAGATACACCGTCAAGATCGAGATCTTGACGGCCAAAAATATTAGCATCGCCAGTGCAAGCACTAGCGGTAGCAAACGGGAAGGCCAAAAGGAAAAGCAAAAAGTAAGGAGATATGAAGTGGGAAGCATGGGAGCAATCCGAAAAATCTCGGATCAGCCTCCCTAAAGAAAATGGAGTCAAAAGAGACTCCATGTGAAAAATAGACCTCTAGGAGAAAATCGTAGTAGGAAGGGTTACTTGTGGGAAAGAAATAAAGGAAAAAGGAAGCTCTCATGGGCATGGGGGGCCCATTATTGCAGTCCAAGATTTAACAGACTGCACCATGGGGATAGGGAGGGCCAAAGCTAAGAGAAAGGGCCTTAACGGCCACTTGACACTCGGCATGGTAGAAACAAAAAGAAAAGAAAAAAAAAATGTGGGCGAATAAGACAAAAAGAGCGAGAGGGAGTGAGGGAGTTGGCCGTCAGTAGGGACTGCCACAAGTAAGGACTAGCAGGTCCCTACTGTCCAAGAAAAGAGGAAAAAGAAAAGAAAAGAAAAAAGAAAAGAAAAGAAAAGAGAAAAAGGTCTTAACGGTAAAAAACGGCCACTTAGGGAGATGCATCCGTGACGAGATACATTCTGGAATATGGCGGTTGCAAAGGGCATTGATTTTCTCTTGATTTTGCAGAGAAAATCATGAAAAATCAAGGCCCATGCAACCAAAATACAACGGATTACACGGGGAAGAAGAAACACATGTTTTAGGTGCATCCGGAGCCAAAATTGGGCCCGGATGCACTTGGAAGTTGGTCGTTTCTTTTCTTTCAATGGAGGGCTAGTTGTGGGGCATTGGGGCTAGGGAATTGACCCCTATTGCAGTCCGAGTTGCAACGGGCTGCATGGGGAAGGGAAAACACATGTTTTAGGTGCATCCGGAGCCAATATTGAGCCCGACTGCACTTGGGAATTAAACGCTTCGTTGTCTTTTCGTATGGGGCAAGTTGTGGGGTTGTGGGAGTAGGGAAATGACCATAATTGCAGTCCGAGAAATAACGGACTGCATAAGGATGCCTAGGCCAAGGGGAAAATGAGGCATGACAAGCCCAAAGGGCTAGAAAAAAGTGATTTCGGCATGGGGCAAGTAAAGACAGTAAACAACAACCGTGAGATGAGATCTCGCGGCCAAGAATGATCGGAACACGTGTGGCACCCGAGGAAGGGATATTGGAACCACCAAGGGTAAGGAGGTCCCAAAATAAAAACGAGACATCATCCGGGATGTTGTCGGGGACAAGTGGGCCGAAATAATAATAGTCGAAAAACGGGACATGCACCGACGGGACTACCGGTGGGACACAAAAAAATGGAACTAGTACGGGGAAAGTGGCGGGGGCTTGAATTGTTCCGAGGTAACCATGAGCCAACATAAGGAATGGACATGCAAGCAAGCGGCACCGTCCAAATTAAAGATCTAGACGGTGGAAAATATTAGCACCACTAGTGCAAGCACTAGTGGGACAAAATGGGAGAGTCATGAGAGAAAAAAAAGACGAAATAATGATGTTAGGAGGGCAGCCCAGCAGTCCGAGATATCTCAGACTAATTAGGCATGAGAAAATAGAGCCCGAAGGGGCCCAACGTAGAAAAAAGGCTGCTTAAAGAAAATTGGAGTAAAAAGGGCTCAAAATTGGGACTAACGGAGGCAAAATGGAACCCCCAGGAGCATGGGGGTGCCATTATTGTAATCCGCGATATAACGACCAATTAATGAGTCTGAGTCTGGCCATGGATGAGGATCTATGCCTTAGAAAAAGACTCAACAACTATTTGACACTTGTCACATCAAAAAAAAAAGAAAAGAAAAAAAAAAAAAGAGAAAATGGGGGGAGAATGAGACAAAAGGGGAGAAAACGGTGGAGGAGAATGTGCCGGCCTATTGGGACCTGCGGAGTAGGGACTGGCAGGTCCCTACTGTGACCTCATCCCTCCTAGAATGAAGGAGGGCAATCCGGATTGCAGAGATATGGCCCTTAAAAAGAGAAAAATAAAAGAAAATGTACAAGGGGGGTGACTATTTTTTTTGTGCGCCATAGATCTGATCTCAGATCTCATGGAGGAGAGGAACTAGCCGTTTTTTGTAGGCCAGCTTAAAACGGCTAGCTCCGGAATGAGTTGGCAGCCCAAAATGGAAAGAAACAAACGAGGGAAAAAGACAAAAACGTGCATTTGGCCCAAAAAGAGAGCCAGATGCACCAAAAATTGAGAAAGTGAGCTTAGGGGCTCAAACCTGAAGCAAGGGCTACTTGGGGGTAGCTCGGATTATTGTTGGCCTTGGATCTCAGCCAGATCCAAGGCTGAAACAGCACCGAGGCATGGGAAAATACCTCGGCCTACTAAAAATGGGGTAAAAACTGAAAAAATCGAGAAAAAGGCCCACTAGATCTTTTTCTCTCAAGTAAGGTTGCCCCTTGGGCAGTAGGACCGAAGGGGGCAGCATTTTGGAAATGAAAAAGAGGCTGAAGGAGGCCAAGAGGCAATCCGAGTTGGTACCAACCACTTGGGCTGCGTGTACTTTGCCAAAATAAGGCCCGGGTACCTCCGGAAGGGCCTAGTGGTGGAATTTTGCCTTCGAGGTATCTCGGTTCACCCCAAGGCACATGGGGAGGCCCATGGGCTGGCCGGAGTACTGGTTTCAGCCTACATAAGCTGAGGATTCAGTCCGCCACACTCACATTTGCATGAGGAGTGCCCATGCTGCCCAAGTGAGCTCATAGGAGCACCTTTCTCACTTGGAGAGATGAGAGGGGACCCATGCTAGTTTGGGAGTTTAGAGGAGACTGTGAGCTTAGGGGAGGAGCTCCAGAGGTTAGTGGTAGTGAGGCTGGTCTAGGGAGGTGATCCGCCATAGCCTCAGGCTGTAAGGAAGAGAGAGGGGCTATAGGGAGTCCCGATTAGCCCTCCTAGAGGGGAGGACTCCATAGCCATAGTGGAGGGAGTTTGCCATAACTTGGAAAAGGTTGAGAGAGGAGGAAGAGAAGGGCTTGGGGAAGAAGAGAGTCGTAGCCAAGGTGATTCTTGGGCAAGGAAGGGAGATACTTCATCAAGGTTGGTGCTCCATCCCAAGATATCAAGGAGGTGAGAGGAAAGGAGGGGATTCCTCTTATTATTCTTCTTCTTCCTCTTTTTTTTTTTTTTTTTTTTTTTTTTTTTTCTTTTTTTTCTTTTTTTTTTTTTTTTTTTCTTTTTTTTTTTTTT
>BFEA01000168.1:673189-706679 GCA_003427395.1 Chara braunii | reverse complement strand
GAAACAGTTTGTCACAGCCCCTCGTTTGTTGTCCTCTTCTCCCTCTCTGCCTACGGTTTACCGGGCAGTTCTATTTGACGATATATATATATGAAATGAATTTAATTTTCAAGGTGGGCATAGGACTGAGCCATTCATCTTAGAAACATGCTCAGTCGGCCCAAGTTACCTTCAGTTATACTCTTAGTTGTACTCTCTTCAAGTTGTGATAAGCTATAGTCAGACCACCTAAACTTATAGAACAGTCTGACTAGCTCGTTCATGAAATAGAATAATAATAAGGTAGAGCCAAATTATAACCTTTGGGTTCCAGCATGTGCGGGCTTTGAGTCAGACCACCTGAACTTACAGAACAGTCTGACTCTCTGCCTGATTCGTTTCTCTCTAATCCAATTTGTGTGTGGCATTGGGCTAGACCACCTGAACTTACAGAACGGCCTGCCCTTTGTCAGGTTCATTTTCTCAACATAAAGCAGGAAGAGGTTGAGCCACCTAAACTTATAGAACGGCTGAGACCTCCTCGTTCAGAACCAAATAAACAGAGGAAACCTCAAAATAACCAAGGCAACCAAGGCACCTGAACTTACAGAACGCACTTGGTCCCTGAAAAGGTCGATCACAAGCGGCCCCCTCAAGTCAGAGCAACCAGACCACCTAAACTTATAGAACAGTCTGGTCCTCAAGGCAACCCTCAACACTGGGTCTCCCCAAACTTAGAGGGACTCCCCAACCTCGAGAGCAATCAGACCACCTAAACTTATAGAATGGTCTGATGCCCCACACAATCAAAAATAAGCAAAGCATTGGGTCTCCCCGAACTTATGGGGACTTGCCAGCCTTGATGACCCAGTCAAACCTCACGGAAAACTGCCTTCCCATCCTGCCTTTTCCCATATGCAACTTCTTCTTACAATCTGCCTTCAATCAATCAACAAAACCGAAACTGAGATTTGCATGCATTCTTTTATTTAATCTGGTTTTATCCTGACAACCAAAAAAAAATTAAAGTAGGGATGCATGCAATGTACTCAGTCAAAACACAACCGGTAGTACAGATAGGGGCTATAATATGGGTTTATAGAAGGAGAGCAATGGTTACCTTTCGATTCCCTGCCTCCAGAACTCCTCCTGAGTTCCGGCAGAGCTCCCGCAATCGGTGGGGCGAACCTCCCACAGAGGCCTTGGCACGGATTACGGGTTGCAGTCCCGCCTGCCGCCTTCCTCTCAGAACCAGTTGGACTAGACTTAGAATAAGAAGGGCAGAAAGAGAGAGTTTAAGTCTCTCAGATCCAAGGAGGGTGCACTCAGACTCGCAGGAGAGGGCCTTGTAATCATCATGCGCCTGAGGGCCCCGCAATGGCGGCCAATAAACACGGCAGATGGCCGAATCGAAATCACTACGCAAGACAACTGGTCCTTGACGCATGTCCAAGTCGCAATAGTAGCCCTCCTTATAAGCCTTCAAACTGTAGAAGTAATCCCTTGGCTGAGCGTACCTGGCCACTCCTCCAAACAACAACCTCGATCCCTCCAACCAACTCATACTGCGCAGCTTAAGTGGACCACGTTCATGTAGAGCACACACCTGTACTCTAATCGAAGAGTGTAGCACACTTTGGCAGTTCAAGGTGCGTATAGCCGCTCCACCATGTGCAGCAGCTGCATGCCCAGCGAACATTTGGCCGTACACAGGAGTATACCCAACTCATTGACTAAAGGCTAGATTTGGCAGTGAACTAGCACGGGTAAGCAGCAGCTGCCGCTTCTCCCTGGCCTCTTAGTCAACCTTCTACATTCACAGGTCATGCCGGTACAACACTACAGCCTCACCGGTCATGCTTCCAAGCTCCGCAGCCCCGGCTGGCCACCGCAGACTCGGCTCTCAGTCCGTTCAGCCTCGGCAGCTCCTGAGGCAAGTGCACCCTCTCCCTCCTCTCAGCGCACCTGGCCATCCTTCCGGCCAGTTCACACGGCCATTGCTGCGGAGTCTGCAACACAGTGTTGGACTTCGATCTCGCGACAAACAGAAACAACGGTCGGTGCGCGATCCCAGAGGAACACACCGAGCCCACTGTATGAGCAATGCACCGGCCAACAGGTGAGTCTTCTATCGTGACCACTCTCTCTTACGATAGGACGAACACACTCAAAATGAATCTGTCACAAAAGCACGGCAAGGTACGTTTTGAAGGAAAAACAATCCTGCCGTAAATATGAATCAAGGGGCCTGCGGGATGCAAGAGCTGTCACACATACGAGAGTGAGGTAGTGGGAGAGAGAGAGAATCTCTACCCACGGAACGGACAAACTCAGATGAACCTTCTGCTAAAGGCGGACAGATACATTAAAGTCTAAATCCGCTGCCCCGTCTTTTCTTTCCCGCGCAGCCCTCGACGTCCACACCACAGGCAGTACCAACTAAAGTCTAAATCCGCCACTGCCATTCAATTCGCCTCCCTTCAAAACTGTGGATTCAGCATCCGCATTGTCGAAATCCATCAAGCCACGGGTACGCACAACCAACTTCCCTATCCTCTCTCCTGATTCCATCGTCACCCCTCCGGCCCACTATTTTCTCACTAACTCCTTTTTTTAACTAACTTTCTACTAACTCCGACTTTGCTATCCGATTCGCTTCTCCCCGAAACCCTTGTTTCAGTCCCTACTCCGCTCGATTCCAATCAAGAATCGAGTGGCATCTCGATTCTCTTCTCACCGGGCCATAGCTGCGTCACCGCTTTTTTCACGGATTCACTTTGTGTACTAACTTTTATCATACTAACTTTCCCCTAACTCTAACTTCGGAATCGGGGTCGCCATCCCCAGAAACCCCCACTTTGACCCTTCTCCCGCTTGATTCCACAGAGAGAATTGAGCGAGTAATACTTTCTCACTCCCACCATAGCCATTCGTTACGACCTCACCGCACACCGTTTTTCTTTCCCTCCTTCCCCTACGCTAATCCGTTCACTATTCTAACATCTCCAATAGATCCGCGACGTTTGAAAACCCCCATTCACCATCTTCCCTCGCTCAAAACCTTGGAGTTTCACAAAATCGGCTCTCTTCTTGCTACGCCCGACTCGTCTATCCACCATTCTTCTTCTCGAATGCCCTGGCGCAGGGCCCCGCCAGGTTCATTCCACCTTTTCACTGCCTTGCTGCAAGCCTCCTCCGTTCCCCCCTTTGCACTCCGCTGCGCTCCACAGCCTCCGCACCCGCTGTGCCCCTCTACCCTTCCTGCTCTCCTGCACAATCTCTTCCCCGCTGCCGCCTGGCGCCGCCCGGTTTTGTCCGTTCGTTGTCGCAGATTTCTGCCCGGCCAGCCCCGCTGCCTCAGTTCTCCGCCTCCTGCGCATGCACTCGGCGCCCCTTCACATTCGGGTTCACGCTGCCTGCTTTTCTCCCCTCCGCTGTTCGTCGCTCCTGCTCACTTCACCCGCTTGTTCCGCTGCCTGCCTCCGATTGCTAGCCAGTCCCCCGGTCTCACCGTGCTCGTTCCCCGCGGCTACGTAGCGCTGGCCGACACTGCCCCTACCGCTGTTGCTCTGTGCGCACCTGCCACGATTTGCTCGTCCGGATTCAGCCAATACTGCCCCCACTCTTCTCCTGCGTCGAGCTGGTGCTAGCTTAGCCATCTCGAAGGCGTTTGACCGGTGCAGGCCGCAGAGCTCTGGCCGTACAAGTCAAGAATCCGCGAAGGCGGATGTAACAGCTTACCTGCCGACTGTCTACCCCCGAAAGCCAGCGCTGCGGCGCTCGAAGTATGCTCGGCCTTAGGGCAGTTCCTTGCCACAACTAGCGGGAGGAAGTTGGGACTGCCTTGACATACGCACCCCGCGTCGAAATAAATCCCGGCCTGATGGGTTTTCCCTTGCAACCTGCCCTTGCGGCCCTTTACTGCTGCGGGCCTCCGCCTGGTGCCCTCCTATGCCTCGACATAGCCCCCCAACGGCCTGCTCACACGCAAACCTCTTACAACAGGCGGTAGGCGACAGCCTAGGCGCCCGCAGACTGCCTACCCCATAGGTTTCTTTCGGCTTGCCGGCTTAATCCCCCATCGATTAGCATGCACTTCTAACTCGTCCGCCCCGGTACCATAACAATTAGGATAAAGGAAATGTCGCCGGCCTCCCGAACGCACGAGGACCCGTAGGCCAACCGAAGGAGGTGCGCGCTCAAGGTCCTCGACTGTCGTGACGACCACCAAATCTATCGGCGCGCCTGAGTCAAGAGGCACCGAAACAAAGTAATAAAGAGGCTCAGGAATTTTTAATCATCGGAATATGACGAATGAGGGAAACGAAGACGCTAGTACCGTTCCAATGCCTTCGAAGGGAAGATAAAGGGGGATAGCCCCGCCGGGCCCTCAACCCCACGGTCCTGTCGCACTTCTCTGATATCCCTGCGTCGTCGCCGCTCGATCTCGATCCCTGAACGCCTTTGATGAAAGTCCGACGCCGTAACCAATAATGCTAGGCCCGAGGCCGGGTCTGGCTCTGGCGGTTGCCTAAATAAACGGACACTGTGCGACGCGCCAAGCTGCCGAGACGCCTTCAGAAGTCATATTGTCGTCGATGCCGTCCTCCGCACGTACGCACCGGTCACAGGCAAGCACATCAGTCAATGAGACATAATCTTTTTAATCCCTGTTTAATCAGAAGAAAACAAATTCTGGCCGGCGATCACGCCGACCCTTCAATCATCAATAAATAAAAAGATCACGCGCGCCTCAAAAAAAAAACCGTGCGCCCATGCACTCTCTACTCTGGTCAGCCGTCCAGTCAGCCTTGACCACAGACGCAGCCGAGCCTCGCGCGGTATACTTTAAACTCTTAGTCCAGACTTAGGTCCTGTCACTTTTAAAAATAACAGGGCGGATACCCTTGTAAGGGTATTCGCGCCGACACCGCGCCGGACGATTTGTTTAGGAAGGCAGAAAGAGAGGTCGTATGGGCCGCATGTTAGCGGGCAAAAATGGAAATGGAAAGGGTAGATGTGCGCGCGGAACTCGGGGATAGAGGAAGCGTGAGGCGACCCGTTAGGACAATGAGATGTGTGCTGCCTCCCTTTTTGGTGGATGCGGTCTTCGGAACCCGAAGGAGGCTAGTACAGATATGCCGATCCATGGCGAACCTTGGGCTATACCAATGCGCCATGACTTCTTCCGGTTGTCAATAGAAATGGGGCCGTTTGAAGGGAATTGGCGGAGGAGCTGACCGAGATGCTAAACTGCTTTACCATAGACAATGTCTTTGTCCCTAGCCCTGTGTATTGGGGGATAGTCTACAAAAATGTGGCAGTAGGGGAGACATTCCTGGAAGGGGTGAAGGAGTTGTTCTACGACGAAGAGGATGACTTCAGTGACGAGGACGAAGGGGATGAGGTAGAGGACTGAGACTTCTAAGGTGGGGGACATAGGGAAACTGAGCGGCCTGGCATTGTGCAGGAGGGAAAAGATGACTAGAGAAGAATTGTTGATGGATTGTACATTCAAGGGATGGGAACCAAGGCGACTCAGAGGGGGAGTAGAAATGCCTATACCAGCGGAAAACGAATGGAGTGGGACCACGCGCGACTGGGTTGGGTTTGAAGTTGCCCCGGGACTATCATACGTATGGATGGAATGAATTTGGAACCCAATAAGGGAAGAGGAAGGCTGGGACGAGATAGCGGAAGGCAAAGTGGAATCGGTTGGAACGGTCGTTCTTTCCGAAGAGGGGTGGCACCTATTTTGCACTATGATAGCAACGGGACATGATCCGATGTGGCTTCTGGGGATGTGGAGGCGTGAACCCGAAAGGAGGGCAAGAGGTTCGCCAACGAAGGATGGGATGAAGTCAGTAGTAAAGTTGTGATGGGGGGATGGAAGGAACTCAAGCCTCCCAGCCTGCGAACAACAGCTTGGGTGCCTGAGTTCGTGGCCAAGTGGTTTGGGGGCTTCGACCACATTTTAGAAGTGGTAGACTCCATGAAAGGGACGGATATAGGGTGTGCCTGGCTGATTGAGGAGTTTTATAGGACCTCGTTGAAATACGGGGCCCTTCTACGATGATAAAGCCTGGGAAATCCTCACCGTTCTGAAAATAGGTAAGTATGACCGCCTAAAGGTAGACGCGGGAGCTTGGGACACCATAGTTAGCCGAGAGGCGGTGGCCGCTCCATCCTACGTAGATTATGTTTTCAAATTGTTTGAAGTACTATGGTTCGATTAAGAGACCGGGAAATCGGACGTCGTGGGGAAAATCAAAGTGTGGGGGGCGCTGCATGTAAGGGGGTAACATAAGATAGGGGTGTGCGTTATGACCCTGGCCAATTCCGAGATACACATCCATCAGAAGGTACAATGCCATCCAATTGAAGAAAGAAATGAATGAACTTGAGAGGAGAGAGAGAGGATTAGAAGAAGAAGAAGAAGTAAGAAAGTTTAAGAAGAAGATGTACACCAGCAAAGACAATGACAAGGCTCTTCTTCTTCGTCCAACAATCTCCTCCTCCTTATCTCCCCCTTCTCTTATTCATAGAAGAAATAATAATACAATGTTGAATGACTGGTCCAGAATCAATGTCCGAGTTCCTCTTCTACTGCAGGTATCACTTGAGGTCCACCATAGCCATGGCCGCCTCCCTTCACTCTTCACTCTCATAGGCCAAGGCTATGGCAGACTACTACGCCTTGCCCAAACGTTCAAAGGACAACCCAAAGCAGCTATGGCTGCTCTAGCTCAGGCCGTCATGCCCAACCCTGCCTTGAAGCTTCTTGGTGTAGCTCTCCCTAGTTGGGGACTCCCTGCTGCAGCGCCCACCAAGGTGATGAAGATGGCTGCCACCATAGCTAGGTAAGTACCCCTGGCGCTCCTCCCCCTTCCTTCCTCCTTCCTCCTTCCTCCCTCATGTCCTTCTCCTTCCTCCCCAGCAGCACTGCTCCAGCTTAGCGCTGCTCCAGCCAGTGCTCCACTAGTGTGTCGCCAAACTTGCACACCGAAAAAGAGGCCGGGTCTTCCGCCCGGCCTGAAGATATAACGCCCTGCTTTGCCTCTTGGGCAGTGACTTCCAGGCCGCTGGCCTTCCCAAGCAACGGGTACCTCCTCTTTTGGAGGGAAACATCATTGCAGACTTTGATATTGCCCCTACAGGCCCTAGACTCCGACCGGTACCCGCTAGACCTAGCCTACACTACCGGCCTCTAAAAATGCCACTTTTTGTCTTCTTCTGCTCGGCCTCCGGTACTTGCATGTTCAGGGTGCGGTACCGGCCTACCTGCTACTCGAGTGCTTTTTCCCCGCTGCAACCCTTCAACGCCATGGCCACAGGTAAGTACCGGCCTTGAGGGCCCAACGAACGAACAAGTGCCCTGACGGGCCACACACACACTCATACCAACCAGCACTCAGACAGGCACAATCACACACACGCAAGCCAACCAGCACTCAGACAGACATGCAGTCCAGCAAGCACACACACACAGACTTAGGAGGCGGGAACTCAGTAAGGCATTCAGTCTACGAGCAAAACTCAGAAATCAGTTGTGTGTTTCAGTCCATGTTTGGACGGGTTATCACACTACCCCCCCGTCAAGACCGAGGTCCCTTCGAGCAAGTAACTATTCTGAGTCCTCAGCAAATGCATCGTAGGCGAGCAAGGCGAAGAGATTCCTAGAATACTCTGTCGCAGTGAGCCTTGCTGAGATCTTGGGTGCAGCGTTAGCAGCGATTTGGCGCTCGTAGGCTTTAACAACGTGCGGTGCGCTGCGTAGCAGTTCCTGTTTGGAGATCCAGTACAGATCGTCTAACGGGTGATACATAAAATGAACATGGTACTGTCTGTTTCTCCCCTTACCTACATGCCGTTTGATTCTATCTATCTCATGCCCGCCCTTGATTGCGCGAGGGATCATATCTTCGCGGTAATCGAATGTCTCGGCATCACGGTGGAGATACAGTGTAGATGCATGAAACACGGGATATGTGCGCAGGTGAGCTGGCACGTCTACAACGTACGAAGGGCCAAAGTCATCTTCACCAATCACATCCAAAACTTCCCAGGGCCCATAATAGAGAGGGAGGAGTTTGCGTGAGACTCCCTCTTCTTCTGAGAATTCAGACATCTTGACCCAAACATAGCTTCSTACCTCAATATCTGACGGTCTGCGCTTCTTGTTCGCGTGATGGATCATGGCGTGTTGTCGCTTGGTCATAGCTGCAATGGCAACTTTGAGCAAGCGATCATACTTGGCCCTGAAGCCAGGCTTGCCAGGTATTAAACCAGCTGGCTGCTCAGGGAATAGGTTAGAGAGCGGATTCCGGATCTGCCAACCGTAATGCAGCCTGTTGGGTGTCATGCCGGTGGCGGAGTGGACGGAGTTGTTGTATAACCCTTAACGGAATACAGCTCTTCATCCCATGTTTCCTAATTCGGGATAATCAAAGAGCAAAGTAGTTGGAACACAGTTTGGTTGATATCCTCAGCCAAACCGTTGGCTTCGGGGTGTCGGCCAGATGTCATGCACAGTTTGATTCCTAGGTGAGACGTGAAATCCTTCCATTCTGTGCTAATGAAACACGGATCCCGATCGCTCACAAGAGTCTTCGGGGTAACGAATTGCAGCAGGTATTTTTGTTGGAATTCGCGAATCACTAGATCTGTTGGGGCGTGGGGCGGCAAAGGGATCAAATTAAGAAATTTTGAAAATCGGTCAACAATCACCATGACTGGTGAATACCCGTTTTTGCTTACCTTACCCGTGTCAATGAAATCGATGGAGAGACTCGGGACCATCAGGAATGGGTAGGGGTGTGAGTAGCCCCTTGGGCTTTTGTCTACATGGTTTGATCCGTTGACAGACTTGACATTCAGCCACAAACTTCTCAGCAGTCCCCTTCATGCCAGGCCAATCAAACTGTCTCAGCAAATTAGCGTACGTTTTTGCCACGCCGAAGTGCCCTCTCCGGCAATGAGCCAAATACAGAAAGTGTGTGCGGAGAGGCTCATGGTTGGGCACACACAAATGGTCATGGTTCCTGTAACGACGAAAAATCAGTCCTCCATACTCGTGGAAATCAGGCTGACTACTAGGATCAGCCCGCAGCCGCGCAAGGATGGAACTAAGTTCCGGATCCTTGGCTGTCTGCTCTACGAGCTCCTCCTTCAGTTTCTTGCGGAGGCCGTAGGATTTCACAAGGCAAGTCATGTAACCCTTTTTGTGTCTTAATTCAAAATCGAAGATGTCAATCTCATGAAACCAGCGAAGCAAGGTAGGGGACATGGTAGTTTGTTGTTTGATCCACTTCAAGGCCTCGTGATCTGAGAAGACTTTGAAGTGGCGTCCCAAAATATAATGTTTCCAGTGATCCAACGCCATATGCAAAGCATAGAGCTCTCGCATGTAGGTGGAAGTGGCTACCTTTACGCTAGGCATCCGTTTGCTGTAGTACTCGAGTCGCCGCAGGCCATTGCCGTCATCTTGTTGCAGCGCTGCACCGATTCCGTATTGACTTGCATCTGTAGTAGCTACGAATGTCAGTTTGGGATCTGCAATGCGGAGTACTAGGTAACTTACCAAGGCTTCCTTGAGAGCTTTTCGTACACGCGGCATCCCAGGAATAAGGCACATTTTTACTAGTTAGTCGTGACAATGGACGAGCAATGATGGAGAAACGGGGTACAAACTTCCGATAGTACGACGCGAGACCAAGGAAAGAACGCAATTCGCGAATGTTCGCAGGCTGAGGCCAATCGCGTATGACCTCAATCTTGGTTGCCTCAGGCTCTAGGTCTGCAACGGACAACCGGTGCCCAAGATAGATTACGCTATCCTTCCCAAACTCAGATTTCTCCAAGCTGAGATGGAGCTGCATCTTCTTGAGGATAGCGAGCACCTCCTCAAGATGCTTGAGGTGTTCTCCATGGACTTGCTGAATATCAGAATATCATCCAGGTACACTACCACAAACCGGCCAATCTGTTCGCGGAGGACCTTGTCCATGAGGCTTTGGAAAGTGGCTGGTGCGTTCGTGAGACCGAAGGGCATTACGGTGAACTCATAAAGCCCGTCGCGTGTTTTGAACGCAGTTTTGTGCTGGTCCGCAGGATGGACTTCAATCTGGTGGTAGCCAGACTTGACATCGATCTTAGAGAAGACTTTGCACCCACCTGCGGCATCAAGCAAATCGTCTATGCAGGGTAATGGATAGGCGTTCTTTCTTGTAATGCGGTTTAGACCGCGATAGTCAATACACATGCGGAGTTTGCCTCCTTTCTTTGGGACAAACAACACAGGAGCACCAAATTGAGATTCACTAAGTTTTATCCACCCTTTGTCAATCATCTCATCGATCTGTCGCCAGAGTTCCTCCAACTCGTCGGGTCCCATACGGTATGCGCAGCCCTTTAGAGGAACAACACTCTCGACCAACTCGATGGTGTGTCGAACCGGTCGCGTGGGGGCTCCACGTGGCTCGGCCAGGACTTTCGGAAACCGATCGAGGAGGGTTTGGATGTCTGATGGGACAGGTGGGGGTGGGGAATCACCAAAGGGATCACCAAGATCCGGTCGCAAGTCGCGTATAGAGACGACCGAATCTGAAGTAGGATCATTCGGACTATTAGAGGGTAGAGAGGTAGAGGTGCTAGTAGTAGAAGTACCAGAAGTAGGATCATCAATCAAAGTAGTAGTGGTATTAGCCGCAAAAGTAGATGGCACATGGGTACGACGAACAAAGGCAACATACAATTGTTCTTCCTCCTTGTGCTTGCGCCATTTCTTGCAGAACTGCATAGCATTCAGAAAAGTCACTGGGGATTCGCGCTTCTCATCCAAGAGGACATGAAGCGCGTTCCCCTGAGCATCTTTGACGATGAAGAGTGACTCCTTCCACTTGGTCCATTCGCATTGGGACTGCAGCCAGCCCAAGCCAAGGACAACGTCGAAGGGGCACTTGTCAAGGACAAATGAGTTCAAGGCGTGGGTGACAGTCTTGCCTTTGTCAAAGGTAGTGCGCACACCTTTGACTGCATGCGTGGAAGAGACAACTTCCTTGTTGCCAACTTGGGTCCGACAAGGGTTCTGCAGGGCCACTTGCTTCATCCCCAAGCCCACCTTGCGTATCCCATGTGGTGACATGAAGTTAGCTGTAGCACCACAGTCAACCAACACACGAAGATAGCGGTGCTTTATGAGAAGTTTGAATCACAGTCCCTTGGACACCCTGCTGTGTCATCTCAGCCCAATGCTCCAAGTGGTAGTGGAAGTCAACCATCTCAGACTCCTCCCAAGGCTCGACATACAAAACATTACTTACCTCAGCCTCGTCTTCAGCAGATGGTTGGGCTTCAAGGGAGGGTTGCTGATGTTCAACAGAACCGGATACCCCTGCAGTAGAGTTTGCTGAATCTGACTGTACGCCCGATTCTGGTTTCCCTGCAGCCTATAACAGTCCTAAACCTTATGATTTGGTTTCTGGCAATGCAGGCAAACCCCTTTCTTGAGTCTGCCCCGCCAGTCATTCTCAATGATCCGGAGGTCAACCTCAGGTTTGGTAGTTGCATCCTGCGGTTTAGGCGGGATCTTGATTCCTTTGGGAAGTTGGACATAACTTTTCCCGGCACTCAGATTCTTTCCCTTAGTACTGGCAGTCTTTTTAAGGGCATAAAATTTTTCTTCTTCTTTATTTGCATCGGACTCATGGGCTGAATCTGTATCGGAGTCCTGTTCTTGGTCGTCACCAAGAGTGGGGTCACCCGCATCGGCTTCTTCTTCGGCCTCCAACAGGTCATGCACAGCAAAACGGCTGCTGCCCTGGAACCGCCTGCCGCCCATGGGCTTTTTGTTGCCTGCCGTGCTAACGAGGTCTACAACCTCCAAACTGACTATGTCCTGCATTAAGGTGAGCCAGTCAGTGTATGCAATGTAGTCCCTGCCCAGGCGATTGGTGAAGTTAGTTGGAACCGCGCCCTTAACCACATCTAAGCAAGATTGAGCAGATAATTCCAAACCAGGAGTAGCGAACATCTTGCTAAGATAAGTTTGCAGGCTTTTCATGGAGCCTGTCCACTTACTGCGCTTGACTTTGTCAAGTTGGATTCTTGCTCTAGCCGCAGCATGAAGATCCTGATATTGTGAGATAAGGAGATCCTCGAGGGAGGCAACCGGGGTGGTCTTAAGCCATTTGGCTAGTGCAGTCTTTTGGAACCCAGCCCGCGTCGCTTGGACTTCTAGGAAGCCCCGTACGACCGGCTCGACATTCATTCCCATGATCACTGCCTGGGTCTCAAGTTGAGTCCCCAGAATCTCAAAGTAGGCCCTCATGGAGCCGATTCAGGACTCGATGTCTTCCTTGCCGTCGTACTTAAATGGTATCTGTACCACTTTTCGGTCCACATAGGGACCAGCGTGGCTGGGACCAGCAACAACTGGTTCCACTCTTGGGGCTGCAGCAATTGCAGAAGTTGCAGCCTCATTGCTTGTTACAGCCTCATTGCTTGTTACAGCCTCATTGCTTGTTACAACAATGGCAGCACCTGTTGCAGGTCCTGAGGAGATTGCCAACACATTCGAGGAAGAAGATACAGTAAGAGGGGCAGAAGCAGTTTCGATTGCAGCTTTAGATCCAGGGGGTAGAGGAAGAGGGTTGGCCACTTGGGCTTGTCGCAGGTCAGCCACCTCCTTTGTCAGTTCATGGTACTTGCGGGTCATATCAGTCAGATCATCTTGAAGTGTTTGCAACTTTGCAAAGACTTCAACGATCTGAGTGGTATGGTCCTGAAGATTCCTGACTTGAACAAAGGCTGTAAGTATGGACTGCAACTGTTCCCCACACTGCACTTCAGTCAGTGAGGGAACAGTCTCTAGGAGGGCCACTTGCCTTTTCAACAAGGTCTGCTTTCTCTCCTTCTCTGTCTCGTGTTCCCTTTTGATTGCACTATCTAAAAGTGCTTGCAGATAAGGTTTCTCAACATCACTGGCTGCATCTAATTTCAAAATAAACGATTGATTTTTTTATGTCTTTTCTTATGTATATATTTTTAGATTCTCCAATTGTGGATCATAATGAAACAAGTTTTTTTCAAATACTATTAAATTTAAGCTCAATTGGAGTTGCATTGATTATATATTTATACTATATTATGTATATAAATATACTTTTTTTATTTATATATATATTTATATTCTATTCATAATTTTCTATCTATTAATTCATTGAATTTTCACTAATAATTAATTCAATCAAATAATATCAATCTACAAATTAAAACAAAAGTTAGTACATTGCACCTAATAGTATAGAAACAATGCCTCGATACTAGTTATTCTAGTATTGAGGCATTGTTTCTAATTATAAACAAGGCCCGCCACTGAACTGAAGTTAGCTGAGCCATTATTGGATTGTCAGTATGGATAGGTGGGTCAGAGAGTCGCCAATCAGCAAAAGAATCAATTAGACTCTCAAGAGGTTCACTCCCCCTCCCGTTTGGACGAACACTCCTTTTCCCAGTCCTCTCCCACCTCACATAGTCACTTTCCATCTCTCCCTGTTCTCTCTCCCTCCTCTCTCTCTCCTCTTTCAAGTTGCGAGTCTCCACGGGCATCGGAAATGAACTCAGAAAAACAGACTGAAAAGCTCAGAGAAGAGAAGGTAGGACTCCTAGCCGGAGCGGCATTTCATTTGGAAGTAGAGAGCAGTAGAGGAAACAAACAATCTCAATGAGCGGTCTGATCCAGCGACCCTGTCTGATCAGACTGCATAGGTCCTCTCGAGTCCAGTCTGACCAGCTCCGTGACCGCACAGCAAATCAGACAACGAGTAACTAAATGCAGCAATGGAGAATTGAGACAATGGAGAATTGAGTGGTGTACAGGGTGCGAGTCAAGCCACGGACAGTGCAATCAGAAGACATGCGAAACGTCTCAGCCAAGATCCCCTCCACAATGGGTGTCATAATCCAAGAAGAATGAACTCGTATCCCAGCCAAGAGGACAAGAGGTCAATGCCTAACCGATTTGGGTCCAGAGGATCTCCTTGTTTGGGCCCGCTCTCGCTGGGTCCCAAGGGTCGCGCTTGGTCCCTAGGGTCCCACGTAGGTCTCAACCAGGTCCCAACCAAGAGGAGTTCCACCTGAACTTAGTTCAGTCTCTACTGTACTGAAAAGCGAAATTTCAACTTCTGGCAGAACCTACAGACTACAACCGTTCAGTGATGAAAAAAAGCATTGTAGAAAGACGCGGCATGTATGTTAAGGTACTTCATTTTCCATCCATCAGGTGAGTAGGTAGATCACATGCATTCAGTCACACAATCAAGACCACAGAGGAGTAGGAAAAGAAACCCAGAGTACCCCAGCAGGTCAATCAATACCATACACACATACATGGGCATCCCGTAGGTGCACGACACTTACCTGAGTGGCCTTGAGCTTCGAGATGAAGAGAACTCACCCCACTTCTCATGTGGTCCTCCTGATCCCTCTAACATTACCCCTCCACTAGTGTCCTATCTCCTAGGAGGGTCTGACTCCAACACCCAAGTGCAACGCCAGCCCTTAAGTTGCCAAGAGTCTCCCTTGAATCAGATTCCAGGTGCGAGTGCCTCTCACTGTTGCTTCTCTCAAATCGCCGCATGAAGTCTCCTCGAAATGTCTCGCCACCCTAATCTCACTCTCAAGCAACCTGGTTAGGTTCTATGTTGACCCCACATGACCTAACCAGGTGGGGGCAGCTTCCCTCAGCCACGCTGCCCCACTTCCCTCAACCAACCAACCCTAACCCTAAGTGTTGCCCTCAACCACTTAGGCTAGGGTTAGGGTAGCAAAGTCGACTCTCGCCAGCAAGTAGAATCTGCTCTGAAACCAATGTTATGACCCTGGCCAATTTCGAGATACACATCCATCAGAAGGTGCAATGCCATCCAATTGCAGAAAGAAATGAATGAACTTGAGAGGAGAGAGAGGATTAGAAGAAGAAGAAGAAGTAAGAAAGAAGAAGAAGATGTACACCAGCAAAGACAATGACAAGGCTCTTCTTCTTCGTCCAACAATCTCCTCCTCCTTATCTCCCCCTTCTCTTATTCATAGAAGAAATAATAATACAATGTTGAATGACTGGTCCAGAATCAATATCCGAGTTCCTCTTCTACTGCAGGTATCACTTGAGGTCCACCATAGCCATGGCCGCCTCCCTTCAATCTTCACTCTCATAGGCCGAGGCTATGGCGGACTACTAGGCCTTGCCCAGACGTCCAAAGGACAACCCAAAGCAGCTATGGCTGCTCTAGCTCAGACCGCCATGCCCAACCCTGCTTTGAAGCTTCTTGGTGTAGCTCTCCCCAGTTGGGGACTCCCTGCTGCAGCGCCCACCAAGGTGATGAAGATGGCTGCCACCATAGCCAGGTAAGTACCCCTGGCGCTCCTCCTCCTTCCTTCCCCCTTCCTCCTTCTTCCTCCGTCATGTCCTTCTCCTTCCTCCCCAGCAGCGCTGCTCCAGCCAGCGCTCTACCAGTGTGTCGCCAAACTTGCACACCGAAAAAGAGGACGGGTCTTCCGCCCGGCCTGAAGATATAGTGGCCTGCTTTGCCCCTTGGGCGATGACTTCCAGGCCGCTGGCCTTCCCAAGCAACCGGTACCTCCTCCTCTTTTGGAGGGAAACATCATTCCAGACTCTGATATTGCCCCTACAGGCCCTAGACTCAGACCGGTACCCGCTAGACCTAGCCTACACTACCGGCCTCTAAAAATGCCACTTTTTGTCTTCTTCTGCTCGGACTCCGGTACCTGCATATTTACCCCCCTGCCGGGTGCGGTACCGGCCTACCCGCTACTTGAGCGCTGCAACCCTTCAACGCCACAGCCACAGGTAAGTACCGGCCCTGAGGGCCCAATGAATGAACAAGTGCCCTGACGGGCCACACACACACTCATACCAACCAGCACTCAGACAGGCACAGTCACACACACGCAAGCCAACCAGCACTCAGACAGACATGCAGTCCAGCAAGCACACACACACAAACTTAGCAGGCAGGAACTCGGTAGGGCATTCAGTCTATGAGCAAAACTCAGAAATCGGCTGTGTGTTTCAGTCCATGTTTGGACGGGTTATCACACGTGTACATTAGTTTAGCGACGTGTGTGAGGAGATTGAAACAAGGAGAGGCGTCCGACCATTGTGGGCGCAGGTGTGGGGCGCAGGGCAAAAAAGAAAGGGACATGAGCGGGAAGGGAAACGGTAGGAGGGTGAGCAGTTGCTGAAGAACGGGTTGTGATCCTCTCTGTTTGGGCTATGCAGGAAATCACCAAATAACGATGGCGGCAAGACGTGTTCGGACGGAACGCCAACCCCGGTACCCTGGGCCGTCCTGGAATAACGGCAGAGGGTGGGAAGTGTCCCTTCCGACAAGTTTCGAATTTCGGGGAATCGACGTGGAATGGTGGGCCGTGACCTTAGGGAGGGACAGCACCTTCAAGTTTCGAATTTCGGGAAATCGACGTGGAATGGTGGGCCGTGACCTTAGGGAGGGACAGCACCTTCATGATGGTGGAATGTTTGTGGACAGGGATGCGATTTAACCGAGGGCCTGGGGATGACTTGTACTCCAATCTGGAAGTAACCGGGACCTTGTATCTACCCGAGGTTGGTTGGCACTCGTTGGGAGTGGCAATAGCACAAGGTCACGAGTTGGCCCCGGTCTTTCGGAGGGCAGCCCAGGCCTTGACACGGACGGGCCAATCGGTCAGGGGTAGGAGAAACGTGGTCTTACGGACCAGGGTGGAAGTAGGAAGCTGGCGGGAATTTAACGCACAAGCAACCCCGCTAAGATGTCGGGTCCCCCGATTTATGATAGACCTCATCTTCGGAAGCCTCGCAAGGGCGCAGGATCTGGCGGACTCGGCAATAGTCTGGATAGACCACTTCCCACCTCAAACCATCGGGATGTTCTATGACGTCGCTGTGGAGCACGGACCATTCTGGGGAAATCGGGCCCAGGAATTGCTGGAGGCTGTCAATATTTTGATATTTGGGTTACTGCGGTTAGCTTGTGCGGAATACGAGCACATAATTCGTAGAGAGATCGAGGTGGGGGAGAGCTATCTAGCAGCGGTGGCTCAACTATTTGAGGAGCCTACCGAACCGGAAGGGCCACGGGGACGAGAGCGGGACTAGCACCCGGAAGCACGCTGATTGGGCAAATAAAGTATATTCTGTTACGCATAGGGGTTCATCGATGGGAATAGGAAAAGGACCGTTGGACCCGGACAACCAACAGCCGCTGCGGAATAGGGAAGGGGCAGATCCATGATAATTGTCGTAACCCAGGAAGTTGAAAAGAATACTGATCAAGGACCCTTCCCGACGGAGTGCCCAACCGCAACTCCTGCACGCCCGACACGACGAATTGGGCCACTCTAAACGAGCTTGTCACAAGAGGAACTAAGTTCTGTTCCTTAGCTCGATAGGGCAGCTGGGCCAGCCACGGGTCTTCTTTTTCATGGAAAGGCAATCAGAGGACGAAAATAGGAAGAGGGTTTCTTTTCTTTTTGATAAGATAAACCAAAAAGACTAGAGCTTACGAAAACCCAAAATGTCCCGAGCTACCTGTGTCCTAGGGAAACCCTCTGTTTTTTTGCAGATCTAGACAAAATGGCAACAGGGGATGAGACAGACAACCTTAGAAGCGAGGAAGGACCAGGTTTAGGGGGCAGTGTTGTACAAAGCGAAGAGGGTCAGAAGGACAGAGAATCGATAAATCCGGATGGTACCAAGGGGAACAGAAAGGAAATCTCCTCAGGGGAAAGCTCGGGAAAGGCCGGGAGAAGCAAGCAAGGGACCCATGAGACCAAGGAAGGTAGAAATAAGGACAGGTCGAGCCCGCGAAATTCAGACGGGGCTGTATCGAAGAAGGATCACGGATGCGAGGCGCAAATTAGCAGAGATAGAAAAGAGAACCGCAAAATACAAGGCAAGGTTGATCGAGGAGATGATGACTGGGAACGAGGAAGACCTCCCGCAGGAAGAACCACGAGACGAACGGAAGGCCAACGGAGGCGGAATTGGGCAAGGGGATAAGGGAAGTGACCGTGGAGGAACACCTAGCAAGAGAAGGAAGGAAAGAGAGAACTCCCCTGGAATGGAAGCGGAGAAGGCTACAAATCCGCTAGCCATAGATAGCAGGGCTAGCCGCCTACCGACAACACCATCAGTAATGCGAGGGTGCGAGGGGCTCTGGAGCCTTAGGGAAAGGGTGTTGGGGTGGTTTGACCTGGAGGGGACTGCAAAGACTAGAGAAGGATAGAGGGTCGACAAGGAAGGGCAGGAAACCAGTGCGGCAGGCGAGGCCAGTAGCTCTGAGGGTGGCCTCAGGAAGATGGTGTCGTCCCTCACACGGGCACTAAACAAAAACCAAGGCTTTCTCGCGGATGCTAAAAAAAACTTGACGTTTGACGGGGCGAACATCACGGAGTTCCTGATAGATTACGAGAACCCGGCCGCGTTGCTGAAATGGAGTGACGAGGAGAAGATGGATCACCTAGGGCAGCATGTGTTATTAAGTCTAGGGCGAGACATAATGGCCATCGTGGCCGCAAGCCGGTCTTGGAAGGAGACCCGGGATGTAATGATGAGGAAGTATCTGGCGGCGGAGAAAATGGCAACAGAAGCCGATTTATCGACAATCCAGAGGAGGAACAGTGCGACATACAATGACTTCCTGAGAGAGTTTACCCTGGTCGCACTAAGGATCCCCGGGGTAACGGACTGGATAATGAGTAAGTATTTCCTCAGGCAGTTTTCCGAGTTCGATAAGGACAAGATTCTGTCGGCCTACCAACAGACAAGCAAATTCGTAAACACTAGGGATGTTGACTTTAGTACGGTGACGGATCTGACGGAGAAAACGGTAGTGACCGAAACGCTGGCCTTGCTCAAGGAGGGAGAGATCATAGATCTGACCGGCAAGACGGGCGACAAGGTAAGAAGGGGGATCGGAAGCCTACATGAACGCGTGCACGAAGTTGACAATAAGATAGAAACGGTGGAGAACGCGCTGATGGTTATGCAGGCCCAAGTATCCCGACCCCCCCTCCCTCCCCAAGAAGCCGTAGTTCCGGCGGGAGTGGCCAACCGAGGGTTCGGTCGGAGAGATCCTGCCAACGAGCAGTGCAGGTACTGCACCGCGGTGGGACGTTTTGTGCGTGCATGTCCGAAGCTCAACCACGACATATTAAAAAGAAGATGTACCAGGTCATTAAAGGGGGAGATATTCGGACCTCAGGGAAAACGGGTGAACTGGAACTCACCAGGAGGAATGCGGCGCGCCGTTATCATCCTCAACGGGTTAGAGATAGCAGCAGTAGAAGTTGAACCGGTGGTGGATATCGTCTAGGACCAACTCCGAGGCTGCGGGTCACAGACCAACTTCATCCTAGAAGGCGACGAGCGCGAAAGGGTGAACGTGACCACTCGACTAGGGACGACCGGAAGAAGAATCATTTGTGACACTGTAATGGAAGAAGTTGTTGGGGGCGCCGCGACCGAATCAGAGCCCGAGACCGGGAAACCAGAGAAAGTTTACTGGAAACCTAGGGAAGAGGAGCCTACGGACAAGGTAGCCGCTGCCAAGAAAAAATTTAGATATCAAATCCCCATACCATGCTTGAGATCAACGACACCCTTACCAAACTGCTAGGAACCATGGTATCAGTATCGTTTCAGACCATATTGCAAGCCAGCCCCAGACTGCTCAAAGGGCTTAGAGAACTGTTGACTCGCCGACGAGTAGAAATAGCCGAAAACCCGGAATCACAGGAAAAGGAAAAGGAGGAGGAAGCTCTGCAAGAAGTCGCTAATCTTCAGAGGAGTCTCGAAGATTTGGAGGATCTAGAGAAGGCCTTTGCGGACATCCGCCTGAGCTTGCCAGACCGTGAAGGCGGGGAAGTTATGAGGGCTCCACCAGGGACGAAGCTTAGTTTCCATGCGCTGCCCGTAGGAAAGTTAAAGTGCAGATCGGAACACATCACACAGACGCTCTAGTACACGGAGGTGCGGAAATCACACTCATAAGGAGAGATTTCGCAACAATTACCGGTTGTGTGGTTAACAAGGAAGTAATGGGGAACATCCTAGGGGCCGGTGGCGAGATCCCGTTTTCAGGATATGTCACCAAATGTGGAGTCAAGGCAGGTATCTGGGAGTCGGTTTGGTCATTTCAGCGGATGACCGTGTTAGACGAGATGGACCATTACATAATCCTCGGCAGACTGTTGTGTGCCCATGTAGAAATGATAGGGATGCATCTGCATGGCGACACATATACGGTAGACCTAGAGGACCCAGTGACTGGTCGTGGGGAGCTCCTCCAACTCATCGGGACCGGAGGGGACCCGCCTAATGGAAAGTTGGCAACGTGGTCGCCATCGTTCGAAGATAGCACTCGAAAGGGGCCTTTGCACGAATAGAAGGTATGAGAGAAAGGGTAGAGATTATGATCGAGGAAGTGTTCAGCAAGAAATAATGGATCAAGATGGGCCTGCCTCAGAAGAAGAGGAGGTAGGAGGTCGAAATCTTAGGCGTCATGGTGGCGGAAAGGGAATCAGAAGTTGAACTTGGGGCCAGCCTGCCCAAGCGGAAAGAGATGCAGATAGAGGTACCAGAAGTCGCGCTCGAGATCCTCGATTTTGTTACAGCTCATCAAAGCCATCAGGTATCACAAAGTAGGGGTAGATCCGACGACACTGGCCAAATTTGAAGGGGAGGTACAAAAGGAATATTGTTTGAATGGGAAGATAATCAGTATCCAACCATGGGTCGCAGAGGCAACAAGGGTAATTCCGACCATTCATTTTTTAGGAAAAAGATCCCGGAAAGAAGTATTCGAAAGTACAAGCCAGTAGGGAAGAGGTCTAAGGAAGAGGTTACGGAAAGGGAGGAAGAGGTTCTTCGAGTAATCCGAGAGAGGTGAGCGACGGAAGGACATTGGATACCAGATGAGGTGGCTGGCACGATGAAGATAGGAATAGAGGGATTCTTAACAGAAGAAGAAACCCTCCTGATCAAAAGGACGTGTCAGGAGTTTCATCTGGCATTTGCTTTTAGTGATCACCAAAAAGGGCGGCTAGACGCGAAGCTAATCCCTCCGGTCAGAATCCACACGGTAGAACATGAGTGTTGGAATGACAAAAGGAGCATCCTATGAGTTCGGGATAGCCAGACAAATGACAGACCTTCTCTGAGCAAAAATGGATTCCTTCGTCGCAGAGCCTACCGCGTCCCCATACGTAAATAGGTGATTCGTCTTTCGAAAGCCCAACAAGACGCTAAGGTGGATTCAAGACCTACAAAAGTTGAATGTAGTGACCATCCGGGAGGCCGACTCATTACCGCAGGCCCACTTATTAGCAGAGTCCCACGCCGGCCTCAACATTTATTCCCTGATAGATTTGTATTCAGGGTACGACCAGCTCCCATTGGATGCACGGGACAGACCATACAGTGCAATCCACACCCCCATAGGCCTGTTGCAGATGCAGGTGACCCCTATGGGCTTCACGAATGCAGTAGTCGAAGCGCAAAGGAGGATGCTTGCCGTAGCCGGAGACATGTTTCGAGAGAAGTGTGAACCTTACATCGACGACAATCCGATTAAAGGTGCCCAGGAGAAGGACGAGACGGAAGTCCAGCCGAGAATTCAAAAATTTGTGTGGGATCATCTACAGGACATCAAAGACTTACTCCACCGGTTTTTAGTTTACAACATTACGGCTAGCGGACCAATGAGTATTCTAGCAGGTACCGGAAGTGACCATACTAGGATTTCGCTGTGGCGCATATGGAAGGAAGCCGGACCCAGCAAAAAACGACAAGATATCGCAGTGGCTAACGCCTCTGCGCACGACGACAGAGGTAAGAGCGTTCTTAGGCGTGGTCGGCTTCTGGAGGATTTTTATTAAAAAAATTGTCAGGATTGTCGAGCCTATCCGCGCCATGATCAGAGAAGAAGGAACCAGGGATTGGACGAAGGAGCGAGAGGAAGCCGTCCAAACCCTCAAGGACATACTGACATCGGAGCAAGTCACTTTGGCAGCACCATGTTTTAACGACGAGGTTGGACAACCATTTATTCTAGAGAGAGACGGAGGACCCCTGGCCGTAGGAGGTGTACTGATTCAAAAGGCGAATGGAGGCAAAAAAAGGCCAATAAGTTCGAGAGTAGAACCCTAAACTCAACAGAACGGCGATACTCACAGTTCAAGAAGGAAGTCTTCGCCGTCCTACACTGCCTCAAGACCTTCCAAGCCTACCTGTTCGGGAGGCGTTTTATCCTAAGGATCGACTCGACCAATGTTGCGGGGGCTCTAAAGAATTACAAGCCTATAGACCCGACGGTCGGGAGATGGGTAGGATTCATCTGGCAGTTCGATTACAAGATCGAACGAATTGCTGGACTCAGGAACAAGGCCGATGGGCTAAGTCGGGTTTGTATCACACCCGAAGGGGTGGAAGATGCAGAGCCCATAGACGCGTTCCTTGAATACGAAGGAGGAACCCTTGCGGTGGATAATTAAATGATGAGTGGAGGATGCGCGTTAGGAGAATTGTTGATTCAAACCTTGGAGAAAGGGGCACCTACCGTAGTGGCGGAGCTTAGGGAAGGGCAAGTCACCATCCGGAGACGTAAAGAGGAGAAGGATTCGTGGGAGGCGATAGTCGGTCCGAAGGAGGAATGGATAGCGATGGTCGATGAGGGAGGCCGGGAAGCCGTGATGAGCCTAGTGAGAGTTGCAGCTAATGGTAAACGAGATGCAGGAGAGGCAGGGTGAGGATCAGGAAGGGAAAAAGTTTGTCTATGTTCAGATGTACAAGGGGTGTTTCGAGAAATCGGATTGCTGCTGGTAGGAAATAAGCAGCCCATGGAGGTCAGCATTAAGGTAAGGGAGGAGGCTGAAAGATATGTCATAAGGAATGGTCATCTGTTCAGGAGAGATGAAGGCGTTGTCGAGCGCATCGGCCCTCGCGCGAAACGAGGGCCCTCCCGGTCATGTCACGCAAGAGATAAACACAAAACACATCCAAGAGACAACTCGGGAACGATGCATTACATTCCGCGAGCCGCCGAGACGGATGCGGTTGCATCGCTCCTTTGCCTCTTTAGCCGGGTGCTAGGTTTTCGCGGGGCATAAGCTTGCTTCCCTAAGGGGTTGTCACCACCCTTAGGGGCGTATCCCTATCGAGCTACTGACCCACGTGCGAAAGCTTTTAGATGCAATTGCAAAGGTAGGTCAACCGAGGGCGTTTGGTCGTCTCGCTGCAGTATAGGAAATGTTTGGTTAATACCAAGTGAACCCAAACGCCGTTCGTTTCCTGGGGCGTTGATCTCCCAAGTACGAAGCGTACGCCGGTCGACTAGGACGGTCTTAACCAAGCGTGAAACTCTTAGATACAATCCTAGTCCCTAGTAATCATTTATAAAAAACAAAAACAACAAAATCCATTTTCCTTTAAAAAAATCACACATATCCAAACCATTGACTTGATGAGCTGGTCTGCCAAAGTGTTTCTCTTCAACCTGTATGACTTAAGAGTTTTGATATTGTCCTTCCAAGATTATAAATTGAAGAAAAAACTAGGATTGATTTTCCTATCATGACTACTGAAACTTGTCATGAATAACTTTTGCAAGTAAATACCACTGCTACCATGCAGATCAACAAGTGATTTGGTTCCTGGTCGATGTTTGAACTCTCGGTTCGACCACACCTTTGCACCATATGCAACCACTTGGAAGTGCGAATGAAATTTTGTTGGTCGCTTTGTCCTCCTGGACAATAATTACTCTTTCTGTTCCACGAATGATGGAGTATCCATCCTTATTCAGGTTACTCCATAAAAATGTTCAGCCTCCCATTGTTTTCATCATAAATATTATGATCACCGATCTTCTCAGATGTCCTTTCTTCTGGCCCGTACTTCTTATGGCAGGGCCGTTCACGTCGAGAGTATTTAAATATACTCCGTTTGTCTAGTAGGACACGAACTGGGCTGCTTGTGGCTCCAATTCCCCATGTATCAACGACTCCTAAAACGGCCACCAAAATGTATGTTAAGGCAGTTTCTCGTTACGCGAGGCACCAAGAACTTAAAGCCCTTCCGTGAAGATGCTTTTGTCCATCCCCTAGGAGGTGGTCTGGGATACCCCTTGTCCTCGCCCGAGTGAACCCCGGAACTCAGAAGTCGGGCTGGCTCCACCGCAAGAGCATGGTACCCCCCCGCAAAGCGGTCCACTCTGAGTCGATAACAAGGCCGGCCCCTAAGGCAACGAACCCCCGCACCAGATGCCTCCTAGGAAAAAGGGAAAACATCTGCACAGCAGGCAAGCTAAACTCTTGCCGCCTGATGTCAGGAGCAATTTAGACGAAGAAAAGAAGCTCGTAAAGAAAAGAATTATTTAGAGGGACAGGCATAGATAGAAAGGGTCATTCGGGAAAGAAACGGGTGACCTTGGGGAAAGTCCATTTACGTCCTTCTTCTTTATTCCCGCTTCATTTTCATCGTCTTCTTTTCCCTCTAGTTTATACACACTCACAAGTAAAGAGGTGAGAAAATAACCATTCTTTCACCATCATCACCCTTATCCATCTTAGTCCACACGTCATACCTGCAATCAAGTTAAACCACAAAACACGTTAGACTCCCTGTCAAACACGCAAACACACATTCCTTTTCCCTTTCCAATGAACATTCAGAGGACCAAGGTCAAGCAAGTGTGGGTTCACACAGGTGTGGAGGGAACTGAATCAGGTTAACTGACCTTGAGTGAAGTTGGAACAACACACTCAAGAAAACCGTATAAGATTACGCCCTCTTGTCGAGAAAGTCGTCGCACCCAGTCGTCAGCAAAGTGATTGACACCACTCCCTTGTGACGATTGTTTGCCAGAGTACCCTCTCAGCACCAATCACTTTCCAATAATCTGGCGGCGTTTTCTCGTTACCGCCTCCAAAGCCACAGCGTCTCCGCGGCGTCACACTCACGCCACTTCAAAATGCATCTTCGCTTCGACACACCTTCTCTGTGCCAACGCCCCACCTCCACTTAGTGCAAAAACACAGTCGTTACCGCAGTAAAACCCAGTGTCGTCGCTGCAAAAATCTGGCAGTGCTTCCGCAGTATCGTCGAAAAACTAGAGCCGCCGCCGTAAAGATCCGGTAGCACTTCCGTACCACCGTCGAAAAAACCAGAACCGTCGTTGCAAAAACCCGACAGCGCTTCCGCACCACCGCCGTTAAAACCGGAACTGTCGCCGCAAAAATCCGGCAGCGCTTCCGCACCACCGTCGTTAAAACTGGAACCACAGCGTCGTACTGCCGCAGTCCCGCAGTGCCCCTGGGTCAGCCTCGTGGGACCAGCACCAGCCAGAGGGGAGGGGAGTAGAGTGCTCCCTGCCTTGGCTATGGCTGCCCAACTCTCCTCCTTGCGCTCCTCAGCAGGTCTCCAGCCTCTCCTCACGTTGCCTCAGGCAGCAGCTCCAGCAGCCAGCAGCACTAAAGTGTGCTCGTCACTCACTGGCATCACGAGTGCATTGTGTGGCAGCTGGGGGACAGCTGCCTGTTATATAGTGGCTGAAGAGGGTTGGGCGTCGCTCCAGCCCCCAGGCAAAAACGCCGGCTCACAGTGAGCCCTTGATCTTCCCAAGATCCAGGGTTGACTGTGGCTGCACCACAACCACAACCTTCGTGTGGGGCAGTTTCTGTAACTGCCCTATTTTATTTTTCTTTTTTGTTTTTCCCAGCTATCTCGGAATTTCACGAGATAGCTGGGCTCCTTCCATTTCCAAATCTATTTTTCTCTTATTTTTTTGATAAGGGGTTGGAGAGATACAACCCCTTACAGTTTGATGTATCTGGACCCTTTTCCCAGGGCAGATACATCGGGGAAAAGGCTGCACCTAGCCTTTTCCTTAGTGGCCCTTCAATTTCCAGGCTCCCTTCAAAAATGGGAGCCTCTATCAGAGGTAGCACCACGTGAGGACAAGTGTCCTCACACAAAATAAAGAAAAGAAAAGAAAACAAACTAAGAAAAGAAAAAAAACTAACTTCCTAATTTTTACTGTACCTGGCTTTTACCTTGGCCAGGTGCACGCTATTGCATGCAACAACTTCCTAATTTTTACTGTACCTGGCTTTTACCTTGGCCAGGTGCACGCTATTGCATGCAACAACCCTCCTCCTCATTTTTCTCTGCCTTTCCCTAAAATCGGGGAGAGCAGTTGGCAGGTTGGGAGGAGTAGGACCTCCCCCTCCCAACTCCCACGTCCCTTTCTCTCCCTCTCTTTGTTCCACGCGTGTACTGTGGGCCGCGAGATTCGAGATCCCGCGGCCACAGTTATTCTTCCCAAAACGAAGTGGGAGCTCTTCTTGCTCCCATACAGTCGAAAAGACTGTACTTTGGTCTCACGAGGCAGTTGCCTCGTTTTCGTTTTGTTCCCTTTTTTTTTTTTTTTTTTACAGTTTTTAGTTTTATTCGTTTCAGCCCCCCTCGTTTTCCCTGTTTGGTCGAGCTACCACAACTCACGAACGGGGAGGTGGGAAAAACGAGGAAACCAATCAAAMAAAAAAAAAAAAAAAAAAAAAAAAAACAACAACTAGTACCCGGAATGGGCATTTGTATATCCCCATATTCTGGGGGTAGATTCATTCGTTGTTGCCTATCTTCAGAAGGGCTGTAGGGGTCCAACCCCCTGATGAGTCGGTGCAAACCCGACGAAACAGTCCTTCACAGTCTCCCCCTCTCAACCTGTGCGCCCGTACCTACAGTCTTCCCCCGAATACAACGTACGGTTATTATAGTTGAATCTAGACTGAAAGATACTCCAAATTCAGCTATAATGACCGTGCGTTGTATTTGGGGGAAGACTGTGGGCGCTACAAGTGCCAGGTTCGGGCGCTCTAACGCTCTGCTACTCGTTTAAAAACAAGAACGAGTGCTGAAACGGGAGATAATCTCGAAGAGAAAAGAAATAAAATCTTACCTAAAAGAAAATCTAGAAAGAAACAAAAAGAAATGAAAGAAAATCTTACCTAAAAAAAAACGGTCGCCCAAAAAACGGGCGCCTGCAGTCTGTTGGGGACTTTAAAGTCCCTTTCCTTTTGTTTGAGCGCCATCTGGCGTTGTTGGTTTTCGGTTCCTCGGCGCGTGTACCCAGGCGCCTATGAGCTCCAGGTTCAGGCGCTACAACACCCTACTACCCGTTAAAAAAAACGGACTGGCGCATTTTTTTTTTTTTTTTTTTTTTGCAATAATAAAACCGTTGGCTTATGCCAACGGTTACTTGTATCGTGCCCTCAGACACTTCTTCGGAGGCCATGTGGCGCTGTTTGCTTTATTTATTTATTTATTTTTTTGCATGTCATCTTTGCGCAGGGGCCATGCTAATCTCGCGTGCGCGGTTGGTCTGGGTCGTGCGATCTTTGCGATCTACGGCCGGGGTCGTCTGCGCAAGCCACATAAAAGTGGCCAGCTCCAAAAGGAGCTAGCCCGGTGACGTTGTTCGTCGGATTCGATCCCGGTGTCTGCCGAGTGAGAGTCTGTCATCGTAACCTATTGGGCTAGCTCCTATCACGGGAGCTATGCCTTCAACCCTTCTATTTGAAGGGCTGCGGCCCAGTAGGTTAGCTATTTCAGGCCTGGGCCGGTCTAACCCTGTTTCGTCCTGCTAAAGCCCGACACCCCGCTACATAACCGGTTCGAACTTAGTCCGGTGACCCGGCAAGGCACCCCATTGACCGCGCGCCCAGTCTCAGGCTCCGGCGCGGAGTCAATTCTTACAACCCAAAGAAAAATAAGGCCCCCTTCTCTCCCGCGTCGCGGTCCTATACTCGGCGCGCCCACCTTTCTAGCTTAGTTAGGCCCTGAATCGCGCGACTTAACACCTGCGTGACATTATTATTAGTAGAATAAGTTTAATTTTAGCATTCCCTTATCTGCACGTTCCTACGGCTTCGACAAAAGCGAAGCATTGTCGTTCACATCCGATACCCCCGGATGCCACACGCGTCCGGACTAAAGTCTGAAAACTTTTATCTCTCGGTCATAGGTCAGGTTTGAATAACTTTTGCCAAACATCAGTCTCATCAAGTCCTTCAATTCAACGAAAAGGTTAGACAACGTCCGACATTTGAAAACCCTGGCAAATACCCTTGTCAGGGTTTTTGCCCCGACAGCGTTACACCTAGAAGAGTCGTATGTGGGAGGTCTAGGTAGCTGGACGTGATCCAGGCGATGCACGATGGACTAGCGGGGGGACATCGATCGTCCAAAGGGACCCTTGCAAAGATAACACCCTTTTATTACTGGCCAGGCATGGCGGGAATGGTCGCCACGTATTGTCAGACCTGTTTGATCTGCCAGGAGCGGAGCTCGGCGCGCGTCCTTGAGCCGCTTGGACCAACACGGGTGCTGGGGCCGGGACATCTGGTCCACCTTGACCTTGCGGTTATGCCCGTATCAACTGATGGATACAGGTATATCCTGGACGCGCGGGACAACTTGAGTGGGTTCGTAGAAGCGGACGCCCTCAAGAAAAAGACGGGGAAGAGTGTAGCAGATTCGATAGAGGATTTCTACCTGAGGCATCCCTTCATCCGGAGGTTTATAGCAGACAATGGAACGGAGTTTGTAAACCAAGAAGTGTTGGGAATGCTCAAAAGACTTTGCGTACCTATCAAACTCATCGAGCCATATCACCCGGAGGCCAATGCACCTGTGGAAAGGGGGCACCGGGCCTTAAAGAACACAATTGCGAAGCTCGCGGCTGACAATCTGGGGAGTTGGCCTAGGTATCTTAAGCAGGCCGTCTTCTCAGAGAACATGACACCTAAGAGGACAACGGGATGTATCCCAGCGGAACTCTGGTAAGGAAGAGATCGATTTCCTCGTGGAGACCTTGATACCTACCTGGAACAGGTTAGATGACGATCCATGTATGACCACGGAAGAGTTAATTAAGGCGCGATGTCAACAAGTCCTTAGAAATGAGGAGGCCATGAAAGACATTGCCAACCGAGTACTGGACAGTAGGATGAGGGACAAAGCAAGGTGAGACCATGTTAAGAATATCCGAAAGGAGCCACTTCAGGTGGGAGAGACAGTACTGGTAAGAAAATCGGCACTAGATTCCAGATCCTTCCAACTCGGCCTTTCTCAAGCAGCCGTGCAAGGGGACCCTAGTAACAATTCCAAAGAATGACCCTTGTCAGGGACCATTTTGAACAACCTGGTTAGGGTCATTCTTTTCATTCTCAATTGAACGGCCTGGTCAAGGCCGTCCTTATCCATTCCAATCGAACGGCCTTGCCAGGGCCATCCTTATCCATTCCAATCGAACCGCCTTGTCAGGGCCGTCCTTATCCATTCCAATCGAACGACCTTGTCAGGGCCGTCCTTATCCATTCCAATCGAGCGGCCTTGTCAGGGCCGTCCTTATCCATTCCAATCGAACGGCCTTGTCAGGGTCGTCCTTATCCATTCCAATGTTAGCGCCCGAGGGGTTGGGCCTCGAGGACACGGATCCCATCTTTGTCTCGGGGGTTAGAAGGTGGCCATCTTTTGCAGTTTTATGCGTGCGGTTTCCTTTGTCCTTTCTGAATACCATTCACTATTCATGCATACATCCGACTTAGTGTCTAGTGCTCGAGTTGGGACTTGCAACCCCAAGCAGCACGAGCCCACCCGACCGTTCAACCATAGCGAAGGACATGAGCACCCCCTCTATTTTCACTCTTTCTGACTTCTCAGGTCTTTGCTATTTTCAAGCTCATTCAAGACTCAGTTGGAGGCTCCTAGGGAAAGGGTGTTCTTCACGCCTCTTTACCCATAGGTTCCCTAACCTCTCTTGCATTCAACCAACACTCAATGCCTCGCTTTGCTCGTGAATTTGAACTCACGGTTTCCTCTCAAAGGCACAATCTTTATTCCATCCAAAGCTCACAATACAACCACCCCAACCAGTCTCACCCCCATACCCCGTGTCCTCGTTTCGCACGTACACTTTCGAAGGTAGCTTATCCAGGAAGTAGCTTCAGAGTGCTATCTTCTACTCATAGTTCTAGCTAGTCCTTATATCGCTCATTCCTACCAAGCTCACTCTATTATCCAAATCTTGTCATTCCAAATTTGCAAAAGAAAAGCACAATTTTTGTTCAACGCTCCCCCTTGCTGTCACGTGTCTCATCTTGCTTGGCCCCTTGCCCATCCTGTCTTTCTGCTGACTTTTTAACTCCCAGGCCGGAGGCCATGATTTCTCTCTTTCTCTTCGCAATTTCTGGCAATTTCATCTCAGTGTGAAAGTCCAAAGGTGTGGCTGCCACTCCCGCCTCCATGAATTCCCTGACCTTGATAATCCAATCGTGCTTGATTACACTGAGCCATTGCTCAAACCAATGATTGGGCGTTGGTCCAAACTCATCTTCCCATCTGAAGGTTCCTTTGCGTGGCTGGCTCACAGGGGGTCGTCTTTCTTCTCGGGGCTTTGAGATCTCATCCCTCTCATTGCCACTGCTAATCTCGATGATCTCTTGTACCTCTTCCTCCTCGTCCTCATCCTCCGTCGTCCGTACGGGGCTGAACTCACCCGTGAAATTATTTGGATCTAGATTATAAGGAATCTTCGTCCTCCTCCCATATCCTTCCTCAACGTCCGGGTATCTCCCCTCACAACTGTCATGGTCGCTCCGCTCTTCACGCGGGCTTTCCCTCGTTTCCTCCCCTCTTTCATGCCTGTCACTCATGTCATGCCTTCCTTCATTCTCCCCATGCCAAGGTTCATGCCGGTCGCATTCTTCGGCCTTCTCCTCGGCAGAGTCTCGGGTCCTCTCTTCCACACTCGTTTTCTCTTCCTCGCTCTCACTCCCTGATGAGATGTATATCCCTTCCCCCTTTCTGAAAGGCGAGGGCCCTCTACACACTTGTTTTCTCGCCCCCCTGCCCACTACATGTTTGGATAGGTACCCTATGTCCAACTTTCTCTTGGCAGTCCTTCGTTCTTGACTTGGTCCTGCTCCTCCCCCTTCGCTAGGCCTGTTGACCGCCCCACTGTCATTTTCGTTGCCGAATTCCATTTTTGCTTTTCTAAGGTTTCTTTCCTGATCCTGTATAACAAAACAACACCCGCCAAGTCCCTCATACACACGTTTCCCCAATTCGGTAGGAAATACCCCTTCCCCCAGAATGCTCCCAGTATCCTTCGCACCAGGCCAGTATTATACATGCCCTTTCATGCAAATGCCACATTTGTAATGTTCCCATTATTTTCCCTTCAAGAACTATGGTACAATGCTCCCGACAGCCTTTTTCATTACCACACAAAAACCCATTGGTACAGAAGAGTCACAGGGCATCCCGCCTCACATTCTCAATCAGCCCAAGCCATTGCCCCCCCCCAAAAAAAAGGAAAGTCCCACAAACGTAGTCAGAGACAAAAACAGAGGGTGGGTACCACTGTCATCAGCTCTCAGCTTGCAAATTCCCCAGTTTTTTTTATCCTGGGCTTCTTGAAGCCATTGTTCCACTAGGTCTCGACTTAGAAACCTGATCAACCGTTGCCCTGGGAAGGGCCCCTTCAATCCAGTTCCATCCAAATCTTCCAATTCGAAGGTGTTCAGTCCCACCCGCTTAGCGACCCGGTAGGGGCCTTTGAACCTCCTCCCCAGCATTGAATAATTGTTTGAGGATTGAGGATTGCATTGCATATTAGGGGGCCCTAGGCGAATTGGAAAAAATATGGAAATTGCATTGGAAGATTTTGCTTTTTTTCTAGTCTCATGCCTCAGCAGGAGGGGGATACCGGTGCATGCACCGCGACCTCAGGACCTCTACCCGTCAAGGGAAAAGTCTCAGCGCGACCTATTCCTCATAAGGAAGGATAAGGGTTGAAGGACCAAGGCATCTTTCTCTTTGATTGGTGCTCACGGTCCGGAACTAACTCCGATAAAAAACTCTAGTCGGGGAGTTCAAACTGCGCCTCATGTTGAGAACCTAAATGCTGGTTCGTCCTGCTAACGAATGTTGATTGGGCGCCGATTGGATGTTGCTTGAATGCTGGTTAAATGCTGATTGAATGCCGACTTGTTGCAATGATTGGGTCCAAGGGAGAAAACTGAACTTTTATGTCTTCACCTAAGCTTAGTCGTGGCCTGTTCGACCGTTTCCAGTGATGAGCCAGTGTTGTGCAGCTTGCCATTGTGGCCATAATAATAGAACACATTCGATAAACTTTTCCTCTCTGACCATCCGGACTGCATTTTCCCTCAGTACCTGCCTATGCAGTTCCATGTCTCGACAAACCTCTTCGTCCCATCCCTCCTTATTGAAGGGTCAAGGTCGTAGCTGCCGCAGTTCAGAAAGGTCAAGGTCGTAGTTGCTACAGTATCGAAAGGCCAAGTCTACGGCCTTCTTGAAGGTCCGAGTAGTGGCCTTTCGAAGTTGCCCACGTTTAGGCTGAGGCACGTGGGCAAGTGGTGAGGCAAGTGGGCAAGTGGTGGAGTCTACTCGTGCTGAGTCAGCAATCCCAGTCCTAGTCAGTCCTGGTCCAGTCAAGCAAGTACCGCAAGGGACTCTGTGCACTACGGGCATGGGAAAGGGCCCAGACCAACGAGCTGCAGAAGTATAAATCATGAGGCAGCGCCCAGCCATTCATTCATTCCTGCGTGAGCCATGCGGAAGTGCTGCCACAAGCGACAAGTGCGAGGTGGACTGCAGAGAGCCCGAGGACGAAGTGGGCGAGAGAGAAGGGGCTTAGCCATAGCGATAAAGTAGTAGCGACCATAGCCGCCATAGTTGTAGTTAGAGTTCAGCGTGCGAGTGTGTGTGTGTGTACAGAGTATCGCATGTGGGATATCCAGGGTGATCCTGTGTATGCGAACAGAGAGTTGTGTGGGCGCTGAGTCGCTATAGCCACCGAAGTGAACTTGTATCTGAATTGTGTTATCGGTTACCACATCCCTGAGTTCTGAGTGGGCGCTTGTCGCCAGTTTGCTGTGCACCTGTTTGCATGCTTGAGAAGTGTGAATGAGAGCGAGTCTGATTGCATTGGTATCGGAGCTGGTACCCGCTATTCCACGCGCGCTGTCGAGCATTGCAGGGAAGAGTTACGCGCCATAGCCAGAGTGGCCATCGAAGAAGAAGTCCGCCATAGCGGACCTGGAGGTTGAAGAAGCCGCCGCGCGCATCTGCAGAGAAGACCACGACGAGAAGAAGAGAGAGAGAGAGAGAGAGAGAGAGAGAGAGAGAGAGAGAGAGAGGCTGAGCGATACAAGATTGGCTTACCACGTACCTGCGAGAGAGAGAGAGAGAGAGGGAGAGAGAGATGAGCGATACAAGTTTGGTTGTCACGTACCTGTGAAGTGTGCCGAGCAGTTCCACGAAGTGAGAGGCGGCCATAGCCGCGGAGCTCGACCACAAAGTAACGAAGAGAGTGAAAGAGAGGACAGAGGGGGAGACCGAGCAGAG